>CM029488.1:8897637-9410859 GCA_017140395.1 Eucalyptus lansdowneana | reverse complement strand
ACAAATAAAAGATGTTTCGGAAACAAGATATACCATTTACATAAACTCCCAATCTTAAGTACACCCCCCATTTGCTTAATTGTTCTTTTAGGTCGATCCATTGTTTTTGGCACCTTTTCCATCACATATGAGGATAATATGCTAATTTTGTGTTAACATAATTTATATGTAAATGTTCAATTAGGTGCCCCAACCCCTTTAGGATCTTATTATATACTCGCTAAACGATTTATAGGGAATTCAAACACCTAGTATAATTGCATTAGACAATGTAAGTAATAATCATGTGAAGATGAAAAGATTTGACAGGTTTTTGAAGTTATAATTTCCTTACAATGAAGATTTTTTTCTTAGTAATCCCTATAAAAGCTTACTAGGCTTGTCACAAGAAGAATTACTAATTATTGATTAGAAAGCCTTCCTAAGTCTCTTTACTTGACAAAAGTGATTCAACTTGTCCAAATGTTGCACCGTCATCTAATAATACTTTCTGATAAAGCGTATTATTTTTAGCTCATTTATAAATATAGAAAAGCAATTAAAGAATTTAAAACGGGTCAAACGTGTCAATTAAAGTAGAGTTGTAAGTGACGTGGCGTTGGGTGCTCCGGGAGACACTTCGAGAAGATTTTTCCATGGAAAATCTTGATGGCACTAAAATTTTTCACGCAAGAGACCACCATCATGGAAATTTTGTGTCCCAATAATGCCATTTTAAGAAGACTTTGACTTTGACCTTAAAAAGAAGACCGTGTTGATTACTTCACCATACAAAGGGGCTTTATCATAAGTGAAAATGCTAAATTGCAAAATGGAAAGGTATTAGTTCCTCCGTCTCCTTTGTTTCCACTTATCCTTTCATTCCTTTCTTTGCTTTCATATTCGCCCCTTTGCCTCTTCTGACCAACGTGATGTCTTTCTCCATCTTCAAAATTTCTTCCTACTTGATAGCATGGCATCATGGCATTGGACTCTTGTGATTAGAATGATCATGTTGTGTCATATCCAAAGACAAGCATCTTTTCCATCATTGATGGGAAAATGTGCCAAATCTTAGGGTTTACATAACCAAAAAGTAAATGTTGAGTTTAGTGCCCTGACATTCTTGAGACCTTTCATTACACGTTAAAAACAATTTACAATAATCCAGTATAAACGCGAGCATATTAAGCATGAGTTTGCTATGACTTTATGAATGATTTTGGGTGCAATGCAAATATTGATAAACCAAAACTCTTTAAGAAAGGCGGTCGACGACCTTTTAGGCGGCCATCACAACTTAGGATCAACCATCCTTCGCCCTCATGAACAAGATGAACAATAACAATGAGGGCAAAATTGGAAAATAAAGAATTGGTGAGGATAACCTTGGAAAAAGTGATTTAACCATAGTTTTAGCATTTTGCAAACAGTACTTCAAAAAGCTTACAACACCTCAGCATTTCTCAAAGCAGCTTTAAAGCCAAAAGCTCCCTTGAAAAAACTTAACCAAATGCACCATAAAGTCATGTAAGAAACCAATCGTGTGAAGAAGTGAAAATTTCGACAAAGATTGAAACTTATTATTTTTTGTCATAATGAAGTTTCCTAATTCTATGCAAAGCTCAAGAGCTTTGTCATAGAGTTATTAATATTTGATAGCCACGTTATGAATTTTTATCTATGTTTTTTAATGGATGAATAATCACAGTCACCTAATTTCTACTAGCAATGAAATATAAAGAATACTCTTTTGTCGTTCTTTAGCTCATTCACAAATACCAACAAAAATTACGATCAAAGAATATAGGAAACTCAAATTCACAAGTTGTCAACCCAGTTGTTAATGTTGTGATATGGAATTAGTACATGGCATTTACATTGCACTCAAGGGGACCTTCGAAAGACTTTTTCCTTGGAAATTTAATGGCACTAAAAGTTTTTCCATTACCAACTAACCGACCAAGGAAAAAGAAAAAAGGAAAAAAAGAGAGTACCATATATGTGACCCAAATAATGTCGTTTTTCATGAAGACTTTTTTTTTTCCGTCATAGTTTCATGAAGACTTTGATTTCTATAAACTGTGTCTTTTCCTTCCCTTTTCAATTGTGGCAATAAAATATTTGACAAATACATTTCTTTTAAATTAATCGTCGGCAATATGAAGAGATTAATTTACAAGAAGTTTTCCATTGAAATTTCTATGGCACTAATAATTTTCCACACTCAACTAACCCCACTAAGGCTCTTTCTCATGGAGATTCGTGACCGATTATTTTATTTTAAGAAGACTTTGACTTTGACCTTTAAGAGAAGGCTTGCGTGATCACTTCATCTTACAAGAAGGCTATATAAGTGGAAGCACTCTCCTTTACCACCAATAAACTCGCTTACACGCTAAATTGCAGAATGGGGTGGCATCAGATCCTTTGCCTCCTTTGTTTTCACTTTTTCTTACATTCTCCCTTCAATTCCCGGCTCTTGCCGCTTTGCCTTCTTGATTTTCAGCGCGATGTCTTGCTCCATTTTAAGAATTCCTTTTGCTTGATAGTGGCAAGGCATGGATCCTTGTCATTGGCATCTATTGACTCAGTTTATCATACAATAAACCCTGTCAAGTCTTATCCAAAGACAAATTCATGGTACAAGAGCATGGATTGCTGCTCATGCGGATGGTGTCGCTTGTGATGGTGCCACTAACATCATCGATCTCGATCTTACTTGTAGTTGGCCATTGGCCCTCTCCATTCCAACAGCTCCTCTGCTTCTTAGCCATCTTTGACCTCAACCTTTTTCGTAATAACTTTGTTGGCTCTCACATTTCGTCAATCTGAGTGCATTTGCAACATTGACTCATTTGAATCTCTCAGCTTCATCATTTTCGGTTCTATTCCCGAAATCTCCTACGCCTCTCTAAGTTGGTGTCACTTGATCTCTCTAAAGAGTTATTTGTTCGACACACATTCGTCCTCTTATCTCAAATTGGAAAATCCAATTTTCACAATGCCTGTTCAAATCTAACAACATTGAGAAAGCTTGTTCTTGATGAAGTAGACATGTCCATGGTATCACCAAAATCCTTTGCGAATTTGTCTTCTTCTTTGACATATTTGAGTGATTAGTCATTGTTCCTTCGGGGATATTTCCGGAGATCTTAGTTTTCGATTGCGAAAGCCTCACTAGTCTCTATATAGGTGACAATTATAATTTGTCTTGGATTCTTCTCAAGTCCAATTGGACTAGTCCTCTTAGAGACTCTGTCTCTATGGAACGAGCTTTTAGGAGAAATACCCAATTCAATTGTAACATGAAGAATTTAATTATTTTAGATCTTGATGATTGCAAATTCACCTGACACATCCCCTCATCAATGTGGAATCTCAACCAACTCCAAGTTTTGTGGATTGACAGGAATATCTTTAGTGGGGTTGTAGAGTTTGAATTATTTACAAAGCTTTTAAAAATCTCCGAATGCTTTATGTTTCTCAAGATCTAAATCTAATCTATGATACACTTTCGAGTATACATTCTAAGCTTAGTATTTTGTCGTTGATTTCTTGCAACTTGACCAAGTTTCCTTTTCTTGAATTCATTGAAAAGATTAACACAATTAGACCTCTCTTTAAATGGGATTAGTGGGGAGATCGATTAACAGGTTTTGGGGAACAAGCCATGATACATTGAATCGCTTGATCTTTTCTAATAACCTTTTAAGGCAGGTATACAACTATTGCACTGGAAGAAATTGTCATCAATTTACCTTTGGAACAACTCATTCCATGGACCACTCCCCATTCTTCCACCTTTGTACTTATTACTTTGATGCTTCCTACAATAATTTCCTTCGTGAGATCCCCTCTTGATTTGCCAATTTAGTTCTTTTACATTTAAAATTGTCATTAATAATTTCCTGAATATGCCATTATGTTTTGGTAATTTAACTAATCTCCAGTATTTAAAATTGAGTGATAATAAATTGCAAGGACCATTACCAGCTCCTAGTCAAATGCGTGAATTTATCGACACTAGATCTCGAGTCACAATGAGTTAATGATGTATTCCTGCATTGGTTGGAAGCAAGACAACTATCATATGTACATTTGCGATCAAACAAATTTTATGGTAGGATCAACACTCACTTGTCTTTGGACTCTCCCTGCTCTTGAAAGTTTACTTATTTCCAACAACAATTTCAATCGGACGGTGGCCCACAAGGTGTTTTCTCAAACTCCTCATTAGGTATTATAGATTTGTCTAACAACAATTTTGGAGGGCCAATTCCGCTCTGCATCTCCTGTCACATTTTTTATTCTATTGCAAGTAATAACATATTTGGAAAGATCCCATCTTTGATATGCAATGCCACCCAACTCGAGATCATTGACTTGTTTAACAACGACTTTAACGGTAGCTTGCCTCGATGCTTGACAAATTTTAGCACCGATCATGGTTTTGAACTTGCTAATGAATCACCTCGAGGGGCAAAATTCCTCATTTTTTTCTTCAAGAAGTGGTTTGATGACTCTTGACTTGAGTTGAAATCAGTTTGAAGGCACATTGCCCCATCCGCTTGTCAAATGTAGATATTTGGAAGTTGGATCTCAGTCACAATCAGATAGAGTGATACATTTCCAAGGTGGTATAAACACTCCCAAATCTAAAATTCTCATTTTGGTCCAACAATTTGAAGAATCTTTTGGATATTTCAAGGGAGCTTGCCTCTTTCCCAAGTTACACATTTGACCTCTCAACAACTTTAAAGTGGTCCTTTGCTCAGTCAACTTGATCATGAACCTTAAAGGCATGATGAATGCGAAAATGTGCAAGACGCATCATTGTATATGACAAGATTTCTCGAACAGTGGGGGACATATGAAAATTCGGTGGTCATGATGATGAAAGGGCTAGAGGTTGAGCTAGTGAGAATCTTGACCTTCCTTACAATTATTGACTCTGTCCTTGCAACTCTTTCCAAGGGAATATCCTGAAGTTATTGGACATCTTCACTCTCTTATAGGGCTCAACCTTTCTCATAACCATCTTACGGGGTTCCATCCCGTTCTAGCTCTAGGGGAACTTGGCTAATCTTGAATGGCTTGATCTTCTTGAACAAGAAGCTAAAGTTGGGTAATTCTAGAAAATTGGGAGATTTGGCTTTCCTTGGATACTTAAACCTCTCAAAGAACCAACTCACTGGTCAAATTCCACAAGACAAGCAATTGAGCACATTTTCAATGGACTCGTTTAGCGGGAATCCAGGGTTTATGTGGAACTCCATTGCCAAAAGCATGCCTGGCGATGCACAAATCTCCTTCACCATCGTCCTTATTAACTTTTGACTGCGAAGGGCATGAGAGTTGGTTTAACCAAAAAATAGTGTGGATGGGCTATGCATCGGGAGATCATAATTGGGATTTCGGTGCATACATAGCATTGGAAACGCAGGAAGACCCAAATGGCTTATGCAAGGTGTGAGGATGCTGGAGAGTAGAGCAGCCGAGTGGATAGAAAGTCAAAGCGATAGGCCATCAAATTTCATGGACAATGAAATTGTCTGCAGAATTTGTCTTTGCGAACTAGCAATGTAAATTTAGTTAATAGAGATGTCATTGGGATAGCTTGAATTATCATTTCCTTTATGTAGGCTTGTTTTTAATGTCCTTTCTCCATATTTCTGCAATTTCATATCGGTTGAATTGAGAAGATGAATAATATGATCGGTCAATCACGTGGCTTTAGATAAAGAAGGAAAAAACACAAAAAGAAGAAAATGAACCAAGTGCCATTAATCTCTAAAGATATCTTTCCATCTTCCCATGTGCATGACTTTATATGTCCATGAAGAATTAGAATGAAGACTACCTTTCACTCATTCATCAAAGTTAGTTAATATCAACATGCCAAAGAATGATGTCTTGAAGGATCAACCCTGAAATTTGTGTATAGGATCAACTATTTTTTCTATTCAAAGAGTAAATCTTTGGGTGGAAACTACTTAATATTATGTTTCATTAAATTGATTTGGGATAGTTGTACGAGTGGTGGGTCTTGTCAACATACGAAGTTATATAAATAGTCGAAGGTTAGCAAAATTCATTGATCTCCATAGTGTGGGTTATACTAAACCACGGTCTTCAAAACAATAAACTTTTAGAAACATCTTCGGCCATGCTCTTTTTAGGAGTGAAAATCAATTAGCATGAATTTTAGTTCTTCTCATGCCTTCTTTGAACATAGGCCTCTTGCTAAGCTTGGTCCACTTGCAAGTTGGGCCTTCCACCCAGTTCACTCTATGGCATTACTTTGCTTTCAAGGTTTTTTCTTTATTTTACGGTGCGACCATATTTTTTCCTTTTTAAATTTGGGAAGTCTCTTATTTTGCTCACATCTTTTATCTTAATATATAGTATCTTAGTATATAAGCGGGGTTGGAATTTCTCTTGCAAATTTCATTTTAAGACGGTAGTTTTGACATGTGTGTTCGATCCAAGGGAGTGAGTTGTGGTCAGCTTGGCTTATATTTCAAGGCTGAATGTTCACATCATGGTTTTGTTCCACGAAAATTTAAGATAATCAAGAGAACCGAATTTATGTTTAACAGCAATTACTCCCGCACAGTTGCTTTTGGTGAGATCCTTATTCGAAAAATACTGTAATATTTAATGAAGAGATTAATTTTTATGATATCTACGGCAAGTGTATTAGTAATTTAAAAATTATTTATTAAATTTGCTCAAATAAATTTAAATGAATACGAACCTTTTTTTGTAGTGATGAATCATGGCCGCGTTGCATTGGTCTCGATCCTCCTCTTCTTCCCTTTTTGCCATATTGGAAAATCGTTTCTCTTTCTCTTTTTAATTTCTGGAAAGATAAAATAGAAAAGGATTAAAGAATTAAAAGATCCGACCGACCCGAACCTCCCCAACGCTATTGCGTGACGTGTACACCTTATCGTCCCGCCGTTCTCTCCATCAAAAGCCGTTAAAAAGAAGAAAAGGAAGGAAAGAGAGAGAGAAAGGAAGGGGGCGATTGTGTGGCTGCGATTCCCGGAGATGACGTGGGAGGTTCGCGAATTCATGGGGGATTTATTAGGGTTCTTCCAGTGCGCCGCGATGCTCAAGAAAGAAACTGGGTATTTCGACCTACCCACCCCACTCGCCATGGCCAATCATAATGGCTTTTACCTCTGTCTTGATTTGGTGAATATGTGGACTGGTTTTGGTGATGCTGGGATGGGGATGAGGATGGCACGTCACATCCCTTTCTCGACCAGATTTCGCTCCATTTGCAGTGCCTTCTCTTTTACACCACCACCATCACTGTTTGTCTCATGAATTTACTTGGAATATGTTTAAAATATAGAGCTTGCTTTGCATAATTTACTCTTGTGTAACGAAATCCATGAAAAGAATATTTCCACAGCAAAAGTGGATTAAAGATGAGTTTACATCCGTCAGCTTAAGCTTCACCTAATTTGCTACCGTTCCATTTGGATAGGGAGGTGTGGCGTTCGATCCCTACCTCTTAGACTTGAAGGGTGGGGCCGACCAGCAAAAGCTACAATTTGCAATAAATAAATAAATGAGTAATGTTACATTCGGTCATTATTATTTTGCTCAAAAATCAAATTCATTCTACTCCAGTTTTTCTTCCTTCTTTCAACAAAACGTCGCTCTACTTTTTAAAAAACCATCAAGCATTCCTCGAGTTATACTTTCTAAAAACATTGAGCATTCCATGAGTTACAATTTTCCTTTTGAAGGTGGATGTTTGCCGACATAGACTGTTGACATGTACACAATTATACACCTATCATGCTATAACTTGCTCAATTTATGTAGCACCAAATTGGCACTACATCCAAAAAAATTGAGAGAGAGATGGGAGTCCATTGCGACGCTCATAGCTGCCAACTCAAGCTCTAAGCTCGCGGCCATTAGAGCCATTCATGCTCAAGTTTGCGGATGCCATGGCCACTCAAGCTCGTGACCATGGCTGCTCTATCTGAGCTAGCAATACCCATGATAACTTGAACTTTGAGCTCGATGCAATTAGGTTTGTAGTATCTTTTTAAGTCTCGAAATTCAAGGGCATGGCCACGAGCCTGAAGCTCTCAAGCTTCGAGCTCCTGGCTATGGCCACTTAATTGGTGGTCAAGAGGGGTATAAATCATAATTTTTTTTTTCATTGTTGTGGTTGGTAAATCTTGTGAGTTTTTGGTTTAGTAGGATTTAAGGAAGAAGAAGAAGAACAAAATGTAGGGAGGAGAGAGAGAGATAGACATTCGAGAAAAGAAAGAAAACCACATCGGCATATCGAAGGAAACCAAAAATCATGGCAAGAAAGAGTTAATGGCCCATGTCAGTAAGTTCCATACAAGAAAAACAAAACCCACTCTAATGCACGTAAGGTAAATTAATCAAAGATCTATGCAGTTTGAATTGAGCAAATATTGCAACTAGACCACAGGTACTGGAATATTTCATTACAGTCATTGGTCCCAAGCTTTCCACGTTAGACTCCTATAGAAATTAATACTTGTAAGAACTTCGCACACAAAGATGATGATTGTGGGCAATTTCTTTCTCTTAGCGTGAACTTAGAGCATTCGATGTATTTCCCCTATTGAAGTCATATAGCATCACGTACAAGTATTATTTGTTGGTCCAAAAGCATCGTCAAAGCAAAAACCATTGAACACAATGCTTAATCATCCAGGTCCTGGTCATGTATAAAAGCTACGCTAGCAATCACCGAGTCTGCAGCCTTTAAAATGATTAAGGATCACGCCTAATCCTCCAACTCAACAAAGGGTTCGGAGAATAATATCGTGAAGTCCCCAAATCATGACTAACAACAAAAATCGGGACCAAACACCTTCCCTGCAAAAATTCAATTGAAGGGCAGCTTCAGATCTAGGCTTCTTCCCCTTTTCAATTAGGAAAAGAATCAAAGCAAATAAAAAGATTTCCTTTGATAACGAGATAATCCACTTTACATATTTTCTCGACCTATGAAATACCCCATTAACTTAATTAATTTTTGGTCAACCCAAATTTTCGCCATCTTTTTTTATGAGGAAAAATGGCACAAACGGTCTTTAAACTTTGAATTAATGTGCAATTTATTATCTGAACTTTTAATTCATTCAATATGATCTGTGAATTTTACCTTAATGTGCAATGTAATGGTCTTTAAACTTTTGCCCATGAACTTTTGATCATGTTTTATTTAGTCCCTGGACTATATGAAAATGTTCAATGTTGTCCTGATCTTCAATTAATTGAAAGAATAATATTGAATATTTTCATAAAATTCGACTACATTAAATATGTATCAAAAGTCATCAAAAGTCCAATAGCTATATTAAACAATCAAAAATTTAAGGATCATATTACACATTGGATTTCATGGACCACATTGAATGAATTTCAAATTCAATGGCCAAATTGTCCATTGTGCCAAAATTTATGAATTATTTATGTTTTTTATCTCTTCCTATGACATATAATAATTATGCCAAATCGCGTGTTTGCATAATCACAAAGGAAATGTTCGGTCTGGCGCCTTCACACCCAAGAAGATGTTATTATATACACCTCGAAAACTATTAAAAAGAAAAGGATGGGGACCAAAAAGACGACTTTGTCACTTTCTTCTACAATTTCTATTTTAACTACGACCCGGTAAATTACGAGCTCAATAAAATAAAAAGAGAAGGAAAAGGACACGAGATGACACGAGATGCACGGCATCCCAAACCATGCCAGAATTCCGACGCGTGGATTTTAAAATTGACCAGCCTCCCATTGCTGGCTCTACTCGCCAACCAACCATCCCATCCTGAATATGGCCCATTACTATATCAAGAATCGGACCTAAGGAAGCCCTTAAAAGGTTTCGTCCCAAACCGGGGTTGTCTGGACATAAAATGGACATATCTCCCCCATAGGGCTCTCCAGCCACAACCCCCCTAACGGGGGGTTTGGAACCCACCCTGATCCTCGCGACACCTTCCCCGGATAATCAATCCCGGGCGTGGTACAGGGAAATGATGGGGTTCTCCCCTCGAGGGGAGGACGTGACCGGCCGAATAAATTATAATTTTTTTATGTTATTATATATCGCAGAAATATCGAAAAAACGTGTTTTTCATTTAATTCGTTTTGTTTAAGAAGTGTTTTGGAGCAGTGTCGGCAGGATTCCGTCGCAACATAACGAAGAGAAAAGGACGAATTCCATCTGCCAACCGGTCTCCCCCAGTCAAGAAACTGCCGAGCCGACAGCTCTCGGGATGGGGAGAGCGGACACGAGTCGGTAGGCTGGGAATTAAAGTGGGCCTCTTCTTTTTTTTTTTTTGGAAACTTGTGTTTGGAAGGCGTATGATTCTCCGTCGAGTAATTTGCCAACCGAGTGTTACCTCGGAACCATCATTTGGCTGTACCTTCCGGGGAATGCAAAGCATGGACCGCCGGGCCGGCATCGCGGCCATCAGAACTTGTGTCCTCTCCTTAGGGAGTTGGGGAGCACCACTGGGGTAGGAATCTTTTTCGAGCCCCTAACTTGGCTCTACCTAGTGCTTTCCTGGGTGTCTGCCTTTCTCACTTCTCCTGCGGGGTTATTTTCCCCGGAGACCGCCCTCAGGCTAGCGTAAGCCTTTTAAGGACATGCTTAGGTCCAAAAGGCGTATGATTCTCCGTGGCGAGTAATTTGAGTTAGGAGACGGCCCATAGATCCCGCGCTTTGTCCGCGGTAATGCGTGACCTGATTCTCCGCGGTTTTGCCGGTAACCCGGTTCTATTTGTATAAATAAATAAATATATAGATATTGTCTTCTTAAGTGTGAGATGTGAATGCAAGTGCCCCTTTTTTCTAAAGGAAACCTCCCATTCCGACAAAGTAATGAGAATATCACAAAGAAGAGTTACTACCTATGTGAACATATTAAGGTAAAGAACGCTCGACTAACGTTGCATTTTTTTTTTTTTTTTTTAAACTTTAGATGGGAGATCTATTAAAAAGAAAAGAAAATATAGTTTTTATATGATGAAATGCCTATTTTGTGAGCTCGTGAACAATGCTATTTTGAGGTTTACGGGCCCATGAAATACTCTATCCCTGATAGCAAGTAGGGACCAAATGTCCAAGATGAAAGGATGAATAGTCTAGTGACAAATATTCTTTTTATCAAATGGTATCACTTAAAACTTTGCAATCACTTTCAAAAATCACATTATGGATGTTGAGAGACCGGACAAATTCGCGAGTAAGGAGAAGGGTTGTAGCTTCCACTCCCACCGGTGAATTCCATCTTCCATGTATTATTGATGCTCACACAATTGAGCCTCTAGCCAATGGTGCGATAATACCAATTATCCATGTATTATTCTTTGAAGGTACTTATCTACATTGAAATTTGGCTTTTGATTTAACAAAGGTGGTCAAGTAAATTTCACGTGAATTTCATGTAATTGACAGGTATATTATAATCCTGTCATAAAGATGGCAATGAATTTTAAAAAAAGAAAGTGTTTAGGCTATATTTGATTGTCTTGACATTTTGACCAAATAGGATATGAATGAGATAGGATGTCTAATAACCTATATATAGCCTGATAAATGTTCCAATATTATATGAATATATATTATTCAAATCAGCGGTGTATAATGGATATAACCGATTGAATGTATAATGTAATTTTCCTTTTTAGATGTCAACAAAAAAAAAGAGAGAAGAAATCAACAAAAAAAAAAAAAAAAAAAAACTAAGGCATGGGTCCTAGTTGTGTTCACATCGCTCCCCAAGCCCAGTGTGACCACCTCTGCTCACGCGGCACCTATGCGGCTACCATTGTTGGTTTCAAGACTACATTTCATGTATGAAGTGATTGAGCACAAGAAATAGGTAAAAGGTTGTCTAAGAGCGCGTTTGGTAATCGGCTAAACAGTAACAATTTCCGGAGTAAATTTGTAATAGAAATTGTTTGGTAAAATTTTTGTTCCCGAGAACAAATTTCTATTATTTATTTATTTATTTCTAGAAGTAGATTTGGAATAGAATCAAAAAGTAAAAAAAGAAAAAGAAAAAGGTAATAAAATTATTAAAAATTTATAAAAAAATAATTTGGATTAGAAATTTTTAAAATGGTATTAAACGGAATTCTATTTTGGGAATAAAAATTTTGGACAGTTACCAAACAGCTTAAAATGCTTAAAAATTATTCCTGGAAACAAAATAAAAGAAATCATTTCTGATTATAAATTGTTCTAGGAACGGAATGGTTACCAAACGTGCCATAAACGACCAAATCTCAAATTTTAGGTTGGTTGGGCATTGTGGCAGTTGCGTGATTGACCTCAACATGGTCGAGCAACGACTACACAAGATCACACAACCTGGGTAAGGTGGTCGCGCGGCTAGCATTAGTGGCATGATCGACACTAATAGATCACGAATAAAAAGGGAGAGACATAATGAACAAAGTGGTCATTGAGCTTGTCGGATAACATTGACCACTGTCACCAGGGTACTCTTGAAATGGCAAACTCCACACATGTGGTCATTATTCATAGTGGCGGCCACCATTCCCTCTCCTTCCCTCTATTGCTTCCTTGATTTGGCTTGATTTTTTCTTTCCCGTTTTTCTTTCCCCGTTCCTTTCCCCATATCGTAGATTTCCTTAGTGGTTGTATTCCTATACAACGTTATATTCGATTCACCAAACAAAGCCTAACTAATTTGATGGGGAGATTGGGGTAGGGCAAGTCTAAGAGAGTATATAACCAGTCTTTCAAAACTTAACGGGGTTTAAAGTTTGGAAAGCATTTTCTAAATTAAGTTGTGAGACTATTTGACTATTAATTATGGATTCTTATAAGTTCAGAATGAGTTCAAGATTTTTCGAGAATAAATCGACAAATTCGAACATGAAAGACATTTTGCCATAATCTTTTTCTACTAGAAGAGAAGGTATCATCTGATTCGTCCGCTTTGACGAGATCTCATCGTGTATCGCGGTTAGTATGAATTTCATTGCGCGCATTATGTTCCTCAAAGTAATAATCATCATGACCGAGGGGGGAGAGAGGCGGGATGGAGGGGTTTATGTAATATGAATGGTGGGCCCTCGTGGGGTCCGTGGGTTGGCAAGTCAGGGATCTGTGGGGCCCACTTTTTTGGCGGGATTGAGGAATTTCCATTTTTCTTTTTCCTCTTTTATTCTTTTCCTTTGCATTAGAGCGGCAAAATGGATTACAAATTGCAACCATCTTGTCTGAATTGATAACAAAAGTGAACCTTAGGGATGTTTAATTCCTTAAATCCATCTCCAACACCACTAATCCGTTTTCCTCAATTCCTTTGAACTTAAAAGATAAAGCCTAATCTTTAAATGAAGAAAATGTAGTCGGTCAAACCTAATTAAATCCACAATAAAATATTAAAAAAAAAGAAAGTAAAATGATTGGTATAAATTTCTCTTCAAAGAAATCAAATTAAATAAATAATCTTTTTTTTCTACTAATAGAGATCCGGCTTCCGGCTAAATATATAGAACAAAGGGGAAATATCATATTATTGAGAAAGTTGAAATACTTAGATCACGAAAAACATGGGAAGCTACCCGTTTTAGTTATGGAATTTAAAATAAATGGTAATGTTCACAATCTTTGGCCCACCCAAAATAGTAAAGTGAATTATCGCACTTATATATGTGTATATATATATATATATATATATTTATGTTTTGTTTTGAGGCATTGAGACCATGTTCAAACTAATGTCCTCAGCTTTACTTGGATTTATATGGGTTAGCCTTGGTATTGTGTTCATGGGACCAATCTATTTTGTAGCAACTTTGTTATAGGTACTTGATATATTGATGTATGTTTAATGGCAAAATGAAGGGTTGTAGCAAAAATTGCTCTTGAGTCTATTAGAATTTTGTTAGTGCATTTGTGTTTTGTTCAAAAGCAGAGGGAAAATTTTTACTTTTTTGTCAAATACTTCAAATATCATATGAAAGTTATAAAAAAAATTGCACATGCAAATATATGTAAAATAAAAAACCAAATTACTTGCTCCTGCAATATGTGGGAAAAAAGCATAAGGTTAAAAACAAAAATCAATTCGAATAAATCTAACATGGTAATCCTACAAATAATACCTATTGCTTTATTGAGACATGCATTTCAAAATATTATCATAATTGCTTCGTTTGGGAAAGAGAGAGAAGCGAAGAAATGAGGACAATTTTTCAAAGATCTCCACAAAAAGAAATTCAGAAACTCTTTTGGTGTTGTTGAAAAGGGAGTGGAAGGAACCAAAAACTCGAAAATAAATAGATAAAAATAAAACCAACTTCACGAAATAAATTAAAGGAAAGGAAGAAACGAAGAAAGGAAAAAGAAAGTGGTCAAAGGAGTAGGTTGGTGAGGACAGGCGAGGGAGAAGCTAAGGACGAGAGAGCCGGTTCCGTTACAACGAAAGGGGGAGGGGGGCCAAATTTCGACCAAAAGAAAAAAAAAAAAAGGGAATGGGCCCAATTTCTCAACCATAGAAACCCCTCCCCAAACAAAGCCGAAAATTATAATATTTTTTTAAATAAAGAAAAGAAAGAAGAACCCTCCACCTAAAGAAAACAAATTTAAGCCACCCCCTCCCTTCCTCCCAAAAAAAAAGGAAATCGAAAATTATTATATATATTTTTTAAATAAAGAAAAGAAAGAAGAACTCTGCACCTAAAGAAAATAAATTTAAGCCATCTCTCCTCTCTCTCTCTCTCTCTCTCTCTCTCTCTCTCTCTCTCCACCAACCCCCACCCACGAAACCAGAGAAGGTCGAAAGAAACGAAAAACACGTAAAGCCCAGAACGCAAAAGAAATCATCATAAATCCCATCCCCATCTCCTTCACCGAGATGAAGGAGCAGTAATAGGGAGCTTCCACAAAGAGGCGACTGCAGCTCCGGCCCGCGTCTTGCTCTTTCCTCTCCAATCCCATCCATCCATCCATCCATCCATCCGCCCAAACCTCCCTTTCCCTCTCCATCTCTCTCGCGCAGCATGATTCCAAGCCGAGTTGCTGCGGCGCCCGATGACGTCCCGGAACTCGCCGCATCGGCCCCGAAGGCCCAGCACCAACATCAACAACTCAGCATTTAATTGGGAAAACCGGTCATTATCTAATTCACTTGAACACGATTAATTAACACGCTTGCAAAATCTGGGGGATAAGTACACTAATGGTGCCATAAGTTGTGTACGGCGCTCACTTTGGTGCCAAAAGTTTCCGTCGGATCATTTAAGTGCCAAAAAATTTGAAAAACGCTCACTTTGGTGCCAATGCCGATCTGATTGGTCGGAAATCTGACGTGGCCTTTTTTTATTAATTTCTTATGCTGATGTGGCTCGCCGGAGTTTCCATTAGATCACTTAGGCTTTCAAACAATGTCGTTTTAGCATCCTAACACCAAAACGACGCCGTTTTATGTCTTTCCCCCAAATTCAAAATCCTAAATCCCCAAACGACGTCGTTTTGTGTCGTCTTATTCCTCGAGTAGATTCATCTTCCCCGAACAGATCCAGCAACACCAACAGCACCAAACCAACAACACCAGCAGCGCAGAACCAGCAACACCAGTAATTTTCCAGAAAAGAAACCACGCATTCGCCTCCGCCCTCCCCCAGTAGTTTTCCCCCATTTTTAATCACCTTATCAACCTTTCAAATCCCCGAATCTCAGCCTCACCACCGCCTTTTCCCAAGAAATATCGTTGGGTGCAGAGGAAACGCGAGCTCAAAGAATCCCCAGAAGCACGAGCGATCCGGCCAATGGTAGCCGCGAAGATCTGGAACGCCACGGAGGTTGTCGGCAAAGCCAGTTGCTATGAAGGCGGAGGCCGTGGCCCCGCCATCCCCTCCTCCGCCCTCATCGTCGACACCTCCCTCTTTCTTGGGATTTTCTGTTCGTTTTTTCTTTCTTTCTTTCTTTTGTGTTGCTGTGGCAAGCAACTACAATGGAGGTTGAGGGATGGTGGCTGAGTGACGGTGGCCGAGGGACGGCGGCCAAGTGACGGTGGCTGAGGGACGGCGGCTGAGCGACGGTGGACGAGCAATGGCGGACAAAGAACCCTAATTTCAATCTCCAAATAAAATTAACAAAACGGTATCGTTTTTGTGAGGGTATCCACGTAGGACGGCAAAACGACGTCGTTTTCTTAAGGAAGACGGAAAACGACGTCGTTTAAAAGGCTTCTAGATTTTTTTTTTTAAAAATATAAAAGCCACGTAATCATTTTGGCCGGAATCTGTCGACGGTGGCACCAAAGTGATCGTTTTTCCTCCGATTTGGCACTTAAGTGATCCGGCGGAAACTTTTGGCACCAAAGTGAGCACCGTACATAACTTATGGCACCATTAGTGTACTTATCCCCAAAATCTGGCATTTAATGGACAAAATCTGCGTAAATTGGCTCATGAATGCGGTTGTCGATTCTTCTTTTTCCGCTATTTAGAAAATTTCATGGTTCTAATTGACTCAATTCATAGACATTCCGACAAGCTGCGACAATTTATAGGAAAAAGAATAAGAAATTATGAAAAGAAATAGGGAGACAAACTATGTGATACCTTTGATATGATTAGCAGAAAAGAAGAAAAAAATTTGGGCTCGAACCTCAAACGAGCTCAAGCATGCATCTAAAAAGGAACTTATGGTGATGACAAAAACAAAGCAATAACTTTCCAAGGATTTGGTCATCATTCTGGTTTTTATGGGAAAGCATTAATTATTTTGCTCGGGTATTAATAAGAGTAATGCTTCGCTTATTAGGCATGCTTGCTAAGAGTTCTCAAGACAAAGCACTTGGGTACATTAACTTATGATGAATCTGTACATGCATGAGTTTTTTTTTTTTTTTCTTTTCCAACTCCCCATGCCATAAAAATAATGTATAGATCAGCCATTCGAGTCAATCTCCAAAACAATACAATTCGAAGGTGAGTTCAAGCTTCACAGTCTCCACCGCTTAAAATGTGACTTTGCGAAGCAAGAGCAGGTCGACCCTTTTCAGTAGCATGTCTTTTTCCATTCACAAAGGTTGTCATGGTTCAGTACGTGCGTGTTGAGGTTCAAATCCAGTTTACTATCATAACCTTGACTACTCGTATTAAGTGAGAACCATGGACTTCGGGAGTTAAATCAATTGAGTTTTGAGAGAAGATGAGCGAATTTCGCTTCTAGAAAAAGTTGGTAATTGAGGGAACAAGTATAGTACATTGAAAAATAGCGTGTGTTCAGTTCCTCCTCTCCCTTTGGAGCAAGCCATTCTTTATGTCTTTGGTGGGAAGAGATGATGCAATCAATTTCACTCTTTTCACTCAGGAGAGAACACCGTCGGAAGTGTTGAGACCTTCCTCAGCCTGGCCCTCTGCATGCGAATCTTATGGTGGGGCTATGCTTACAAAAGACTGATGCTAAGTTCGCCCGACCGGGATTCGAGAATCCGGTACGTGGATTTTCATACGAGCCTACATGGTTTATAAACTAGAGACAGCATGTGTTGTCATGGTTTGTGTGTCTGTGCAAGTGCAGAGAGGGGTTTAGATTGCGATTATAGGGTTCTTAGGAAAAGTGTCAAAAAAGTCTTAATTATATTTGTACCAATTTAGCCTTAAATATTTTATTAGTGTCAATTTAATCTTAAACCTGATCACTTAGTGCTAATTTAGTCATAAACATTTTCATTTGGTGCCAATTCAATCCTTTCCGGCTAATTTTAGCCGGATTTTGTTGACTAGGTGCCGATCGGCTGATGTGGCACGATTGTCACTTACGTGGACAACTTTTCGTAATATTTTTTCGATTTTTTATTTTAATTTATTTTCATTTTCATTTTCCTTTTCTTTTTCTTTTTCCTTCTCTTCCTCCTTCCTCCAGCATCGACCTTTCTAGACTCTGGTGAGCCTCACGGCCATTAGTAAGGCTCGAGCCCTCGCTAGAGGCCATGAAGGTGGCCTCACACTAGGCGGTGAGGCTAGGTCGAGGCCTCCTGGCCTGCGAGGGCAGCCTTGCTAGAGGTTGGGCGAGACTTGACCCTCGCCAAATCCAGCGAGGGCAAGCCTCGCCACCCAACGTGAGCAACCCTTGTGGCCTCTGGCGAGGGCTCAAGCCTTGCCAGTTGCTGTGAGGCTCGCCAAAGGCTAGCGAGGTTGACATCGACCTCGCCGACCGTTGCCTCTAGCCAACTAGAAGAAGGAAAAAATAAAAATAATTCTAAAAATATAAAAATATTATTAAAAGTTGTCTACATTAACACCGGCCGTGTTATGTTTGCCAGTTGCCATTGAGTTAGCAAAATCTAACCAAAATTAGCCGAAATGACTGAATTGGCGTTGAATCAAAAAGTTCAAGACTAAATTGACATCAATAAAAGCTTCAGGACTTTTTTGACATTTTTTCCTAGGGTTCTTTCCAGGGGGACAGAGACGGATTACAGGCACATGAGCAAGAGCAAAAAGGCCCAAAACAATATATTACAGGAACAAGAATAGGCTTGTAGATTGCAGCAGAGGAAACCTATGGTGGCTTGGGCTTCGACGACGAGTAAGGTGGCGAATAATGACCATAGAGTGTAAGCCAGGGGTTTCCACAACAAGATGCAAGCACAGGAGACCGAAATCATCCGTAGAGACGACAAAGATCAAGAGCTGCCGACATTTGCTTTGGCAAGCAAACGGAGAAAATGAGCAAAATAGGCTTTCAAGGGAGGGGACAACTGGAGGAGAATCCAAGCCCCTACACAGCCAAATCGATCAACGCCCTTTATTTGCCTCCCCAGTATAGTTAATTTTCAAAGTTCAGTTTTATGCCAAGCCCAAGCCCTACACAGCCACACGAAAGATCATTTTCCATCTCCAACACAAGAACTATCACGATAGCATCAACATTTACTCATGGAAGATTATGGAAGATTACAGACTTCGTACTCTAATCTCACTGGTTAGGCTTGACCTCTAGGGGTGATCGGGTCCAAGGTGGGTAGGGTCTAGACCTGGACCCTGTACCCCCTGTTATAACCGGTTCTATTTTTTTGGACCCTGTTCCCGACCCTGTTTGCATTGGACCCTGTTCTCGACCTACACTGTTTTTCCGATCCGGGAACAGGATTAACCTTGTTTATATTGGAACCTATTTTGCAAGGCTGGCGAGCAGCCAGGAACCGGGTTGACAGAGGCAGCGTCGCGATTTCGAGGGGGGCGGAGCAGGGAGAGGCGGAGTGGCAATGTCGGGATCTCACGGGCTGCGGGTGTCGCGGGAGGAAGGCGACGGTGGGCGAGCGGAAGCAGCGTCAACGCTTGGATGGAACAAATTAGGGTTTGTTGGTGTCAGTCATTGGCAAAAATGAACAGAGCAGAGGGCAACGCTGGGTCGTCGGATCGTTGGATATGTGGTGTTGGGTCATTGATCGGAGGTCGCGGTGGTCGGATCTAGCTGCAAGGGCAAAGCAAGGCAAGCATGGTGGTGCGGCGTGGTGCAAGGACGTGGGCTCGCAGGCGAGAGTTCCTGCGAGATGCGACAGCGACGGCTTCGGGGGTCCGAGGCAGATCTGATGGGCGTCGGAGCAGGAGCGTCGCGGGTGGAGGCTCAAGTAGAGGCGATGGGCTCGCGGGTGAGGCAGAGTGCAACGGTGTTGGGTTGAGCTGCCGCGGGGAGCGTTGGTGAAGGAGATCGGAGGCGCGAGCATCACGGCGATCGGCTCAGATCTGTTGGTGTTGGGCTCTTCTGTGGTGCAGCGAAAGCAGACGTAAGGACGAGCGAGCGTCGGCGCTAGGGCGGAGAGGTAGGTGCGGGCTCGCCGGTGAGGCGGTAGCGCGAGTGGTGCGGCGTTGCTGCTCAGAGGCCGGCGTTGCAGGGGACTGGCGGTACAGGGAATCAGCGAAGGTCACGAGCTTGGGGAAGTTTGTGAATGTGAGAGCAGATAGAAACAATTTAGGGTTTTGGCCTTTTTGGGTTGGTTTTCAAACCGATTCCCAAACCGGTCCGGTCGATCCGGTTCCCGGGTGGGTAATCCCTCGGAACTACTTCCTGGATCGATTCAAACCGGTTTTGCATTTGTAGGAAACTCAAATTCACAAGTTGTCAAATCGAGTTGTTAATTTTGTGATATGGAATTAGTACATGTGGCACGATATTGCACTCAAGAGGACCTTTTGAAAAGACATTTCCTTGGAAATTTTATGGCACTAAAAGTTTTTGCACGCCCAACTAACCAGGCCAAGGGGAAAAAAAATAAGAGAGAATACCATATATGTGACCCCAATAATGTCGTTTCATGAAGGCTTTTTTTTTTCGTCATAGTTTCATGAAGACTTTGATTTCTACAAACTGTGTCTTTTCCTTCCCTTTTCAATTGTGGCAGTAAAATACTTGACAAGCATTTCTTTTAAATTAATCGTCGACAAGTAACGGAGAGATTAATTTCCAAGAAGTTTTCCATTGAAATTTCTATGGCACTAATAATTTTCCACACTCAACTAACCCCACCAAGGCTCTTTCTCATGGAGATTCGATGACCCTCGTTATTTTATTTTAAGAAGACTTTGACTTTGACCTTTAAGAGAAGGCTTGCGTGATCACTTCACCCTACAGAAGGGCTATATAAGTGGAAGCACTCTCCTCTACCACCAATAAACTCACTCGCATGCTAAATTGCAGAATGGGGTGGCATCAGATCCTCTACCTCCTTTGTTTTCACTTTTCCTTACATTTCTCCCTTCAATTTACTTTACCCCTTTGCCCTCTTGACCAATGCGATGCCTTACTCCATTTTAAGAATTCCTCCGTGCTTGATAGCAAGGCATCAGACCCTTGTCAATGGCATCCTATTGACTTAGTTTATCATATAATAAACCCTGTCAAGTCTTATCCAAAGACAAATTCATAGTACAGGGCATGGATTGCTGCTCATGGGACGGTGTTGCTTGTGATGGTGCCACCAGTAATGTCATTGGTCTCGATCTCACTTGCAGTTGGCTTCATGGCACTCTCCATTCCAATAGCTCCCTCTTTCTTCTTTGCCATCTTCGGAACCTCAACCTTTTTGGTAATAACTTTATTGGCTCTCACATTTCATCTAATATGAGTGCATTTGCAACATTGACTCATCTAAATCTCTCTAGTTCATCCTTTTTGGGTTCTATTCCTAGTGAAATCTCTTACCTCTCCAAGTTGGTGTCGCTTGATCTCTCTATGAATTATTTTTTCAACCAAATCTCGTTGGAAAATTCAATTTTCACAATGATTGTTCAAAATCTAACAACATTGAGAAAGCTTGTTCTTGATGAAGTGGACATGTCCATGATATCACCAAAGTCCTTTGCGAATTTGTCTTCTTCTTTGACATATCTAAGCGTTGGTCATTGTTCCTTAGGGGGGATATTTCCAAATGTTGTTTTTTGATTGCCGAGCCTCACTACTTTTTATATATATGAGAATGATAACTTTTCTAGGATTCTTCCCAAGTCCAATTGGACTAGTCCTCTTGAGACTCTGTCTCTCTATGGAACGAGCTTTTCGGGAGAAATACCCAATTCAATTGGTAACATGAAGAATTTAACTATTTTAGATCTTGAGGATTGCAAATTCACTGGACACATCCCCTCATCAATGTGGAATCTCAACCAACTCCAAGTTTTGTGGATTGACGGGAATAGCTTTAGTGGGGTTGTAGAGTTTGAATTATTTACAAAGCTTAAAAATCTTTGAGAGCTTTTTGTTTCTCAAGAACTAAATCTAATCTATGATACACTCGAGTATACATTCCCGAAGCTTGAAGTGTTGTCGTTGTTTTCTTGCAACTTGACCAAGTTTCCATTTTTCTTGAATTAATTGAAAAGATTAACAAAATTATACCTACCTCTCTTCAAATGGGATTAGTGGGGAGATCCTGATGTGGTTTTGGGGAATAAGCCATGATACATTGGAATCGTTGGATCTTTCTAATAACCTTTTGGAGGGAGGTATACAACTATTGCACTGGAAGAAATTGTCATCAATTTACCTTAGGAACAACTCATTCCATGGACCACTCCCCATTCTTCCACCTTCTACTTATTACTTTGATGCTTCCTACAATAATTTCACTGGTGAGATCCCCTCCTTGATTTGCCAATTTAGTTCACTACTAGAGTTATAATTGTCTAATAATAATTTCTTTGGGAATATGCCGTTATGTTTTGGTAATTTAACTAATCTCCAATATCTAACCTTGAGTAATAATAAATTGCAAGGACCATTACCGCTTACTAGTCAAATGCATGAATTTATCCACACTGCATCTCAGTCACAATGAGTTCAATGATGTATTCCTGCATTGGCTGGAAGGGAGACAACTATCATATGTTGATTTGCGATCGAACAAATTTTATGGTAGAATCAACCTCATTGTCTTTGGACTCTCCTTCCCTGCTCTTGAAAGTTTACTTATTTCCAACAACAATTTCACTAGACAATGGCCCACACAGGTTTTCTCAAACTCCTCATTAGGTATTATAGATTTGTCTAACAACAATTTTGGAGGGCCAATTCCGCTTCCATCTCCTATCACATATTATTATTCTATTGCAAGTAATAACATAATAGGAAAGATCCACTCTTTGACATGCAATGCCACCTAACTCAAGATCATTGACTTGTCGAACAACAGCTTAACGGGTAGCTTGCCTCGGTGCTTGACAAATTTTAGCATCGATCTGTCAGTTTTGAACTTGCGAATGAATCACCACGAGGGCAAAATTCCTCATTTTTTTTTCTTCAAGAAGTGGTTTGATGACTCTTGACTTGAGTCGAAATCAGTTTGAAGGCACATTGCCCCATTCGCTTGTCAAATGTAGATATTTGGAAGTTCTGGATCTCAGTCACAATCAGATAGAGGATACATTTCCAAGATGGTTGGGAACACTCCCAGATCTAAAAATTATCGTTTTGCAGTCCAACAATTTGAAGGATCTTTTGGATATTCCCAGGGAAGCTCGCCTCTTTCCCAAGTTACACATTTTGGACATCTCCAACAACAACTTTAGTGGTCTTTTGCCTGTCAACTTGATCATGAACCTTAAAGGCATGATGAATGGCGAAAATGTGCAAGACACATCATTGTATATGACACGATCTTTCGGACCGGGGACATATGAAAATCCAGTGGCCGTGATGATGAAAGGGCTACAGGTTGAGCTAATGAGGATCTTGACCTTCTTGACAATTATTGACTTGTCGTGCAACTCTTTCCAAGGGAATATCCCTGAAGTTATTGGAGATCTTCACTCTCTTATAGGGCTCAACCTTTCTCATAACCATCTTACAGGTTCCGTCCCACCAACTCTAGGGAATTTGACTAATCTTGAATGGCTTGATCTTTCTTCGAACAAGCTAAGTTGGGTAATTCCTAGAAAATTGGGAGATTTGGCTTCCCTTGGATACTTAAACCTCTCGAAGAACTAACTCACTGGTCAAATTCCACAAGACAAGCAATTGAGCACATTTTCAAGGGACTCGTTTAGCGAGAATCCAGGCTTATGTGGAACTCCATTGCCAAAAGCATGCCCTGGCGATGCACAACTTCCTTCACCATTGTCCTTATTAACTTTTGACTACGAAGGGCATGAGAGTTGGTTTAACCAGAAAATAGTGTGGATGGGCTATGCATCGGGAATCGTAATTGGGATTTTGATTGCATACATAGCATTGGAAACGGGAAGACCCAAATGGCTTATGCAAGGTGTGAGGATGCTGGAGAGTAGAGCAGCCGAGTGGATAGAGAAGTCAAAGCGAAAGGCCATCAAATTTCATGGACAATGAAATTGTCTGCAGAATCTGTCTTTGTGAACTAGCAATGTAAATTTAGTTAATATAGATTGAAATATTATTTCCCTTATGAAGGCTTGTTTTAAATGTCCTTTCTCCATATTTCTCAATGCAATTTCAACGTAAATTTCATATTTCTCAGTGCAATCTCACAACTTGGAAAATCGTTTCTCTCTCTTTTTAATTTCTGGAAAGATAAAATAGAAAAGGATTAAAGAATTAAAACATTCTGACAGACCGGAACCTCCCCAACGCTGTTGCGTGACGTGTACACCTTATCGTCCCGCCATTCTCTCCATCAAAAGCCGAGAAAAAGAAGAAAAGGAGAGAGAGGGAGAGGGAGAGAGAGAGAGAGAGAGAGAGAGAGAGAGAGACGAAGGGGGCGATTGTGTGGCTGCGATTCCCGGATATGGCGTGGGAGGTTCGCAAATTCATGGGGGATTTGTTAGGGTTTTTCCAGTGCGCCGCGATGCTCAAGAAAGAAACTGGGTATTTCGACCTACCCACCGCACTCGCCATGGCCAATCATAACGGCTTTTATCTTTGTTTTGATTTGGTGAATATGTGGGCCGGTTTTGGTGATGCTGGGACAGAGATGAGGATGGCACGTCACGTCCCTTTCTCGTCCAGATTTCGCTCCATTTGCAGTGCCCTCTCTTTTACACCACCATCATCACTATTTGTCTCATGAATTTACTTGGAATATGTCTAAAATATAGAGCTTGCTTTGCATAATTTACTCTTGTGTAACGAGATCCATGAAAATAATATTTCCACAGCAAAAGTGGATTAAAGATGAGTTCACACCCGTTAGCTTAAGCTTCACCTAATTAGCTACCATCCCATTTGGATAGGGAGGTGTGGCGTTTGATCCCTACCTCTTAGACTTGAAAGGTGGGGCGGACCAGCAAAAGCTATTATTTGTAATAAATAATAAATAAATAAACGGGTATGTTACATTCAGTCATTATTATTTTTCTCAAAAATCAAATTCATCCTACTACAGTTTTTCTCCCTTCTTCTTTTAACAAAACGTTGCTCTATTTTTTAAAAACCATCGAGCATTCCTCAAGTTATACCTTCTAAAAACATTGAGCATTCCATGAGTTACACTTTTCCTTTCGAAGGTTGATTTTTGCCAACATAGAGTGTTGACAAATCGAGACCATCTTGTCTGAATTGACAACAAAAGTGAAACTTTGTTTAATTCTTAAATCCGTCTCCGACACCACTTGTCCGGTTTCCTCAATTCGTTTGAACCAAAAATATTAAGCCTAATCTTTAAAGGAAGTAAACGTGGTCGGTCAAACCTAATTAAATCCACGAGAGAATATTATAGAAAAAGAAAGTAATATGATTGGTATAAATTTCTCTTCAAATAAATCAAATTAAACAAATAATCTTTTTTCTACCAATAGAGATCCGGCACCCGACTAAATAAATAGAACGAATGGGAGATATCATATTATTGAGAAGGTTGAAATTCTTATATCACGAAAAACAGGGGAAGTCACCTGCTTGAGTTATTGAATTGAAAATAAATGGTTATGTTCACAATCTTTGGACCACCCAAAATTGTAAAGTGAATTATCACACTTATATATATTTTTATGTTTTTGTTCCGAGGCATTGAGGCCATGTTCAAACTAATGTCCTCCGCTTTACTTGGATTTATATGGGTTAGCTTTGGTATCATGTTCATGGGACCAATCTATTTTGTAGCAACTTTGTTATAGGTACTTGATATATTGATGTATGTTTAATGGCAAAATGAAGGGCTGTAGCAAAAATTGCTCGAGTCTATTAAATTTTGTTAGTGCATTTGTGCTTTGTTCAAAAGCAGAGGGAAAATTTTCACTTTTTTGTCAAATACTTCAAATATCATATGAAAGTTATAAAAAAAAAATTGTACATGCAAATATATGTAAAATAAAAATCAAATTACTTGCTCCTGCAATATGTGGGAAAGACGAATAAGGTTAAAAACAAAAATTAAGTCGAATAAATTGTAATATGGCAATCCTACAAATAATACCTATTGATTTATTAAGACACACATTTCAAAATATCATCATAATTGCTTTGTTTGGGAAAGAGAGAGAAGCGAAGAAATGAGGACAATTTTTCAAAGATCTATACAAAAAGAATTTCAGAAACTCTTTCGGTGTTGTTGAAAAAGGAGTGGAAGGAACCAAAAACTCGAAAATAAATAGATAAAAATAAAACCAACTTCATGAAATAAATTAAAAGAAAGGAAGAAATGAAGAAAGGAAAAGGAAAGCGGTCGAGGAGTAGGTTGGTGAGGACAGGTGAGGGAGACGCTAAGGATGACGGTAGAGAGAACTGAGCCAAGTAGGAGAGCCGGTTCCGTTACAACGAAAGGGGGAGGGGGCCAAATTTCGACCGAAAAAAGAGAAGAAGGGGGTCAATTTCTCAACCATAGAAACCCCCTCCCCCAAAAAAAAAAAGGAAAATTATAATATTTTTTTAAATATAGAAAAGAAAGAAGAACCCTCCACCTAAAAAAACGAATTTAAGCCACCCCCTCCCTTCCTCCCAAAAAAAAAAAGAAATCGAAAATTATTATATATATATTTTTTAAATAAAGAAAAGAAAGAAGAACTCTCCACCTAAAGAAAACAAATTTAAGCCATCTCCCTCTCTCTCTCTCTCTCTCCACCAACCCCCGCCCACGAAACCAGAGAAGGCCAAAAGAAACGAAAAACACGTAAAGCCCAGAACGCAAAAGAAATCATCATAAATCCCATCCCCCCATCTCTTCACCGAGATGAAGGAGCAGTAACAGGGAGCTTCCCCAAAGAGGCGACAGCAGCTCCGGCCCGCGTCTTGCTCTTTCCTCTCTGTTGGGATTGTCGGATTCCCAAAAATTGAATTCGACACTAAATCGAACTCCTAAACTTATGCGGAAGACGAGCTCGAGAAAAATATGTATCACCGATCCTAAAGCACACTATGGAATCGAGTGTACCTTGTTAGCCACAGATTAAACACCAACGCTGATATGAGGAAGAGAAAACTGATCTCGTTCGATCCGATTACGTCAATTGGCCTTGAAGGGAAGAGAGCGTTGCCTTTTGCGTTTGTTTTTCCTTTTTGGAGGGAGAGAGGGAGGAGGAACGTACGTAATATGCCAAGAGGTGCATTCCTCCCTCTCTTTTCTCCCTTATATACGTTCCCTCCAAAAAGAAACGTGTCCGTTCATCATATCCCTCCATCCATGGGCCATAATCTTGTGGGCCGGGCTTTAGGCCCAACATGGGCGGACGGGCCAACTTAGGCTCATCACATTAATTAATAAAACCATCATCTCCCACTCGCACATGGTGGGCCGAACAGTATTCTCTGTACCTCTTTTCAACATTCATACCGGTGAATAATCCGTGCGACCAGCATACTTTGAGAGCTCGTTGCTATACATCTGTTAGGAATATATAGTAGCTCATAATGGACATCACACTCTGAGTAGATTTAGTATGCAATACCCTAAATCGATCAATCACATTTCTATCTCTCTTGATCTCTTTTAAGCAATGATATATATATATATATATTGTATTCACAATTATGATTATCCCAAAGACTGTCATAATTGGTCGACCAGTGAATACAAAACCACAATGTGATTCTCCAAATTCGATCTTCCTCTTTCCTTCAAACTCTCAATTTCAGTTCAGCTTACTTTTCTAGAAATGTCCCATTAGATCGAATCAACTCATGACCATTGGCAACATCCTAAGATAGCAAACACTAAATAGAAATCTTGAGAAAAAGTAAAAGTCATGAGGGTACTAAAATTGAGGAACTATTTTCCTCAAGAGTCTCATACGGTATAAAAGTTGAGATCAAACTTTTGCCACTCTTATTGGTCGTCTCATGCATACGTAGTATGAAATACGTATTACGGTATTAACTCATTTCCCATAGAGCGTATGTTTACACCTTCAATATCGTACAGATGATAGTTCAGACATACCCAATGTCTAACTTGAGTTCATGTATCTACTCATTCACAAAATTCATCAGAACTCACATTTGGCATCATAGACAAATAAAGTAAAATATGTGGGTTATTTTACTTTCGGACATAGTAAGTATTATGTCCTCATCTTAACACTCAGTTAAGGTGATATGCGTATTTTAAGCTTAAGCTCTCGATTATCACCTCGATAATAAGCTTAAAAACAGTCTCATCTCTATTTATCACACATTAAATAGAGGCAATTACCCGTGTGAGTGGGCTAATCTTATATCTGTCCGACATACTTTCTCAACTTAATGTAATGCACTGAGCATTAAGATTCATAAAGATCAAACAAAGATTCATAGGCATTAATGATGAAAACATAAATTCATCAAATGTGAACACGTAGGGAAATTACAATATTCAGTACATCAGCCTCTATGCAATCCTAGAGATTTCATATGGCCACAAAACACATCTCTAGGTATTGGCTTTGTCATAGGATCTGCTACCATTCTATGCGTAATATGTACTGTAAGTTTACATCTTTTTGCGCAATCATATATTTGACAAGATTATACTTAGTATCTATATGTTTGGTCTTGCTATGATATTTTGGATCTTTGGTGTACGCTTTTGCTGCTTGGCTATCACAGTTAACCAACAATGAATCTGCAGCACTTCCAATAACACCTAAATGATCCAAAAATCTCTTAAGCCAAACACCTTCTTATACTGCTGTTGATAATGCCACAAACTCAACTTCCATCGTGGACAAGGTTACACACGTTTATTTCTTACTGCTCCAACATATGGCGCCATTATTCTGTAAGAAAACAAACCCAGAGGTAGATTTTCTTTCATCTAAATCTCCTCCCCAATCAGCATCAGAATAGCCTTAGAGTCGCAGATCCTTTTCTTGGTAATTCAACTTGTAATCAGCAGTTCCCTTTAGATACCTTAGTATTCTCTTAACGGCATTCCAATGTGCTTGACTTGGGTTGGATTGGTATCTACTCACCATTCCAACTACAAAACATATATCAGGTCTTGTACACATCATAGCGTACATCAAGCTCCCAACAGCACTAGCATAAGGAACATATTTCATTTGTTCCTTCTCTTGTGGAGTCCTATGGCTCAATCCTTCACCTTTTGCAATAGGAGTGTCTATGGGTTTACAATCTTGCATACGAAATCGTTCAAGAACCTTATTTATATATGTTTCTTGCTAAAGAAATAACGATCTCTTCGAACGATCTCTTGAAATCTTAACTCCAAGAATGTATGCAGCCTCACCTATATCCTTCATCTCAAAGTTGGAAGACAACCAACTCTTGATAGTTTTAACAAACTCCATATTGTTTCCGGCAATTAGTATATCATCAACATATAATGATATGATCACAAATTGATCTTTGGATTTTTTGATATATACACAATGATTCTCATCTATCATTGTAAAGTCATATGCCATTATGGTATTATGAAAACGTATATACCATTGTCTCGATGACTACTTAAGGCTGTATATCGATCTCAAAAGTCGACATATCTTTCCTTCTTGGCTTTCTATAATGAAACCAACAGGTTGTTCCATATATATTTCTTCCTCTAATTCTCCATTGAGGAAAGCAGTCTTTACATCCATTTGATATAACTCAAGATCCATACTAGCCATTATTGTCAGAATAATGCGAATCGAGGTAAATCTCACTACAGGAGAAAATGTTTCTTCATAATCAATTCCTTCATGTTGATTATGCCCCTTCGCCACAAGGCGAGCCTTATGCCTTTCTATCGAGCCATTAGCTTTTTGCTTTATTTTGAGAACCCACTTGTTCCCAATAGCTTTGCGTCCTTTTGGAAGATCAACCGGTTCCCAAACTTGGTTTGACTTCATTGACTCCATTTCCTCTTTCATTGCATGAATCCATTTTTCCTTACTAGGACAATTCAGAGCGTCATTAATATTTATTGGCTCATCCTCATCTTGCGGAGCAATCATAAAAGTTTCCCCTTCAATGTCAAAATATCGACGAGGAATACTTTGGCAACTTGTTCGCCGTATGGGAGATTGTACACTTTGCACATCATTCTCCATTATGCTCCCACTAGGATTAGATAATGATGACGTCGTCTCATCATGTGGTTGCAATTGAGAATGAGTTGAATTCAATTCATCACTTCTCATATTACTCCCACTTGGACGAACTCCACTAATATCATTATCTTAATCCAAGGTTTCAAATAGAGAGTAATCTTCCCCTATTTCGCCCTTCTTAGGAATTTCATCCTCTAAAAATGTGATATCCCGTGATTTAAATTCAGTAATACTCCCACTTTCCTGTTCACCTATGAACACATACCTTTTCGAGTGTTCGGAGTATCTTATGAAAATACTCTTCTTTCCTCTAGGACCCAATTTCCCAAACTTGTGAGAGGACTCATGAGTATAGGCAGCACAACCCCATGGCTTAAGAAAACTTAAGTCCGATTTTCTACCTGTCCATAACTCATATGGAGTGGAAGTAATTGATTTGGAAGGCACCCGGTTAAGTATATAGGCAGCAATTAACAACGCATCACTCCAAAAAGTGATAGGTAAGTTAGCATGCGTCATCATGGACCTGACCATTTCCAGTAGGGTTCTGTTTTTTCTCTCCGCAACACCATTTTGTTGATGAGTATATGGAATAGACAACTGTCTTTCTATTCCTTTTTCATCACATAATTTTTTGAACTCATCAGATAAATATTCTCGACCTCGATCGGATCTCGATACTTTTATTTTCTTGTCTAATTGATTTTCTACCAAGTTCATAAACCTTTTGAAACAACTTATTGCTTCAGATTTATGAGAAATCAAATAGACGTATCCAAATCGAGTATAATCATCTATAAAAGTGATGAAATAAACAGCCCCATGCCTTCTTCTCACATTCATTGGACCATAGACATCAGAATGGATTAAATGCAGAGCTCTTTTACCTTTTCCAAATGGTTTTCTTGTTGTTTTCCCTTCTAGGCAATGCTTACATATGTGCAAATCGACTTTTTCAATGTTGCCCAACAAGCCCACTTTGGCTAGTTTATTCATACGTTGTTGGCCAATATGACTAAGTCTAGCATGCCACACTTTCACATCATTATCATATGAATTAGGAGATGTGAGAAGGGAATAACAAACATTTGCATTAACATAGTCAATATCTAATACAATGAAACCATCCAGAAAATAACCACAACCATAGTATTTTGTATCCAAATATAAATCCACACCTATATTATGGAAGTTCATATTAAAACCTAGCTTGACCAACATTAAAACAGACACTAAATTCCGACGAATCTCCGGAGCATACAATACATCATGTAGGAACAAAATGCGTCCACCACGTATGGTCAGTTGGTAGGTGCCAATTCCTTTCACTTCAACTCTGGAGTTGTTTCCCACATAGACCCACTTAGTTCCAGTTGGTACTCGTCAGAATTCCACGAAGGATCCTCTATCCTTCGCTACATGGTCTGTCGCTTCTGAATCTACAATCCACAAAATATTAGACTCAGTCAAGAATACAGAACTCAACACAAAAGCAAAGTTCTGAAAAGTACAAGGGGTGTATACCTTCTTTGGCTCACGACAGTCGCGAGTATAGTGACCCTTCTTGTCACAATTGAAACACTTCACCCTTGTAAGCTTCTTCATTCGAGGACGCTTTCCTCTTTCATGTTGGTTAAGCTTAGGTTTCTTCCCTGAAGGACCTGCTTCCTTGCCTTTCCCTTTATCAAACCGGTTAGGACGTTTGCGCTTGGAACCCGAAACTCCATGTGAGTTAGAACCAGTATGATAGATTTCAGCTTCCGGCTTAGCCGCCAAGAGGTGGTCCTCTTCCAGCTCAAGATGATGGACTGCATCCTCAAAGGTTTTGATATTTTCATTATGGGTCAGGTGCACCTTCATATGCTCCCAACTTTGAGGCAAGGAACGAATCATTGCTTACACTTGCTACTCATCAGTGAGAACATGGCCAGCATCTTTCAGCTCATTAATCATGTTTGACATCTTTCTAAGATGTTGCTTCATGGTCTGACCATGAGGCTTCTTATAAGAGTCAAACCTAATAGTGAGCTGCCTCAGTCTGGTCACCGAAGTATGACCAAATCTTGCTGCCAATGCTTCCCACATTTCCTTGGCATTGTCAAAATGCCTGAACTCTCGCATGACGTCATTGTCCATGCCGCTCAGCAACGTAATGCGAGCAAGAGAGTTCTTTCTTTTCCATGTAGCAAATGCTTCCTTATCTCTCTTGTGCTGTGCAGTGTTTCCTTCTTTAGGTTCTACCATGGTCAGGTTAAGAGCCTCTAGTGCCTCTTGCTCTTCCAGCACATATTGGACTTTCATGTGCCATATTTTATAGTTATTGCCATTGAGCTTTTCACCTTTGTTCAGCTCGGCAATTATGCTCTTTGTGGCTGAAGCCATTGATCTGAACACATCAGACATATATGCACGAATTTTTAATGCTTATCATTTATGCATCCATTTTGCACAGACCCATCATATTAATGAACAATTTCAAGTAAGGTTTCAGAATCAAAAGGTTACTATGTTTTCAATCATCCTTCAAAAATCCTAACTTAAAACTATCATTAATATAATTGTCTTATGCAAAATAAATTTTATGAAGTTACAAAAACTTCTATGTACTACCCACATCAATCAATAATAACAGAAAGCAAATAATATTTGACATCCTATAGAATAATAATGCTTTCATATAATACAACTAGCATATCAGTTGCTACATCAACAACAATCAGGTAGTAAACATTACATAAGATGTTCACAAAGCACACTAAACAAAGACCAACCAATACATCCAACACCAAGTCAGTACTCGAACTGAGAAATATCATCTTTTGTTCAATTTCTTGATCTTTTCCCTTGTAACAATCCAGTAATAATCATCTATAAAATCCATCACAATTTTCCTATATGAAGCGGTTTTGTTGACATTCCATATGCGATTCAACACTCCTTGCCATTCTGGTGGAAGAGTGTTCATGAAAAATCGCACCATCTCAGACTGTGGCATAGGACGACCATTCCATATAACCTTTTAAATTTTCCCGTTGATTTCAAGGACGTGATCAATTAAGTCACCACTCTCCCATCGATAATTAGTCAGCTCAGCTATCAACTTAGAAAGCCTTTCCTTTTGTTCATCGGTAATTGCGCGAATAGGTGTGCGCAACTTCAGGGGAGGCATTGTTCCTGCAACAAATGCAGAACAAATAAAGGATCACATATAATCCACATAGACTTAATTGGAAAAAGAAACACATTCTTTTCCTTTTTTTTTTTGGGTCAACGGTCAAAGTGAACGGTGGTCAATGGTCAATGGTCGTTAACGGTCAACGGTTGTCAACGGTTAGCCGGGTCGGGTTGTTGGATCGGTCGGATGGGCCGGTCGGACGGACCTAACGGCACGTGCGGCACGCGCCAGCAACCGCGCAGGCGCACGTGCGTCGCACGTGCGTGCGTCGGTCGCACGCGTGCGTGCGACGCACGCACCTTCCCCTGCGAATCGGCGCGTGCAACGCAGGTGCCGAAGACACCGATTCGTTCCGGCTACCCGTGGGGGCGCGTCCGGCGGCCGTTGGCGGCGTTCCGCCACTTGTCGCGATCGTCTTGATGAGCCCTTCCATCCTACGCCATCAAAAATCGATTTCGAGTTACAGAAACTCGAAAAAAATGGATGAACAGTGCTCGCGTGTCGGGATTTTTCGCCCCGATCGGTGTCGGCCGATTAATTTCACGAAAAAACAATAAGAAATCATCCATAAACATGAAAAGGGTCAGGAAAAACATGAAAAAGGATCGGGAAACAAGAACTACGGCTCTGATACCAATGTTGGGATTGTGGATTCCCAAAAACCGGATTCGACATTAAATAGAACCCCTAAACTTATGCGGAAGACAAACCCGAGAAAAACATGTATCACCGATCCTAAAGCACACCACGGAATCAAGCGTACCTTGTTAGCCACATATTAAACACCAACGCCGATATGAGGAAGAGAAAATCGATCCCGTTCGATCCGATGACGTCAATTGGCCTTGAAGGGAAGAGAGTGTCGCCTTTTGCGTTTGTTTTTCCTTTTTGGAGGGAGAGAGGGAGGAGGAACGTATGTAATATGCCAAGAGGTGCGTTCCTCCCTCTCTTTTCTCCCTTATATATGTCCCCTCCAAAAAGAAACGTGCCCCTTCATCATATCCCTCCATCCATGGGCCATAATCTTGTGGGCTGGGCTTTAGGCCCAACATGGGAGGACGGGCCAACTTAGGCCCATCACATTAATTAATAAAACCATCACTCTCCAATCCCATCCATCCATCCGCCTAAACCTCCCTTTCCCTCTCCATCTCTCTCGCTCAGCATGATTCCGAGCCGAGCTGCTGCGGCGCCCGACGACGTCCTGGAACTCGCCGGATCGGCCCCGAAGGGTCAGCACCAACATCAACAACTCAGCATTTAATTGGAAAAACCGGTCATTATCTAATTCACTTGAACACGATTAATTAACACGCTTGCAAAATCTAGCATTCGATGGACAAAATCTGCCTAAATTGGCTCATCATATGAATGCAGTTGTTGATTCTTCCTTTTTCCGCTATTTAGAGAATTTCATGGTTGTAATGAACTCGATTCATAGACATTCCTACAAGCTACGGCAATTTATCGGAAAAAGAAGAAGAATAAATTATGAAAAGAAATAGGGGAGACAAAATATGTGATACCTGAGCCCAGGGATGGTGGGTTGGGTGTGGGCTTTGATGAAGTAATCGGTGCCCCACTTGATGGCCTCGAGCGCGTGCGTCAGCTCACCGGCGGCAGCGATCTGTCGGCCGTACTCGATCACCCCCCACGACAGCATTGTGATGGTGAATGCCATCGGGAGGCCAAACTTGACGTTGTCGCCGGCGTCGTAGTATCCTCCGACCAGGTCCACCTTCGCATTCCAAACGCAGGACCCCGTCAAGGATATTTATTCAATGCACGACGCACATGGAAAGGAAATCGAGAAGAGAGAAAAAGAGGGAAAGAAGATCCGCTGGCATTGGTTGAAATGAATCGAGACGAACCCCTTGCTCGAGGCCATCGGTGAGGCCGGAGTGGTCGCACCAGGCGACGCGCTGGTTGTGGGGCAGATGGCCAGAGCGCTGCGCCTCGAAGTAGAGGAGGCTCTTCGCGAGGATCTCGCCATAGTCCGGAGGCCGAGACTGAGAATGAGAGGCCGCCGCGAGCGTGACGAATAGGAGGAGGAGGAGAAGGAGAAGGAGGGTCGAGCGGCGGCGGCCGGGAAATGCGAACATGGTGGCGGCGTTCATGCAGGGACGGCGTCTCCCCCTTCCTCTCTCTCTTCTCTCTCTCTCGGCGGGTATTTATGCGAGTTATATAATATGCGAGCGCCTTTGGGACTTGCCTTGATATGATTAGCAGAAAAGAAGAAAAAAATTTGGGCTCAAAGCCTGTAACGAGCTCAAGCTTGCGTCCTAGAAAGGAACTTACGGTGATGACAAAAACAAAACAATAACTTTCCAAGGATTGGATCATCAATCTGGTTTTTATGGGAAATCATTAATTATTTTGCTCGGGTAGTAATAAGAGTAATGCTCTGCTTATCAGGCATGCTCGCTAAGAGTTCTCAGGATATCCACTGAAACGGAAAAAGTCTCGTCTATATTACTATACATGTACACGCTTTTGTCCGTTGAAATTTCTTATATGAATAAAGAAATAGAACGTATTTGATATAGTAAATGATATCGTGCCAGCCCATTGCATCACGTAAATATTACAAATTGCTCGAATTTTGGAGTTCTGAGGCAACGTTTAGGCACCCACTTCGTGGGGGTTTTGATTTGACGGAGTAAAGCCAAAAACCCATTTTTACAGAATTTTGAATTCGAAGCGGGTGGAGATTGAATGACTCTCGCCTTGTCACTGCTTTTGCGTGTTCAACCTTACCAAATGTTCCTTTCGTCTGGTGAGGCGCGGTTGGATTAAGTCGTACAAGCAAAATGGTCAAAGCCATGGTTCGGCGAAGAGAAAATTCAGACAACTGATGAACCCTTTTTGGATCTGAGCGCGTGGGAAGAAAGCAGCGGTGTTGAAAGAGATGGGAGAACAAACTCGGGATGACGGTGGAAGGAGTTCGGGAGAGTAAGTACACAATTATTCATGTATTATATATAATCTAATGTGCTCTAAAGGAAAAGAAATGATCTTTGTTCATGAATATAACTAGATGTTTACAGGTTTTCAGGAGACGTGCCAATTAAACCTTAAACCTGTTCTAAATTACATAGGATTTTCCTGATGAGTATATCAAACTCGTCTTGTGGTTTGAAACCCATTTGCCTCCATCTCTAGAGCAAATTATAGGTCCTACTCCTAACTCGTTTACCTAGATACATTGAGCATGATTATATGGAAATTGATTTATCACCAAGTGAAAGGTTCATTTTTGCCATATATCTGTTAGGAAAGTTTGCTGGAGGACCCAAAAAAAGGAAAAGATGTAATTGTCACATACTGCACGACTGCAAATTATACTTATAGATTACATGTCTATTAAATATCTTTAGATCGGATCGGATCGTACTATATATAATATCAATGCAATCTGCATATTTGGCGAATGGACTTCAAACAAAACACGTTTGCTCATGCGATGACAATGCCGTTTTCAAGACAAAGCATTTGGGTACATGAACTTATGATGAATCTATACACGTATGAGTTTTTTTTCTCGCGACCAACTCCACATGCCATAAAAATAATGTATAGTCCAGCCATTCAAGTCAATCTCCAAAACAATAAAATTCGATGGTGAGTTCAAGCTTCAGTCTCCACCGCTTAGAGAGTGACTTTGCAAGGCAAGAGGAGGTCGACCCTTTTCATATATATGCTCGTGAAATATGATGATTAGGTGCCTAAAATGTCAGTAGCATGTCTTTGTCCATTCACGAAGGTCGTCGTGGTTCAGTACGTGAATGTTGAGGTTCAGATCCAGCTCATTATTTTAACCTTAACTACTCGTATTAAGTGGAAACCATGACGAGGGATTTTTGCTTCTAGAAAAAGTTGGTAATCGAGGAAACGAGTATGGTACATCGAAAAATAGCGTGTGTTCAGTGAGATTGATTGCATCATCTCTTCCCACCAAAGACATAAAGAATGACTTGCTCCGAAGGAGGGAGGAGGAGAGAACACCGCTGGAAGTGTTGAGACTTTCCTCAGCCTGGCCCTCTGCATGCGAATCTTACAATGGGGCTATGCTTACTAAAGACTGGTGCTAAGTTCGTCCTACCGGGATTCGAGAATCCGGTACGTGGATTTTCATACGTACCTACATGGTTTATAAACTAGAGACAGGATGTGTTGTCACGGTTTGTGTGTCTGTGCAAGTGCAGACAAGAGTTTAGATTGCGATTATAGAGTTCTTGGGGAAAGTGTCAAAAAAGTCCTATTTAGTTCTAAACATTTTCATTGATACAAATTTAATCTTAAACTTTTTCACTTGATGTCAAGTTAATCTTAAATATTTTCACACGGTACTAATTTAGTTCTTTCTGGCTAATTTTAACTGGATTTTGTTAACCGGGTGGCGGCCGACTAACGTTGACAACTTTTAATTATATTTTAATATTTTATTGATTATTTATTTTATTTTATTTTTCCTTTTATTTTTATTTTTTATTTTTTCCTTCTCCTCCTCCTTCCTCTAGCCTCAACCTTGCCGGCCTCTAGTGAGCCTCACAGCCATTAGTAAGGCTCGAGCTCTCGCTAGAGGCCGCAAGGGTGATGAGGCTAGGTCGAGGCCTCCCAGGTCGTGAGGGCGGCCTTGCTAGAGGTTGGGCGAGACTTGACCCTCACAAATCCGGTGAGGGCAAGCTTTACTGCCCAGAGCGAGGCCGCCCTCGTGGCTTGGGCAACCTCGAGCTAGCCTCGCCGCCCAATGTGAACAACCCTCGCGGCCTCTGGCGAGGGCTCAATCCTCGCCAGTGGTTGTGAGGCTCGCTAAAGGCCAGCGAGGTTGACCTCGACCTCGCCGGCCGTTGCCTCTAGCCGGCTAGAGAAAGGAGAAGGAAAAGGAAAAAGAATAAGAAAAAGAATAAAATTTTTTCTAAAAATATAAAAATATTATTAAAAGTTGTTCACATTAGTACCGATCATGCCATGTTAGCTAGCTACTGTCCAATCAATAAAATCAAGTCAAAACTAACCGGAAAGGATTGAATTGGCACCAAATCAAAAGGTTTAGGACTAAATTGACATCTATAAAAGGTTTATGATATTTTTTTCCCTAGGGTTTTTTCCAGGGGGACAGAGACGGATTACAGGCACATGAGCAAGAGCGAAAAGGCCCAAAACAATATATTACGGGAACAAGAATAGGCTTGTAGATTGCAGCAGAGGAAACCTATGGTGGCTTGGGCTTCGGCAACGAGTAAAGTGGCGAATAATGACCATAGAGCGTAATCCAGGGGTTTCCACAACAAGATGCATGCACAGGGGACCGAAATCATCCCTAGAGATGACAAAGATCAAGATCCACCGACATTTGCTATGGCGAGCAGACGGAGAAAATGAGCAAAATAGGCTTTCAAAGGAGGGGACAACTCAAGGCAAATGCAAGCCCCTACCCAGCCAAAACGATTGACGCCCTTTATTTGCCTCCCCAATATATTTAATTTTCAAAGTTCAGTGTTATGCCAAGTCCAAGCCGTACACAGCCACACGAAAGATTATTTTCCATCTCCAACGGAAGAACTATCATGATAGCATCATCATTTACTCATGGAAGATTACAGACTTCGCACTCTAATCTCACTTGTTAGGCTTGACCTGCAGGAATGAGAATTTTAGCTATACGCATCCAAGAACTCATCTCAGAGGCCCAAAACCATTCGGCCTGATGACATTGATACATGACCTGCTTTTTTGGGCCTGACAAAAACCACGAGCTCTATAAGCTCTCTTCAACATATCTTTGTAATAGTCTCTAACAATGATCCATTGTATAGAAATGTCCTTAATTTTATGTTTCATCAAATTAACTTACGACATGTGTATGATCGGTTGATTTCATCAATGTGCAAAGTTATGATCATGGTCGTAAGTGAGCACAATTCGTCGATTTTGATACGGTAAAATTTTTGCTGAACCTTGGTCCTCAAAACAATTAACTTCAGAACCGTCTTTCACTATGCTCTTTCTTTATGAGTGAAAATCAATTACCAAGAGTTCTTTTTTTCCATGCCTTCTTTCTCTGATAGGCCTCTTGCTGAGCCTGGCCCATCTACATGTTGGGCCTTCTAGCCAGTATGCTTTAAGACCATACCTTGCTCGATGTTTTCCTTTTAATGGTGGGATCCTTTTTTTGCTTTCCTTTTCTTAATTTGGAAGGTCTCTTGTTTTAATCACGTCTATGGTATCTTACTATAGAAGCCAACGTTTGGAATTTCTCTTGCAAATTTTGTTTCAGCTCATACACTTGTGCGCATTCAATGTAATAGATTAATTCTAGTTAGCTTACCTTTTTCAGGTTGGATGTTCATTTAATATTTCTTGCAAACGAAAACTTAGGACACTCAAGAGAACCAAAAAATTTAGCTCCCCATTATTAGAGTCTTGCAGTAGACGTGCTTTGACTTTTGTTAAATCTGAAATCCCTAAAATATTCACACCTTACTAATGATTAATGCGTGAATTTACATATAATCTGCTTATATTTATAAAGTGAGAGCAATATTTTAACTGTTGATGTATTATTTACTTTTGCCATTGAATTTTTAATAGACAAGCTTTTTATTAAGTAACTAGATGCGAAAATACTGCAATGTTTAAGAGAGCGACTTATTTTTTGTAATATACATCGTGAGTATATTAGTAATTTAAAAATTATTGATTAAAAATACTTAATAAACCGAATATGAACCAATTTTTTTTTTTTAGAAAAGCACCGTATCCCTTCTATTTTCCATGATGATATTGATTATGCATCCTTTATTTTCGGACGGACTACATTTTCCTTTAGGCAATTGTACTTGATCTCGAGAATTAATTAGGAGTATGTAAAGATAGTTAACTTACTTTACATATTTGACTCGTCCTCCGAGATCGATAATGTTTTTATGAAAGAGATTTGGATCTTAAATCATTTCATATCAAGTCAATCAAGTTTGGCCCTTCTTGATTACTCATTCGATTTGGATGGAGGAGGCAGAGAGTTTGGTCCCTACTTCCAAGGTTTGACGTCCCTACCTCCAAAGTTTGAGGATAGGGCCAAGCCACAAGGCAAAAAGCCAAAAAAAAAAAAAAAATAATAATAATAAATAAAGGAGAACGTCTTACCGTTGGTGCTTTTATGTGAAAATTAATGTCATCTCTCTACTTCTTTTTAGGTTCAAAAGTAGATGGAGGGTTTTGTTTTTGAGGCAAAACTAGGAGGACCGATGGAATTTTTCATGTTCTAATGGCACTTTTTCATCCTGTTTCGATGATGCAGGTAAAGTAAATCCATTAGAAATTTACATGATTTGAAAAGTGAAAAGAGTGAAGTTGAGATAATGTAATTAGTAGTGTTGTTATGTGACACACCTTGATGACCCCCCAAAAAAATAAATAGAAATAGTGTATCTTCCCTAAATGGGCCATACGAAGTCCTTGGATCTTTAATTTACCTAATCAAGTCATCTAATTTACATGGCTTTTCAAATTACGTCTTTCCAATTCTGAATTTGGTTACTTGGAGCTTGTTTTCAACAAAGTGGGCAAGAATCCAAGATGAAAAAGACCTTTGGCAGTCGTGAACTATCAATTGATCAACGACCATAACTAGGCCACGGGCAACAAAATCTTTCAATACGATCGTTACGTACAAGCTTTTCAATAAGGCATTTGCCGAAGCCAATATTTTCATCGTGGCTAAAGGCATCTACCCAACCATCGAACACAATGCTTAATCATCGAACCCCAGCCGTGGATAAAGCTAGACGAACATTCATCGTGTCTCAAATCTTTAAAATAATTAGGCTCGCGCCTAAATCCTTGCATCGTGATTGACACCAAACACCTTCCTTGGAAATTTTATCAAAGAGAGGTATCAAATCTTGGCTTCTCCCATTTTTATGGATGGTAGAAGACAAAGCAAGGAAAAGATGTACGTTGATAACGAGATAGCCTACTTTATGTAAATTCTCAATCTATAAAATGCTCCTATTAACTTAACTGTTTTTTGAGTTGATCGATTGTTTTGGCACCTTTTCTATCACATACGAGGAAAATATGCTGAATTTCATGTTTACATAATCAAAATGTTAATGTTCAATTTGGTGCACCAACACCCTATAAGATCTTATTATATACATAGTTCAACAATTTACAGGAATTCAAGAACCTGGTATAATTAGCATATTAGGTCATGTAAGTAATTAATGATGTGAAGATGTGAAAAGATTTCGATAGGCTTTGAAAGTTATACTTTCATTGTAATGAACATTTCCTTAGTAATCCTATAAAAAGCTTACTGGCTTTGTCATCAGAAGGAATTACTAACTATTGATTAAAAACCTTCCTAATTCTCTTTACTGACAAATGAGATTCGACTTGCAAAATGGAGCACTGTCATCATGTAATACTTTTTTGACAAAGTGTATTGATTTTAGCTCATTTACAAATATAGACAAAAAAAAGTAATTTAAGAATTTAAAATGGTCAAATTTGTCAATTGTGAAGTAGAGTCGTGAGTGCCGTGACATGGGGTGTCGTATACGTGGCAAGATATCATGCATAAGAGACGTGTCAAGAAGATTATTCCGTGGAAAATCTCCATGGCACTAAAATTTTCCACACACAAGGGACCACCACCATGGAAATTTTGTGTCCCAATAATGCCGATTTAAGAAGACTTTCACCTTGACCTTATAGAAAGACCGTGTTGATCACTTCACAATACAAAATGGACTTTAACATAAGTGGAAATGCTTTTTAAGCGTGGTCCATCCACATGTTGGGCCTTCGAGCCAACACGCTTTAAGACCATACCTTGCTCTATATTTTCTTTTTAATGGTGGGATCGATATTTTTTCTTATTTTCCTTTTTTCAATTTGGATCATCCCTTAATTTAATCGTATCTTGTATCTTATTGTATTCGTATATGGTATCTTAGTATATAAGTAACTTTTGGAATTTTTCTTGCAAATTTAGTTTCGGCTCGTACGTTTGATGTACACGTTCAATCTAATAGAATGATTCCAGTCAACTTACCTTAACATTTTAGGTTGAATGTTCATTTAATGAATTTTGCACATGAAAACCAACCGAAGGATAGACTCCCATATTAATAAAATCTGCAGTAAATAGGCTTTGACTTTTGTTCGGTTCAAAATACTTAAACTTTCAGAAAATACGAATTATTGACACATGATAATCTGTTAATATTTTTGAAAGTTAGAATAATATTTTAACTTTTGACATTTTTACTTTCGCCATTGAATTTTAAATGGACTAGTCTTTTATAAAGTAACAAGATGCGAAAAAATACTGTAATATCAAGAGAGCGACCAATTTTTCGTAATGTGCATCGCGAGTTTATTAGTAATTTAAAAATTATATTAAAAGTGCTTAATAAAACGAAAATGAACCCCTTTTTTAGATCAAAGACCTTGATGGAGGAAGGATAAGGAAGGCGAGGGTGGTGCTGGGCCATCGGACGAACAGCTGGCCCCCAAAGTGAAACCACCACTGGAGGAGACAAGTCACGGCAGAAATGCACTGGAACCCTTCTTTTTCCCATGTTGGAAATGATTTATTTATCAATTATTTTCCAATGGAATACATTTTCAGTCTTGCGCAATTATCTGTGACCTCGTGAATTAATTAGGAATATGTGAAGATAGTTAGCTTACTTTACATATTTCCTCGTCCAACGAGATGGATGATATTTTTATGAAATGGATTTGAATATGAGATAAGTTCATATCGAGTCAATTAAGCCTAGCTTTGTTGGTTACACATTTAGTTTGGACGGAGCCCTATGAAATTTGAGGATGGAGCCGGCCTGTATAGCAAAAAAAAAAAAAAAAAAAAAAACGAAAGAAGAATGTCACCGTTGGTGCTTTTACTCATAATTTAATATCTTCCCTCTACTTTTTTTAGGTTCATAAGTAGATATCTGGAGGGTTGTTTTTTGAGCAAAATTCAAGCGACTGATGGTGTTTTACACATTCTAATGCCTTTTTTTTTTTCAGACTATTTAGATGCGTGTAAAGTAAACCCATTAGAAATTTACACGTTTTGAAAAGTGAAAAGAATGAAATTGAGATAATATAATTTGATGCATTGGTAAGTAGCGCACCTCAATCGTCCAAAAAACAAAACATAGAAGTAGTGTGCCTTGCCTATAAGGGCCTTGCAAAGCCCTTGGACCTTTAATTGTCCAATCAGGTCAATTTATATAGCTTTCCTAACACATGTTTTCAACTCTAAATTTGATTAATCGGAGCTCATTTGTTCAATGAAATGGGCAAGAGTCCAACATGAAAATGATCTTTTGCCATTGTGAGCTATACGAACATAGTTCGCAGGCAATCATCATGTCTCCAACCTTTAAAATGAGTAAGGATCATGCCTATTTCCAAGTCAATGAGGGTCGGAGAATATCATAAAATCCCTAAATCATAATTGATAACAAAATTGGCACCAAACAACTTCCCTGCAATTTTGTTTTTTTTTTTTTTTATCAAAGAAAGCTCTTAGATCCGAGCTTCTTACCATTTTATCATCTAAAAAAGAAGGCAAAACAAATAAAAAATGTTCCTCGGTAACAAGATATACCAATTTACATCAATTCCCAATCTACGAAGTACGCCCCATTCGCTTAATTGTTCTTTTAGTCAATCCATTGTTTTGGCACCTTTTCCATCACATATGAGGATAATATGCCGAATTTTGTGTTAACATAATCGATATGTAAATGTTCAATTAGATGCCCCAACACCCTTTAAGATCTTATTAGATACACATTTAAACAATAAATAGGAATTCAAACACCTAGTATAATTGGCATATTAGACCATGTAAGTAACTAATCATGTGAAGACGTGAAAAGATTTCGACAAGTTTTGAAAGTTATAATTTCCTTACAATGAAGATTTTTTCTTAGTAATCCTATAAAAAGCTTACTGGCTTTGTCATAAGAAGGAATTACCAATTATTGATTAGAAACATTCCTAAGTCTCTTTACTAACAAAAGAGATTCGACTTGTCAAATGTTGCACTATCATTTGATAATACTTTCTCGGTAAAGTGTATTATTTTTAGCTCATTTATAAATATAGAAAAAAATGCAATTAAAGAATTTAAAATGGTCAAACGTGTCAATTGTGAAGTAGAGTTGTAAGTGCCATGACATTGGGTGTTGCGAGAGACACTTCAAGAAGATTTTTCCATGGAAAATCTTGATGGCACTAAAATTTTCCACACGCAAGAGACCACCATCATGGAAATTATGTGTCCCAATAATGCCATTTTAAGAAGACTTTGACTTTGACCTTAAAGAGAAGACCCGTGTTGATTACTTCACCATACAAAAGGGGTTTTTTCATAAGTGGAAATGCTCAATTGCAAAATGGAAAGGTATTAATTCCTCTGCCTCCTTTGTTTCCACTTGTTCTTTCATTCCTCCCTTTGCTTTCCTTCGCCCTTTGCCCTCTTGACCAATGCGATGTCTTGCTCCATCTTAAAAATTTCTTCATGCTTTATAGGATGGCATCATGGCATTGGACTCTTGCGATTAGAATGATCATGTTGCGTCATATCCAAAGACAAGCATCTTTTCCATCCTGATGGGGAAAATGTGCCAAATCTTAGGTTTACATAACCAAAAAGTAAATGTTGAGTTGAGTGTCTTGACATTCTTGAGACCTTTTATTACACGTTAAAAACAATTTAAAATAATCCAACCACCTAGTATAATGCGAGCATATTAAGCATGGGTTTGGTTTGACTTTAGAAATGGATTTTGGGTGCAATGCAAATATTGAAAGCCAAAACTCTTTAAGAAAGGGCGGTTGCACGACCTCAAGCGGCCATCTCATGGGTTGTGCAACCTCGTCAACCACCCTCATGAACAAGATGAACAATAACAATGAGGGGCAAAATTGGAAAAATAAATAATTGGTGAGGATAACCTTGGGAAAAAAAATTATTTAACCATAGTTTCGGCATTCCACAAATGATACTTTGAAAAGTTTGATAAACACCTCAGCATTTCCTCAACGGCCTTTGAAAGCCAAAAGCTCCTTGAAAAAGCTTAACCAAATGCAACATAAATCATGTAAGAAACCAGTAGTGTGAAAAAGTGAAAAGATTTCGGCAGGATTGATACTTATAATTTTGTCATAATGAAGTTTCCTAATAATTCTATGAAAAGCTCAAGAGCTTTGTCATAGAGTTATTAATATTTGATAGCCAAGTTATGAATTTTTATCTGCGTTTTTTAATGGACGACTCATTACAGACACCCTAATTCTCTCTACTAGCAATGAAATATAAAGAATACGCTTTTGTCATTCTCTAGCTCATTCACAAATATCAACAAAAATTGTGATCAAAGAATATAGGAAACTCAAATTCACAAGTTGTCAAATCAAGTTGTTAATGTTGTGATATGGAATTAGTACATGTGGCACGATATTGCACTCAAGAGGACCTTTCGAAAAGACTTTTCCTTGAAAATATAATGGCACTAAAAGTTTTTTCACGCCCAGCTAACCCAGCCAAGGGGAAAAAAAAGGAGATTACCATATATGTGACCCCAATAATGTCGTTTCATGAAGACTTTTTTTTTTTTTTTTTTTTTTGGTCATAGTTTCATGAAGACTTTGATTTCTACAAACTATGTGTTTTCCTTCCCTTTTCAATTGTGGCGGTAAAATACTTGACAAGCATTTCTTTTAAATTAATCGTCAACAAGTAACGGAGAGATTAATTTATAAAAAGATTTTTCCATTGAAATTTCTATGACACTAATAATTATCCACACTCAACTAACCCCACCAAGGCTCTTTCCCATGAAGATTCAACGATCCCGATTATTTTATTTTAAGAAGACTTTGATCTTGACCTTTAGGAGAAGGCTTGTGTGATCACTTCACCCTACACAAGGGCTATATAAGTGGAAGCACTCTCCTCTACCACCAATAAACTCACTTGCATGCTAAATTGCAGAATGGGGTGGCATCAGATCCTCTGCCTTCTTTGTTTTCACTTTTTCTTACATTCCTCCCTTCGATTTGCTTTGCCCCTTTGCCCTCTTGACCAACGCGATGCCTTGCTCCATTTTAAGAATTCCTTCGTGCTTGATAGCAAGGCATCAGGCCCTTGTCAATGGGATCCTATTGACTCCTCTTATCAAACAATAAACCCTGTCGAGTCTTATCCAAAGACAAATTCATGGTACAAAGGCATGGATTGCTGCTCATGGGATGGTGTTGCTTGTGATGGTGCCACCGGTAACATCATCGGTCTCGATCTTACTTGTAGCTGGCTTCATGGCACTCTCCATTCCAACAGCTCCCTCTTCTGTCTTCGCCATCTTCGGAGCCTCAACCTTTTCGGTAATAACTTTGTTGGCTCTCACATTTCGTCTAATCTGAGTGCATTTGCAACATTGACTCATCTGAATCTCTCTAGTTCATCCTTTTTGGGTTCCGTTCCTAGTGAAATCTCTCGCCTCTCCAAGTTGGTGTCGCTTGATCTCTCTAACAATTATATTTTCGACACATATTCGTCCTCTCATCTCATATTGGAAAATTCAATTTTCACAATGCTTGTTCAAAATCTAACAACATTGAGAAAGCTTGTTCTTGATGACGTGAACATGTCCATGGTATCACCAAAGTCCTTTGCGAATTTGTCTTCTTCTTTGACATATCTAAGCTTTTGTCGTTGTTCCTTAAGGGGGATAATTCCAGATGCCATTTTTCGATTACCGAGCCTCACTAGTCTCTATATAGGTGAAAATTATAACTTGTCTGGCATTCTTCCCAAATCCAATTGGACTAGTCCTCTTGAGTCTTTGTCTCTCTGGAGTACGAACTTTTCGGGAGAAATACCCAATTCGATTGGTAGCATGAAGAATTTAACACTTTTAGACCTTGGGTATTGCCAATTCGCAGGAAACATCCCCTCGTCAATGTGGGATCTCAACCAACTCCAAGTTTTGTGGATTGACAGGAATAGCTTTAGTGGGGTTGTAGACTTTGAATTATTTACAAAGCTTAAAAATCTCCGAAGGCTTTATGTTTCTCAAGAACTAAATCTAATCTACGATACACTCGAGTATACATTCCCGAAGCTTGAAGTGTTGTGGTTGCATTCTTGCAACTTGACCAAGTTTCCTTATTTCTTGCATTCATTGAAAAGATTAACACACTTATACCTCTCTTCAAATAGGATTAGTGGGGAGATCCCGATGTGGTTTTGGGGAATAAGCCATGATACATTGGAATCGTTGGATCTTTCTAATAACCTTTTGGAGGGAGGTATACAGCTATTGCACTGGAAGAAATTGTCAAAAATTTACCTTTTAAACAACTCATTCCATGGACCACTTCCCATTCTTCCACTTTCTCTTTGTTGCCTTTATTGCTTCCTACAATGATTTTGTCGGTGAGATTCCCTCCTTGATTTGCCAAGTTAGTTCACTCCAACAGTTAGCATTATCTAACAATAATCTCTTTGGGAATATGCCATCATGTTTTGGTAACATAACTAATCTTTGGTCTCTAAACTTGGGCGGCAATAAATTACAAGGATCATTACCGCGCTCCCTAGTCAAATGCGTGAACTTATCTACACTTGATCTCAGGCACAACGAGTTCAATGATATCTTCCCACATTGGCTGGAAGCACCACATTTATATTATCTTGATTTGCAATCGAACAAATTTTATGGTAGGATCAACCTCACTGTCTTTGGACTCTCCTTCCCTGCTCTTGAAATGTTAGTTATTTCCAACAACAATTTCACTGGACGGTGGCCCATAAATTTTTTCTCAAACACCTCATTAGCTATTATAAATTTGTCCAACAACAAGTTTGGAGGGCCAATTCCGCTTCCATCTCCTCTCACATTTTATTATTCTATTGCAAGTAATAACATAACCGGAAAGATCCCCTCTTTGATATGCAATGCCACCCAACTTGAGATCATTGACTTGTCCAACAATAGTTTAACAGGTAGCTTGCCTCACTGCTTGACAAATTTTAGCACTCATCTATCAATTTTGAATCTGCGAATGAATCATCTCGAGGGCAAAATTCCTCATTTTTTTTCTTCGAGAAGTGGTTTGATGACTCTTGATTTGAGTCGAAATCAATTTGAAGGCACATTGCCCCAGTCGCTTGTCAAATGTAGATATTTGGAAGTTTTGGATCTCAGTCACAATCAGATAGAGGATACATTTCCAAGATGGTTGGGAACACTCCCGAGATCTAAAAATTCTCGTTTTGAGGTCCAACAATTTGAAGGATCTTTTGGATATTCCTAGGGAGCTCACCTGTTTTCCAAGTTACACATTTTAGACCTCTCCAACAACAACTTTAGCGGTCCATTGCCAGTCAACTTGATCATGGACCTTAAAGGCATGATGAATGGCGAAAATGTGCAAGACACATCATTGTATATGACACGATCTTTCAAATTGAGGACATACGAGAATTCGGTGGCCGTGATGATGAAAGGGCTAGAGGTTGAGCTAGTGAGGAACTTGACCTTCCTGACAATTATTGACTTGTCGTGCAACTCTTTCCAAGGGAATATCCCTGAAGTTATTGGACATCTTCACTCTCTTGTAGGGCTCAACCTTTCTCATAACCATCTTACAGGTTCCATCCCACCGACTTTAGGGAACTTGACTAATCTTGAATGGCTTGATCTCGGGCACAACGAGTTTAATGATATCTTCCTGCATTGGCTGGAAGCACCACAACTAGCTATTATAGATTTGTCCAACAACAAGTTTGGAGGGCCAATTCCGCTTCCATCGCCTGTCACATATTATTATTCTATTGCAAGTAATAACATAACTGGAAAGATCCCCTCTTTGATATGCAATGCCACCCAACTCATGATCATTGACTTGTCAAACAACAGCTTAACGGGTAGCTTGCCTCAGTGTTTGACAAATTTTAGCCCTTATTTGTCAGTTTTGAACTTGCGAATGAATCACCTCGAGGGCAAAATTCCTCATTTTTTTTCTTCAAGAAGTGGTTTGATGACTCTTGACTTGAGTCGAAATCAATTTGAAGGCACATTGCCCCAGTCGCTTGTCAAATGTAGATATTTGGAAGTTCTGGATCTCAGTCACAATCATATAGAGGGTACATTTCCAAGATGGTTGGGAACACTCCCAAATCTAAAGGTTCTCGTTTTGAAGTCCAACAATTTGATGGATCTTTTGGATATTCCTAGGGGAGCTTACCTCTTTTCCAAGTTACACATTTTGGACCTCTCCAACAACAACTTTAGCAGTCCTTTGCCAGTCAACTTGATCATGGACCTTAAAGGCATGATGAATGGCGAAAATGTGCAAGATACATCGTTGTATATGACACGATTTGTCGGATCGAGTACATACGAAAATTCCGTGGCCGTGATGGTGAAAGGGCTAGAGATTGAGCTAGTGAGGATCTTGACCTTCCTGACAATTATTGACTTGTCGTGCAACTCTTTCCAAGGGAATATCCCTGAAGTTATTGGACATCTTCACTCTCTTGTAGGGCTCAACCTTTCTCATAACCATCTTACAGGTTCCATCCCACCGACTCTAGGGAACTTGACTAATCTTGAATGGCTTGATCTTTCTTCGAACAAGCTAAGTCGGGTAATTCCTAGAAAATTGGGAGATTTGGCTTTTCTTGAGTACTTAAACCTCTCGAAGAACCAACTTTGCAGTCGAATTCCACAAGACAAGCAATTAAGCACATTTTCAAGGGACTCGTTTAGCGGGAATCCAGGCTTATGTGGAACTCCATTGCCAAAAGCATGCCCTGGCAATGCACAACCTCCTTCACCATTGTCCTTATTAACTTTCGACCACGAAGGGCATGAGAGTTGGTTCAACCAGAAAATAGTGTGGATGGGCTATGCATCGGGAATCATAATTGGTATTTCGATTGCATACATAACATTTGAAACGGGAAGACCCAAATGGCTTATGCAAGGTGTGAGGATGCTAGAGAGTAGATCGGCCGAGTGGATGGAGAAGTCAAAACGAAAGGCCATCAAATTTCATGGATAGTGAAATTGTTTGAGGAATCTGTCTTTGTAAACTAGCAATGTAAATTTAGTTAATAGAGATGGTGCCGGGACAACTTGAAATATCATTTCCCTTATGAAGGTTTGTTTCTAATGTCCTTTCTCCATATTTCTCATTGCAATTTCATATCTGTTGAATTGAAAAGATGAATAACATGATCAGTCAATCACGCGGCTTTAGATAAAGAAGAAGTAAAACACAAAAGAAGAAAATGAACCAAGTGCCATTAATCTCTAAAGATATCTTTTCCACCTTCCCATGTGCATAACTTTATATGTCCATGAAGAATTAGAAGTGAAGACTACCTTTCACTCATTCAGTCAAAGTTAGTTAATATCAATATGCCAAAGAATTATGTTTTGAAGGATCAACCCTGAAATTTGTGTATAGGATCAACTTTTTTTTTCTATTGAAAGAGTAAATCTTTGGGTGGAACCTACTTAATATTATGTTTCATTAAATAAATTTGGGATAGTTGTACGAGTGGTGGGCCTCGTCAACATATGAAGTTACATGAATAGTCGAAGGTTAGCAAAATTCATCGATCTCCATAGCGTGGGTTTATACTAAACCAAGGTCTTCAAAACAATACACTTTTAGAAACATCTTTGGCCATGCTCTTTTTAGGAGTGAAAATCAATTAGCATGAGCTTTATTTCTTCTCATGCCTTCTTTGAACATAGGTCTCTTGCTAAGCCCAGTCCACTTGCAAGTTGGGCCTTCCACCCAGCTCACTTTGTGGCATTACTTCGCTTTCGAGGTTTTTTCTTTATTTTACGGTGCAACCATATTTTTTCCTTTTTAAATTTGGGAAGGCTCTTATTTTGCTCACATATTTTATCTTAATATATAGCATCTTAGTATATAAGCGGTGTTGAAGCCGGTAGTTTTGACATGCGTGTTCAATCCAATGGAGTGAGTTGTGGTCAGCTTGGCTTATATTTTGAGGCTGAATGTTCACATCATGGTTTTGGTCCATTAAAACCTAAGATAATCAAGAGAACTGAATTTATGTTTAACAGCAACTACTCTCGCACAGTTGCTTTTGGTGAGATCCCTGATTTGAAAATACCGTAATATTTAATGAAGAGATTAATTTTTATGATATCTACTGCAAGTGTCTTAGTAATTTTAAAAAAAAAAAAGTTTATTAATTTTGCTCAAATAAATTTAAATGAATACGAGCCATTTTTTTTGTAGTGATGGGAGACAAATACAATGATGGAGGGGATAAGTAAGGGCAGGGCAGGAGGGCGATGCTGAGCTCGATGTGGGGAGGAACAGCTGGCCCACCTAAAGGCCGAAAACCCACCATCACTCGATGCGACGAATCATGGCCGCGTTGCACTGGTCTCGATCCTCCTCTTCTTCCCCCTTTTTTCCCATATTGGAAAATCGTTGCTCTCTCCTTTTTAATCTCTGGAAAGATAAAATAGAAAAGGATTGAAGAATTAAAAGATCTGACCGACCCGAACGTCCCCAACGCTGTTGCGTGACGTGGACACCTTATCATCCCACTGTTCTCTCCATCAAAAGCCTAGAAAAAGAAGAAAAGGAAGGAAAAAGAGAGAGAAAGGAAGGGGGAGATTGTGTGGCTGCGATTCCGGAGATGGCGTGGTCGCAAATTCTTGGGGAATTTGTTAGGGTTTTTCCAGTGCGCCGCGATGCTCAAGAAAGAAACTGGGTATTTCGACCTACCCACCCCACTCTCCATGGCCAATCATAATGGCTTTTATCTCTGTTTTGATTTGGTGAATATGTGGGCTGGTTTTGGTGATGCTGGGACGGGGATGAGGATGGCACGTCACGTCCCTTTCTCGTCCAGATTTCGCTCCATTTGCAGTGCCCTCTCTTTTACACCACCACCATCACTGTTTCTCTCATGAATTTACTTGGAATATGTCTAAAATATAGAGCTTGCTTTGCATAATTTACTCTTGTGTAACAAGATCCATGAAAAGAATATTTCCACAGCAAAAGTGGATTAAAGATGAGTTCACATCCGTCAGCTTAAGCTTCACCTAATTTGCTACCGTCCTATGAACCCTACCTCTTAGACTTAAAGGGTGGGGCCAACCAGTAAAAGCTACCATTTGCAATAAATAAATAAATAAATGGGTAATGTTACATTCGGTCATTATTATTTTGCTCGAAAATCAAATTCATTCTACTACAATTTTTCTTCCTTCTTTTAACAAAACGTTGCTCTACTTTTTAAAAACCATCGAGCATTCCTCGAGTTATACTTTCTAAAAACATCGAGCATTCCTTGAGTTATACTTTTCCTTTTGAAGGTCGATTTTTGCTGACATAGACTTTTGACATGTACACGGTTATACACCTATCATGCTATAACTTGCTCAATTTATGTAGCACCAAATTGGCACTACATCCAACAATATAAGAAAAAATAAAAATTGAGAGAGAGATGGGAGTCCATCGCGACGCGCATAGCTGCCAACTCAAGCTCTAAACTCGCTGCCATTAGAGCCATTCATGCTCAAGTTTGTGAATGCCATGGCCACTCAAGCTCGTGACCATGGCTGCTCGATCTGAGCTAACAATAGCCATGATAACTTGAACTTTGAGCTCGATGTAGTTGGGTTTGTAGTATCTTTTTGATGGAATTTTTTTTTTTTTTTCGTTTTCTAATTGATTGTCCGCAACTATCTAAAAATTGAGTATGGCTATGGCCACTTAATTGGTGGTCAAGAGGGGTACAAATCATAATTTTCTTTTCATTGTTGTGGTAACTAAATCTGGTGAGTTTTTGGTTTAGTAGGATTTAAGGAAGAAGAAAAAGAACAATATGTAGGGGGAGAGAGGGAGAGATAGACATTCGAAAAAAGAAAAAGAAAACCACATCAGCATATCGAAGGAAACCAAAAATCATGCCAAGAAAGAGTTAATGGCGTTAAGGCCATGTCGGTAAGTTCCATACAAGAAAAAGAAAACCCGCCGTAATGCATGTAAGGTAAATTGGTCAAAGATCTATGCAATTTGAATTGAGCAAAGGTTGTAACTACACCACGGGTAACAGAATATTTCCTTACAGTCATTGGTCCCAAGCTTTCCGCATTAGACTCCTAACGAAATTAATACTTCTAAGAACTTCGCACACAAAGATGATGATTGCGGGCAGTTTCTTTCTCTTAGCGTGAAATTAGAGCATTCGATGTATTTCCCCTATTGAAGTCAAATAGCATCACGTACAAGGATTATTTCTTGGTCCAAAAGCATCGTCAAAGCAAAAACCATTGAACACAATGCTTAATCATCCAGGTCCCGGTCATGGATAAAAGCTACGCGAGCAATCATCGTGTCTGCGGCCTTTAAAATGATTAAGGATCATAATCCTCCAACTCAACAAAGGGGTCGCAGAATAATATCGTGAAGTCCCCAAATCATGACTAACAACAAAAATCGGGACCAAATACCTTCCCTGCAAAAATTCAATTGAAGGGCAGTTTCTGATCTAGGCTTCTTCCCTTTTTCAATTAGGAAAAGAATCAAAGCAAATAAAAATATTTACTTTGATAACGAGATAATCCACTTTACATATTTTCTCGACCTATGAAATACCCCATTAACTTAATTAATTTTTGGTCAACCCAAATTTTCGCCATCTTTTTTATGAGGAAAAATTGCACAAACGGTTATTGAACTTTGAATTAATGTGCAATTTGTTATCTGAATTTTTAATTTATTCAATATGATTCATAAACTTTACCTCAATGTGCTATGTGGTCCTTAAACTTTGACCCATAAACTTTTGATACATGTTCCATTCAGTCCTTGGACTATATGAACATGTTCAATATTGTCCTCATCTTCAATTAATTGAAGAATAATATTGAATATTTTCATAAAATTCGACTACATTAAATATGTATCAAAAGTCCAATATTTATATTGAACAAAAAAATAAAATAAGGATCATATTACAAGTTAGGATAAATTTTATGGACCACATTAAATAAATTTCAAATTCAATAGCCAAATTGTCCATTGGGCCAAAATTTATGGATTATTTATATTTTTATCTCTTCCTATGACATATAATAATTATGCCAAATCGGGCGTTTGCATAATCACAAAGGGAATGTTCGGTCTGGCGCGTTCAAACCCTAGAAGACCTTATTATATACACCTCGAAAACTAGTAAAAAGAAAAGGATGGGGACCACAAAGACAACTTTGTCACTTTCTTCTATAATTTCTATTTTAACTACGACCCAGTAAATTATGAGCTCATTAAAATAAGAAAGAGAAGGAAAAGGACGCTAGTGTACCAAACAAGTGTCCCGTGAAACGAAAAAGTCTAATGCACGGCATCCCAAACCATGCCAGAATTCCGACGCGTGTATTTTAAAATTGACCGGCCTCCCATTGCTGGCTGTACTCGCCAATTAGTAGCGTTTAGAAGCGATTACATTAGAGGCGATTCTGACCAGAAATGATTATTTCGATTCTTTTAACGATTATGAGTAAAAAAACGCATTTGGTAACAAATAAAATTTCTGATTCGGAATAGAAAAAGAATAGAAACGCGTTTTAACTATATAAAATTTCTATTACAATTCTTTTTTAATTACCTTTTTAGATTAAAATAAATTTGATATTGAATTTTCATAAACCATTCACTGATTAATTATATTTTTATACTAAGTAATAAAAATATTAACTAATCAATTTTTATTATGTAGTAAATAATAAACCATAGTATAAACTATACTAATATCCCTACAATATGTAATAAATAAAAATACTAAATTATAACATAAAATTAAATATGTATTCTATATACAACAAATATATATTTCATACTAGGAAGAAATAAAAATAAAATATAGAAATAAAACCGATTCGGCACTTTTGATTCTCTTTTTTGATTCTCGGACGGAGAATCATATTTTTTCTTATTCTGAATTCTTGTCTAAAACTGATTTAAGGAGTAAATTTGTTCCCAGAATCAGTTTTAGACAAAAAATTTACCAAACGCGATTCGTTCCCAAACCGATTAAAGGAACAAAAAAATCGGAATCAAGATTTGTTTGGATGGTCATAAAACAGGCTAACTATCCCATCCTGAATATGGCCCATTACCATACAAGAATAAATTATAATTTTTTATGTTATTATATACCGCAAGAAATATCGAAAAAACGTGTTTTTCATTTAATTCGTTTTGTTTAAGAAGTGTTTTGGAGCAGTGTAGGCAGGATTCCGTCGCAACGTAACGGAGAGAAAAGGACGAATTCCATCTGCCAACCGGTCTCACCCCCAGTCAAGAAAACCGCAGAGCCGGCAGCTTTCGGGACGGGGAGAGCGGACACGTGTCAGTAGGCTGGGATTTAAAGGGGGCCTCTTTTTTTTTGCCTCGTGTTTGGAAGGCGTATGATTCTCCGGGGCGAGTAATTTGAGTCGGAGATGACCCGTAGATCCCGCGCTTTGTCCGCGGTAATGCGTGACCTGATTCTCCGTGATTTTGCCGGTAACCCGGTTTTATTTGTATAAATAAATAAATATATAGATATTGTCTTCTTAAGCGTGACATGTGAATGCAAGTGTCCCTTTTTTTTCTAAAGGAAACCTCCCGTTCGGACAAAGTAATGAGAATATCACAAAGAAGAGTTACTACCTATGTGAACATATTAAAGTAAAGAATGCTCATCTAATGTTGCATTTTTATTTTATTTTTTTCTAACTTTAGGTGGGAGATTTATTAAAAAGAAAAGAAAATATAGTTTTTATATGATGAAATGCCTATTTTGTGAGCTCGTGAACAATGCTATTTTGAGATTTACGGGCCCATGAAATACTCCATCCCTAGTAGCAAGTAGGGAGCAAATGTCCAAGATGAAAGGACGAATACTCTAGTGAGAAATATCCTTTTTATCGAATGGTATCACTTAACACCTGGCAATCATTTTCAAAAATCACGTTATGGAGATCGAGGGACTTGACAGATTCGTGGGTGAGGAGAAGGGCTGTAGCTTCCACTCCACTGGTGAACTCCATCTTCCGCGTATTATCTATGCTCACACAATTTAGCCTCTAGCCAATCATGCGATAATACCAATTATCCATTTATTATTCTTTGAAAGTACTCATCTACATTAAACTTTGGCTTTTGATTTAACAAAGGTGGTCATGTGAATTTCACGTGAAATTCATCTAATTGATAGGTATATTATAATCCTCTCATGAGATGGCAATGAATTTTAAAAAGTGTTAAGGCTATATTTGGGTGCCTAGACATTTTGACCAAGTAGGATATGAATGAGATAGGATGTCTAATAACCTATATATAGCCTGATAAATGTTCCAATATTATATGAATATACATTACTCAAATTAGCTGTGTATAGCGGATATAACTTATCGAATGTATAATGTAATATTCATTTTTAGATTTCAACAAAGAAGAAGAAGAAGAAGAAGAAAGCTAAGGCATGGGTCCTAGTTGTGTTCACATCGCTCCCCAAGCACAGTGTGACCACCTCCGCTCGCACGACCCCTATGTGGCTATCAGTGTTGGTTTCAAGACTACATCTCATGTATGAAGTGATTGAGCACAAGAAATAGGTATGATCAAATCTCAAATTTTACTTTGGTCAGGCTTTGTGGCAGTTGCGTGATCAACCTCAACATGGTCAAGCAACGACTGCACAAGATCACACAACCTGGGTAAGATGGTCACATAGCTAGCATGAGTGGCATGACTGGTACTAACAGATCACAAATAGAAAGGGAGAGACATAATAAACAAAGTGGTCATTGAGCTTGTTGAATAACATTGACCAGTGTCACTAGGGTACTCTTGAGATGGCAATCACCGCGCTTGTGATCATCATTCATAGTGGCGGCCACCATTCCCTCTCCTTCCCTCTATTCTTTCCATGATTTGGCTTGATTTTTTCTTTCCTTATTTCTTTCCCCATATCATAGATTTCCTTAGTGGGTGTATTCCTATACAGCGTTATATTCGATTCGCCAAACAAAGCCTAACTAATTTGATCGGGAGATTGGGGTAGGGCAAGTCTAAGAGAGTATATATTTAGTAGGGCTTAAAGTTTGGAAAGCGTTTTCTCAATGGAATTGCGAGACTATATGAATATCAATTACGGATTCTTATAAGTTCAAAATGAATTCAAGATTTTTCGAGAATCGACAAATTCAAACATGAAAGACATTTTGCCATAATCTTTTTCTACTAGAAGAGAAGGTATCATCCGATTCGTCCGCATTGACGAGATTTCATCGTATATTGCGGTCAGTATGAATTTCGTTACGCATATCATGTTCCTTAAAGTAATAATCATCATGACCGAGAGGGGAGAGAGAGGCGGGATGGAGGGGTTATGTAATATGAATGGTGGGCCCTCGTGGGGTCCGTGGGTTGGCAAGTCAGGGATCCGTGGGGCCCGCTTTTTTGGCGGGATTGAGAAATTTCCATTTTTCTTTTTCCTCTTTTATTCTTTTCCTTTCCGTTAGAGCGGCAAAATGAATTACAAATTGCAACCATCATGTCCGAATTGATAACAAAAGTGAACCTTAGGGATGTTTAATTCCTTAAATCCATCTCCGACGCCACTAATCCGTTTTCCTCAATTCCTTTGAACTTAAAAGATTAAGCCTAATCTTTAGAGGAAGAAAATGTAGTCAGTCAAACCTAATTAAATCCATGAGAGAATATTATCAAAAAAAGAAAGTAACATGATTGGTATAAATTTCTCTTCAAAGAAATCGAATTAAACAATTAATCTTTTTTTCTACTAATAGAGTTTCGGCCTCCGATAAATTAATAGAACGAATAGGAGATATTATATTATTGAGAAAGTTGAAATACTTAGATCACGAAAAACAAGGAAAGTTAGGGTGTGCATGGAAACGTTTAAGAAACGTTTAAGACACTTCTGTACGGAAGTGTGCCGGGAACAAAAAAAGGAACAAAACGCGTTTGGTTGCGTTTTTGTTCTTTTCTTTTTTTGTTTCTAACGAAATAAACAGAAAAAAAACAAAAAAAAAGTTGTTTCTCCGAAAAAAAACACTCTCGGAAGAACAAAAGAACAAAACGACTCTTCTCTCTCTTCTTCTTCTCTTCTTCTTTTCTTCTTTTTTTTTCTTCTTTTTCTTTGGCCGGTCGCCGGCCTCGGCCATGGCCGGACCGGCCGTCGAGGCTCGGGCTCGCCGGATCTGGCGAGCTCGAGCTCGCCCGGCCATGGCGAGGCTCGGGCTCGCCGGATCGGGCGAGCCCGAGCTCGCCCAGCCCAAGGCGAGGCTCGGCGTCGCCGCCGGCGAGGCCGAGCCTCGCTTGGCCGGGCGAGCTCGGGCTCGCCAGATCCGGCGAGCCCGACCCTCGCCATGGCTGGGCGAGCTCGAGCTCGCCCAGATCCGGCGAGCCCGAGCCTCGCCGGGGGCCGGCGACGCTCGGCCTCGCCGGATCTGGGCGAGCCGAGCTCGCCCGGCGAGCCCGAGCCTCGCCCAACCACGGCGGGCTCGGCCTCGCCGTGGGCCGGCGAGCTCGCCGTGGCGGGCGAGGTGCCGGCCCGTCGGCCGGTCGCCGACGGAGGCCGGTGACCGGCCGAAAAAAAAAAAATAAAAAAGAAAGGAAAAAATAAAAATAATAAAAAATGTTCAAAAAATTAAAAGAAACAAAAAAATAATAAAATTTAACCAAACGTGTTTCGTTCATTTTTTATTCCCGGACAAACGTTACCAAACGCGTTCTTTTGTTCACAAATTGTTCCGAACAAACACTTTTTTTTTTGTTTCGCTTAGAACAAAAAAGTGACGAAATAAATCCATGCGCACCCTTACCTGCTTTAGTTATCGAATTTAAAATAAGTGGTTATGATCACAATCTTTGGCCCACCCAAAATAGTAAAGTGAATTATCACACTTATTTATGTATATGTATTTTTTATGATTTTGTTCCGAGGCATTGAGACCACGTTCAAACTAATGTCCTCAACTTTACTTGGATTTATATGGGTTAGCCTTGGTATCGTGTTCATGGGACCAATCTATTTTGTAGCAACTTTGTTATAGATACTTGATATATTGATGTAAGTTCAATGGCAAAATGAACCGTTGTAGCAAAAATTGCTCTTGAGTCTATTAGAATTTTGTTAGTGCATTTGTGTTTTGTTCAAAAGCAAGAGAGATTTTTTTTTTTCTTTTTTGTCAAATACTTCAAATATCATATGAGAGTTATAAAAAAAATTGTACATGCTAATATTTGTAAAATAAAAAAATCAAATTACTCACTCTTGCAATATGTGGAAAAAAAAAAGCAGAATGTTAAAAACAAAAGTCAATTCAAACAAATCATAACATGGTAATCCTACAAATAGCACCTATTGATTTATTGAGACACGCATTGCAAAATATCATCATAATGCTTCGTTTGGGAAAAAGAGAGAAGTAGAAGAAATGAGGACAAATTTTTAAAGATCTCCACAAAAAGAAATTCAGAAACTCTTTCGGCGTTGTCGAAAAAGGAGTGGAAGGAACCAAAAAACACGAAAATAAATAGATAAAAGATAAAACCAACTTCACGAAATAAATTTAAAAAAAGGAAGAAACGAAGAAAGGAAAAGGAAAGCGGTCGGAGGAGTAGGTTGGTGGGGACAGGCGAGGGAGACGCTAAGGACGACGGCAGAGAGAAGAGAACCGTGCCAAGAAGGAAAGCCGGTTCCGTTACAACGAAAGGGGGAGGAGGGCCAAATTTCGACAAAAAAAAAAAAAAGGGAATGGGGCCAATTTCTCAACCATAGAAACCCCCTCCCCAAACAAAATTGAAAATTATAATATATGAAAGAAGAACCCTCCACCTAAAGAAAAAAAAAAATTTAAGCCACCCCCTCCCTTCCTCCCAAAAAAAAAAAAGAAATCGAAAATTATTATATATATTTTTTAAATAAAGAAAAGAAAGAAGAACTCTCCAACTAAAGAAAACAAATTTAAGCCATCTCCCTCTCTCTCTCTCTCTCTCTCTCCACCAACCCCCACCCACGAAACCAGAGAAGGCCAAAAGAAACGAAAAACACGTAAAGCCCAGAACGCAAAAAGAAACCAACATAAATCCCATCCCCATCTCCTTCACCGAGATGAAGGAGCGGTAACAGGGAGCTTCCACAAAGAGGCGACTGCAGCTCCGGCCCGCGTCTTGCTCTTTCCTCTCCAATCCCATCCATCCATCCATCCATCCGCCCAAACCTCTGTTTCCCTCTCCATCTCTCGCGCAGCATGATTCCGAGCCGAGCCGCCGCGGCGCCCGACGATGTCCCGGAAGTCGCCAGATCGGCACCGAAGGGTCAGCACCAACATCAACAACTCAGCATTTAATTGGGAAAACTGGCCATAAACTAATTCACTTGAACACGATTAATTAACACGCTTGCAAAATGTGGCATTCAATGGACAAAATCTGCCTAAATTGGCTCATCATATGAATGCAGTTGGCGATTCTTGTTCTTCTGCTATTTAGAAAATTTCATGGTCGTAATCGACTCTATTCATAGACATTCCGACAAGCTGCCACATTTTATTGGAAAAAGAAGAAGAAGAAATTATGAAAAGAAATAGGGGAGACAAAATATGTGATACCTGAGCCCAGAGGACGATGGGGTGGGTGTGGGCTTTGATGAAGTAATCGGTGCCCCACTTGATGGCCTCGAGCGCGCGCGCCAGCTCGCCGGCGGCGGCGATCTGTCGGCCGTACTCGATCATCCCCACGACAGCATTGTGACGGTGAACGCCATCGGGAGGCCGAACTTGCCGTTTTCGCCGGCGTCGTAGTATCCTCCGACCAAGTCCACCTTCGCATTCTAAACGCAGGACCCCGTCAAGGATATTTATTCAATGCACGACGCACATGGAAAGGAAATCGAGAAGAGAAAAAAAGATGGAAAGAAGATCCGATGGCATTGATTGAAATGAATCAGGACGAACCCCTTGCTCGAGGCCATCGGTGAGGCCGGAGTGGTCGCGCCAGGTGACGCGCTGGTTGTGGGGCAGACGGCCGGAGCGCTGCGCCTCGAAGTAGAGGAGGCTCTTCGCGAGGGCCTCGCCATAGTCCGGAGGCCGAGACTGAGAATGAGAGGCGGCCGCGAGCATGATGAGTAGGAGGAGGAGAAGGAGAAGGAGAAGGAGCGGCGGCGGCCGGGAAACGCGAACATGGCGGCGGCGTTCATGCAGGGACGGCGTCTCTCCCTTCCTCTCTCTCTTCTCTCTCTCGGCGGGTATATATGCGAGTTATATAATATGCGAGTCCCTTTGGTACTTGCCTTGATATGATTAGCAGAAAAGAAGAAAAAAATTTGGGCTCAAAGCCTGTAACGAACTCAAGCTTGCGTCCTAAAAAGGAACTTATGGTGATGACAAAAACAAAACAATAACTTTGCAAGGATTGGGTCATCAATCTGGTTTTTCTGGGAAAGCATTAATTATTTTGCTCGGGTAGTAATAAGAGTAATGCTCTGCTTATCAAGCATGCTCATTAAGACTTCCCAGAACACCCACTTAAACGGAAAAAGTCTCGTGTATATTACTATACATGTACACGCTCTTGTCTGTTGTGATTTTTTATATGAATAACGAAATAGAACGTATTTGATCTAATAAACGATATCGTAAATATTACGAATTGCTCGAATTTTGGTGTTCTGAGGCAACGTTTAGGCACCCACTTCGTGGGGGTTTTGATTTGACGGAGTAAAGCCAATAACCCATTTTTACAGAATTTTCAATTCGAAGCGGGTGGAGATTGAATGACTCTCGACTTGTCACTGCTTTTGCGTGTTCAACCTTACCAAATGTTCCTTTCGTCTGGTGAGGCGCCGTTGGATTAAGTCGCACAAGCAAAATGGTCAAAGCCATGGTCCGGAGAAAAGAAAATTCAGACAACTGGTTAACCCTTTTGGGATCTGAGCGCGTGGGACGCAAGCAGTGGTGTTGAAAGAGATGGGAGAACAAACTCGGGATGACGGTGGAAGGAGTTGGGAGAGTAAGTACATAATTATTCATGTATTATATGTGATTTCCCATATAATCTAATGTGCTCTAAAGGAAAAGAAACGGTCTTTGTTTATGAATATAATTAAATGGTTACAAGTTTTCAGGAGGCATGCCGATTAAACCTCAAATCTGTTCTAAATTGTAAAGGATTTTCCTGATGGGTATATCAAACTCGTTCTGTGGTTCAAAACCCTATTGCAAGTTGATGTTGATCCCGATTTAATCCCATCTGCCTCCATCTCTAGAGCAAAGTATAGGTCCCACTCCTAACTCATTTACCTAGATACGTTGAGCATGATTTATATGGAAGTTGATTTATTACCAAGCGAAAGGTTTTTTTCACCATATCTCTGTTAGGAAAGTCTGCTAGAGGACAAAAAAAGGAAAAGATGTATTTGTTATATATTGCAGAACTACAAATTACACTTAATCTATTACGGATCTTTATATCAGTTCGGGTCGTACTATACATAAGATTGATGCAATCTGCATATTTGGTGAATGAACTTCAAACGGGACATGTTTGCTCATGCGATAACGATGTCATTTTCAAGACAAAGCATTTGGGTACATGAACTTATGATGAATCTATACATGCATCAGTTTTTTTTTTCTCACGACCAACTCTACGTGTCATAAAAATAATGTATAGCTCAGCCATTCGAGTCAATCTCCAAAACAATTTAATTCGAAGGTGAATTCAAGCTTCACAGTCTCCACCGCTTAGGCTGTGACCTTGCGAAGCAAGAGTAGGTCGACTCTTTTCATATATGCTCTTGAAATAAGATGATTAGGTACCTAAAATTGTCAGTAGCATGTCTTTGTCCATTCACAAAGGTCGTCATGGTTCAGTGCGTGCGTGTTGAGGTTCGAATCCAGCTCATTATCATAACTTCAACAACTCGTATTAAGTGGAAACCACAGACTTTCGGGGTCAAATTAATGAGTTTTAAGAGAAGATGAGCGATTTTCTGCTTCTAGAAAAAGTTGGTAATTGAGGGAACGAGTATAATACATTGAAAAATAGTGTGTGTTCAGTGAGATTGATTGCATCATCTCTTCCCACCAAAGACATAAAGAATGACTTACTCCCATGGAAGAAGGAAAGAAAGAGCACCATCGGACGTGTTGAGACTTTCCTCAGCCTGGCCCTTGGCAAGCGAATCTTACAGTGGGGCTATGCTTACTAAAGACTGATGCTAAGTTCGTCCTCCCGGTATTCGAGAATCCGGTACGTGGATTTTCAAACGTACTTATATGGTTTATATACTTAAGACAGTATGTGTTGTCATCGTTTGTGTGTCTGTGCGAGTGCAGACAAGGGTTTAGATTGCAATTATACGGTTCTAAACCTTTGTATTTGTATCAATTCAGTTCTAAACCTTTCATTGATATCAATTTAATCCTATATATTTTCATTTTGTGCCAATTTAGTCCTAAACATTTTCACTTGATGCAATTCAGTTCTTTCTGGCTAATTTTAACCGGATTTTGTTGACTGGGCATTGGTTAGTTGACGTGGACAACTTTAATAATATTTTGATATTTTTCGATTATTTTATTTTATTTTATTTGTTCATTTTCCTTTTCTTTTTCTTTTTCTTTTTCTTTTTTTTTTTTTCCTTCTCCTCCTCAACCTTGCTGGCCTCTGGTGAGCCTCATGGCCATTAGTAAGGCTCGACCCTCGCCAAAGGCTGCGAGGGTGGCCTCACGTTGGGTGACGAGGCTAGGTCAAGGCCTCCCAAGTCACAAGGGCAGCCTTGCTAGAGGTTGGGTGAGACTTGACCGTCGCAAATCTGGTGAGGGCAAGCCTCACCGCCCAAAGCAAGGCCGCTCTCGTGGCTTGGGTGGCCTCAAGCTAGCCTTGCTGGCCAACGCAAGCAACCCTCGCGGCCTCCGACGAGGCTCAAGCCTTGCCAGTGGTTGTGAGGCTCGCTAAAGGCCAACGAGGCTGACCTCGACCTCGTCGACCGTTGCTTCTGGTTGGCTAGAGGAAGGAGAAGGATAAAAAAAAAAAAAAAAGAAAAGAAAAAAGAAAAATTCTAAAAAATATAAAAGTATTATTAAAAATTATCCACGTTAAGCACGGCCGTACCATGTCAGTAGGGTTGTGGTCCAATCAGCAAAATCCAGCCAAAGTTAGCCGAAAGGATTGAATTGGCACCAAATTAAAAAGTTTAGAACAAAATTAACATCAATAAAAGGTTTAGGATTTTTTTTTTGACATTTTTTTCCCTAGGGTTCTTTCCGGGGGGACAGAGACGGATTACAGGCACATGAACGAGAGCGAAAAGGCCCAAAGCAATATATTACAGGAACAAGAATAGGCTTGTAGATTGCAGCAGAGGAAACCTACGATGGCTTGGGCTTCAACGACGAGTAAGGTGGCGAATAATGACCATACAGCGTAAGCCGGGGTTTCCGCAACAAGATGCATGCACAGGGGACCGAAATCATCGCTAGAGATGACAAAGATCAAGAGCCGCCGACATTTGCTATGGCGAGCAAATGGAGAAAATGAGCAAAATAGGCTTTTAAAGGAGGGGACAACTCGAGGTGAATGCAAGCCCCTACACAGCCAAATCGATCGAGGCCCTTTATTTGCCTCCCTAGTATAGTTAATTTTCAAAGTTCAGTTTTATGCCAAGTCCAAGCCCTACACAGCCACACGAAAGATCATTTTCCATCTCCAACACAAGAACTATCACGATAGCATCGTCATTTACTCATGGAAGATTACAGACTTCGCACTCTAATCTCACTTGTTAGGCTTGACCTGCAGGGATGAGAATTTTAGCTACACGCATCCAAGAACTCATCTTAGAGGCCCAAAACCATTCGGCCCCGTGACATTGATGCATGGCCTGCTTTTTTGGGCTTGACAAAAACCATGAGCTACATAAGCTCTCTTCAACATATCTATGTAATAGAGCCCAGTCTATGACAATGATCAATTGGGTAGAGATGTCCTTAATTTTATGTTTCATCAAATTAACTTACGACATGTGTATGGTCGGTTGATCCCATCAATGTGCAAAGTTATGTTCATGGTCGTAGGTGAGCACAATTCGTCGATTTTGATACGGTAAAATTTAAGCCTGGCCCATCTACACGTTGGGCCTTCCCGCCAGTATGCTTTAAGACCATACCTTGCTCGATGTTTTCTTGTCAATGGTGGGATCCTTTTTTTGCTTTCCTTTTCTAAATTTGGAAGGTCTCTTGTTTTAATCACGTCTATAGTATCTTACTATAGAAGCCAACGTTTGGAATTTTTCTTGCAAATTTTGTTTCAGCTCATACACTTGTGCGCATTCAATATAATAGAGTATTCCAGTTAGCTTACCTTTTTCAGGTTGGATGTTCATTTAATATTTCTTGCAAACGAAAACTTAGGACAATCAAGAGAACCAAAAAATTTAGCTCCCCATTATTAAAGTCTTGCAGTAGACGTGCTTTGACTTTTGTTGAATCCAAAATACCTAAAATGTTCACACCTTACTAATGATTAATGCATGAATTTACATATAATTTGCTTATAGTTACAAAGTGAGAACAATATTTTAACTGTTGACGTATTATTTACTTTTGTCATTGAATTTTTAATAGATGAGCTTTTTATTAAGTAACTAGATGTGAAAATATTGCAATGTTTAAGGGAGCGACTTATTTTTCGTAATATACATCGTGAGTATATTAGTAATTTAAAAATTATTGATTAAAAATGCTTAATAAACCGAATATGAACTGATTTTTTTTTTTTTTTTTTTTTTTCAGAAAAGCATTGGATCCCTTCTATTTTCCATGATGGTATTGATTATGCATCCTTTATTTTCGGACGGACTACATTTTCTTTTAGGCAATTGTACTTGATCTTGAGAATTAATTAGGAATATGTAAAGATGGTTAACTTACTTTACATATTTGACTAAATCCTCTGAGATCAATTATGTTTTTATGAAACAGATTTGGATCTTAAATAATTTCATATCAAGTCAATTAAGTTTGGCCCTTCTTGATTACTCATTCGATTTGGATGGAGGAGGCAGAGAGTTTGGTCCCTACCTCCAAGGTTTGAGGATAGGGCCAGGCCACACGGCAAAAAGCTAAAAAAAAAAAAGAAGAAGGGAGAACGTCTTACTGTTGGTGTTTTTACGCGAAAGTTAATGCCTTCTCTCTACTTCTTTTTAGGTTCAAAAGTAGATGGAGGGTTTTTTTTTTAGGCAAAACTAGGAGGACCGATGGAATTTTACACGTTCTAATGGCACTTATTCATCCCATTCTGATGATGCAGGTAAAGTAAACCCATTAGAAATTTACATGATTTGAAAAGTGAAAAGGGTGAAGTTGAGATAATGTAATTAGCAGTGTTATTATGTGACACACCTCAATGACCCCCCAAAAATAAAAAATTAGAAATAGTGTATCTTCCCTATATGGGCCATACGAAGTCCTTGGATCTTTAATTTGCCTAATCAAGTCGTCTAATTTACATGGCTTTTCAAATTACATTTTTCCAATTCTGAATTTGGTTAGTTGGAGCTTGTGTTCAAAGAAGTGGACGAGAATCCAAGATGAAAAAGACCTTCGGCAGTCGTGAACTATCAATTGATCAACGACCATAACTAGGCCACGAGCAATAAAATTTTTCAATACAATCGTTACGTACAAGCTTTTCATGTTAGACTTTTGCCACGATGAACATATCGGCTCTGGCAAAAGTAATACTTGTAAGAACTTAGTGTATATACCCTATTAAAGTAAATAGCATCACGCAGAAGGATGATTTCTAGGACTAAAAGCATCTACCCAACCATCGAACATGACGCATAATAAGCGAGCCCTGGCAATGGATAAAGCTAGATGGACATTCATTGTGTCTCAAATCTTTAAAATAATTAGGCTCACGCCTAAATCCTTGAATCGTGATTGACACCAAACACCCTCTTTGGAAAATTTTGTCAAAGAGAGGTCTCAGATCTTGGCTTCTCCCATTTTTATGGATGGTAGAAGACAAAGCAAGGAAAAGATGTACGTTGATAATGAGATAGCCTACTTTATGTAAATTCCTGACCTATAAAATGCCCCTATTAACTTGTTTTTTGAGTTGATCCATTGTTTTGCACCTTTTCTATCACATATGAGGAAAATATGCCGAATTTTGTGTTCACATAATCAAAACATTAATGTTTAATTTGGTGCACCAACACCCTATAAGATCTTATTATATAAACAGTTCAACAATTTACAGGAATTCAAACACTTAGTATAATTAGCATATTAGGTCATGTAAGTAACTAATGATGTGAAGATGTGAAAAGACTTCGACGGGCTTTGAAAGTTAGAATTTCATTGTAATGAACATTTCCTTAGTAATTCTATAAAAAGCTTATTGGCTTTATCATCAAAAGAAATTACTAATTATTGATTAAAAACCTTCCTAAGTCTCTTTACTGACAAATGAGATTCAACTTGCAAAATGGAGCACTGTCATAAGGTAATACTTTTTTTGACAAAGCGTATTATTTTTAGCTCAATTACAAATACAAATAAAAAAGTGCAATTAAAGATTTTAAAACAGTCAAATTTGTCAATTGTGAAGTAGAGTCGTGAGTGCCATGACATGGGGTGTCGTATATGTGGCAAGACATCATGCACAAGAGACATTTCAAGAAGATTATTCCATGGAAAATCTCCATGGCACTAAAATTTTCCACACGCAGGGGACCACCACCATGGAAATTTTGTGTCCCAATAATCCCAATTTAAGAAGACTTTCACCTTGACCTTATAGTAAAGACCGTGTTGATCACTTCACAATACAAAAGGGACTTTATCATAAGTGGAAATGCTTGCTAAGCGTGGTCCATCCACATGTTGGGCCTTCCAGCCAACACACTTTAAGACCATACCTTGCTCTATATTTTCTTTTTAATGGTGGGATCAATTTTTTTTTTTTTTTTCCCTTTTTTTTTTTTAAATTTGGATCGTCCCTTAATTTAATCACATCTTGTATCTTATTGTATTCATATATAGTATCTTATTATATAAGTAACTTTTGGAATATCTCTTGCAAATTTAGTTTCAGCTCGTACGTTTGATGTACACGTTCAATCTAATAGAATGATTCGGTCAACTTACCTTAACATTTTAGTTTGAATGTTCATTTAATGAATTTTGCACATGTAAACCAACCGAAGGATAGACTCCCACATTAATAAAATCTGCAGTAAATACGCTTTGACTTTTGTTCGGTTCAAAATACTTAAACTTTCAGAAAATACGAATTATTGACACATGATAATCTGTTAATATTTTTGAAAGTTAGAATAATATTTTAACTTTTGACATTTTTACTTTCGCCATTGAATTTTAAACGGACTAGTCTTTTATAAAGTAATGAGATGCGAAAATACTGTAATATCAAGAGAGCAACCAATTTTTTGTAATGTGTATCGCGAGTTTATTAGTAATTTAAAAATTACATTAAAAGTGCTTAATAAAACGAAAATGAACCCCTTTTTTAGATCAAAGACCTTGATGGAGGAAGGATAAGGAAGGCGAGGGTGGTGCTGGGCCAATCGGACGAACAGCTGGCCCCCAAAAGTGAAACCACCACTGGAGGAGACAAGTCACGGCAGAAATGCACTGGAACCCTTCTTTTTCCCATGTTGGAAATGATTTATTTATCAATTATTTGCCAATGGAATACATTTTCATTTTTGTGCAATTATCTGTTACCTCGTGAATTAATTAGGAATATGTGAAGATAGTTAACTTACTTTACATATTTCCCTTGTCCAACGAGATGGATGATATTTTTATGAAATGGATTTGAATATGAGATAAGTTCATATCAAGTCATTTAAGCCTAGCTTTGTTGGTTACACATTCAGTTTGGACGGAGCCCTATGAGATTTGAGGATGGAGCCGGCCTATATAGCAAAAAAACAAAAAAACAAAACAACAAAAACGAAAGAAGAATGTCACTGTTGGTGCTTTTACTCAAAAATTGATATATTCCCTCTACTTTTTTTAGGTTCATAAGTAGATATCTGGAGGGTTATTTTTCAAGCAAAATTCGAGTGATCGATGGTGTTTTGCACGTTCTAATGGCATTTTGTCAGCCTGTTTTGATGCTTGTGAAGTAAACCCCTTAGAAATTTACACGTTTTGAAAAGTGAAAAGAATGAAATTGAGATAACCTAATTCGATGTATTGTTAAGTAGCGCACCTCAATCATCCAAAAAACAAAACATAGAAGAAGTGTGCCTTGCCTATAAGGGCCTCGCAAAGCCGTTGGACCTTTAATTGTCCAATCAGGTCAATTTATATACCTTTCCTAACAAATGTTTTCAACTCTAAATTTGATTAATTGGAGCTCATTTGTTCAATGAAATGGGCAAGAGTCCAACATGAAAAAGGATCTTCTGCCGTTGTGAGCTATAGGAACATAGTTTGCAGGCAATCATTGTGTGTCCAACCTTTAAAATGAGTAAGGATCACGCCTATTTCCAAGTCAACGAGGGTCGGAGAATATCGTAAAATCCCTAAATCATAATTGACAGCAAAATCGGCACCAAACAACTTCCCAGCAATTTTTTTTTTTTTTAATCAAAGAAAGCTCTCAGATCCAAGCTTCTTCCCATTTTGTCATCTAAAATAGAAGGCAAAACAAATCAAAGATGTACCTCGGTAATGAGATATACCAATTTACATAAATTCCCAATCTACTAAGTACACCCCATTCACTTAATTGTTCTTTTAGTCGATCCATTGCTTTGGCACCTTTTCCAACACATATGAGGATAATATGCCGAATTTTGTGTTAACATAATCGATACGTAAATGTTCAATTAGGTGCCCCAAAACCCTTTAAGATCTTATTATATACACGTTTAAACAATTTACAGGAATTCAAACACCTAGTATAATTGGCATAATAGACCATGTAAGTAACTAATCATGTGAAGACGTGAAAAGATTTCGACGGGTTTTGAAAGTTATAATTTCCTTACAATGAAGATTTTTTCTTAGTAATCCTATAAAAAGCTTACTGGCTTTGTCATAAGAAGGAATTACTAATTATTGATTAGAAACCTTCCTAAGTCTCTTTACTGACAAAAGAGATTCAACTTGTCAAATGTTGCACTATCATTTGATAATACTTTCTTGAAAAAGTGTATTATTGTGGCACCCCTCGACGGCCCCCGAATCGTTAGGGTCGCCACAATTTGCTTACCTTTCACTTTACCTAATAAAATGTCACTCTGATACCATTTCAATTGCAGTGGGTCCATACAACCTGGGGGTTTACATCTTTTAGATTGGTCCCTTGCGCAGTTCATATAACGGAAGCATGTCCAACAACTCCCTTCCCTATATTCAGAAAACGATGCACACCTACTAAACATTTTTAGGTAATACTTAAACCAGATGGACATCATTTGTCGGTACATCAAAATGCCATAGTATTCTATACTCAGCTATACTTCAAAAGATGACTGACATCTCCTCCAACAGTCGTATACTCAAAGTCCATCGTTCAGTGTCAGCGTCCAAAAGTTCTTTCCTTTTCTATCCTCCTCCTCGCAAGCATATCCAACCACTTGATCCATCTATTGGTGGCAGTGGCAGTAGAGGAATCTTACCTAGTCTGAAATGTTAATCCCCAAAAGGGGTGAGTACAACCACTCAGCAGTAAAGATCCACCAAACTACTTAATGCGTCAAACAGAACAATCAAGGTATCATGAACAAAGCCCATATCATTCATGCATTCGAGCATACCTTACCTTGCAGCCATGCATATGTCATCATACCATATGTGCATATACCATCATGCACTCATTATCAAGCATCCATGCATATGTCTCCATGCCATATGTGCATATACCACCATGCACTTATCATCAAGCATTCATGCATAAATCACCATGCAGTCATGCATATCTCGCCATACCATCGCGCATATATCACCATGATCCATATCATCCATGCTATCAAGCATACATCATCATGAGATCCATTCATGCCTTCATGATCGCGTTTTTAATATCAAATAGCATCAATTTACTTTCATAAGTAGATCATGCATCATGCCATATGCATACACCCATGCACATGATTCACTTTCAATTCTTATCTTTCACAAGGATCTCATCAATTTTTCTTCCCAGGGACCAATGTTTGCCTCTCACAATTTATCGCTCGTGTCCAACCTAGCATCACAAGGAACCTCCAGCACACACCTCCGGGCATCCGACACCCCCACATTCCGGGTATCTCGTATCCCAACTGGCATCACGAGGTATCCCCTCGGCACATACCTCCGAGGCTTTCGGCACCCCCACATTTCGAGCATCTTGCATCCCAACTGGTATCACGAGGAATCCCCCTGGCACCCTCTAGGGTTTCCGGGATTACGTACCGACATACCACCAGGCATTCCCCCTGGAATTACGTACCGTATACCACTGGGCATCTCGAAACTCCCGAGGACCCTCCAGAATTACGCCACTAGGCCACCGGGCATCCGGCACCCCCACATTCCGGGCATCCGGACACTCCCAGGGCATTATCGGCTCACACCTCCGACAGCCTTCTTATCATTACAATGCATATTCTCATATATCTCATTTTTTTCAATTTCACATCTGATGCAATAATGCCAATGATTGGAATCAACATCTTTAAAATCATATAATATGCATTGGGAAAAATATTATTTGATGCAATGGTTTTGAGAAACTTCATTGAATTCATGAAAATCCATAAATCTTTTGATGTCATATGATATGCATGAATGTCACCACATCATTGCACGAATGATAATCCAAGATATCACAATTTATCTAGCAAATCAATAACCTGTAAACAGAACAGTTTTTCAGCTTAAACAAAATGCGTGCTGTTTATGAAAAATTCTGGAAAACTAGTAAACGATGGAAATTAATTCTGAACATTTAACACATTATAGATAAGATCTAAGAAAACACATTTCGTGAAGAACACCATGTCAAACAAGGCTTCACAGAATACGTACAGGTCCATACATCACCGAAAAAGGATTTTTAACATCATCCATGTATAGTTTTGAAAAAAATTTCAATTAAACCCTTAAATAAACTTAAAAAATTCTGAAATTTGGACATGCTGTATTTAAGACCTAGAGGTAAATACCTCATGAAGACATCGAAACCCAAATCATTCTAGGTTAATAGATACAGACGATGCTTTCTCCCTGTTCTCGGTATCATCTTTTCCCAGATTATCATCTTCCAAAGAAACTCATTTCACGAACCCAAATATGTTCATTTCTTCTAAATTTTTAGTATGTTACTCCTTAGAATATTACCTACAACTTTCGTTAAGGACACATGAACAAATTTTAACTATATGATTTTATAAAAATCACGAAATCATGCTGGGTCGGAGTAACGTTTTTCCCAGATCCGGTTTCTTCATAAGACGACGATTTTGCCGACCTATCTTTGTTCATTTCCTCTGAAATTATGATATGTTTTACCTCAAGAAGTACACTACAACTTTTATTAAGAGATCAAAGTGAGATTTTCACAAGAAGGTTACTTTACTGACCACGAAACCACAGAAGGTCAGCATAACGAATTCCAGATCTAGTCTCTCCAAAGAAAAATCATTTCACTAACCATTTCTTTTTCGTTTTGCCTCAAAATTTTAGTATGTTGTTCTTCAAGGTGTTATATACAACTTTCATGAAGAAATTGAAACAAGATTTTGACTAAAAAGTCACATACAACACACAATCTCAAGGATAGTTGAACTGGTCTTTCCAGAAACAGCATGCATGGCCAACGAATTTCTCTTCAAAGCTCCGAAATTTCATCCCATCTACCACAACCATGACTTACCATCTACTACACATACACATAGCAATGCAAAGGGTAGATTTTAGGACTTCACTTGCTTTAAACTCAAGCACAAACAGCAACAAAACGGCGGCAAAGCGGCAAACGGACGGCGGACGATCCTCCTCCTCTCTTCCTCTCTTTCTCTCTTCTTTCTTTGGATGGTACTCTCTCGCTCTTCTCTCTCTTCTGGTCGAAATCCCCTCCCCCTTTTCCTTTTAGTTGAATTAAATCCCTTGCATGCTTTACTTCTTGCATGGAGGGACACTTGGTTACAAAGGGGCAACACTTGGCAAGCTTTTTTGCCACTTGGCATTTTTGCCATGCACATGATGGGCCTTCATTTGGCTGGGCTTGGGCCAGCCTTGGTCGACCACTTCATGGGCTCCTTGGGCCGGGCCTCTTGGCCCACTTTAGGCCAACAATCTTGGGCCTAAAGTCCAAACTTAAATGGCCCAAGTTTATTTTTAATAATACATCTTAATCCTCATTTAAATAAATACCTAATTGCATAATAAAATGGTCAAAAGACTTTGTGACATTAATCCATAAAATCAAATCTATAAAGTGCATAGTCAAGGACAAAGTCTTCTTTATCAAATTGTCCTATAGCACCAACCTTGATCATCCATTAACATAAGATGTATTTCTACCCAATAATTCTCCATTAAAATATTCGGCATTAATCCATTAAAAATCTTTTTTCTAAAGGCCATAACATAAATCAATAACACTTCCATCACCCTTTTCATAGGTCGTAATGCATCCAGAGGTTGCCATGAAATTTTGGGATGCTACAATTATTTTTAGCTCATTTATAAATATAGAAAAAAATACAATTAAAGAATTTAAAATGGTCAAATGTGTCAATTGTGAAGTAGAGTTGTAAGTGCCGTGACATTGGGTGTTGTGTGAGACACTTCAAGAAGATTTTTCCATGGAAAATCTTGATGGCACTAAAATTTTCCACACGCAAGAGACCACCATCATGGAAATTTTGTGTCCCAATAATGCCATTTTAAGAAGACTTTGACTTTGACCTTAAAGAGAAGACCCGTGTTGATTACTTCACCATACAAAAGGGGCTTTTTCATAAGTGGAAATGCTAAATTGCAAAATGGAAAGGTATTAATTCCTCCGCCTCCTTTGTTTCCACTTGTTCTTTCATTCCTCCCTTTGCTTTCCTTTGCCCTTTGCCCTCCTGACCAACGCGATGTCTTGCTCCATCTTAAAAATTTCTTCATGCTTGATAGGATGGCATCATGGCATTGGACTCTTGTGATTAGAATGATCATGTTGTGTCATATCCAAAGACAAGCATCTTTTCCATCATCGATGGGGAAAATGTGCCAAATCTTAGGTTTACATAACCAAAAAGTGAATGTTGAGTTTAGTGCCCTGACAATTTTGAGACCTTTTATTACACGTTAAAAAAAATTTACAAAAATCAAACCACCTAGTATAACGCGAGCATATTAAGCATGGGTTTGGTTTGACTTTAGAAATGAATTTTGGGTGCAATGCAAATATTGAAAGCCAAAACTCTTTAAGAAAGGGCGGTCGCACGACCTTAGGCGGCCATCTTGTGGGTTGTGCAACCTCGTCAACCGCCCTCATGAACAAGTGAACAATAACAATGAGGGGCAAAATTGGAAAAATAAAGAATTGGTGAGGATAATTTTGGGAAAAAAAATTATTTAACCATAGTTTCGGCATTCTGCAAACAATACTTTGAAAAGCTTGCTAAACACCTCAGCATTTCCTCAACAGCCTTTGAAAGCCGAAAGCTCCTTGAAAAAGCTTAACCAAATACACCATAAGTCATTTAAGAAACCAGTCATGTGAAGAAGTGAAAAGATTTCGGCAGGATTGATACTTATTCTTTTGTCATAATGAAGTTTTCTAATAATTCTATGAAAAGCTCAAGAACTTTGTCATAGAGTTATTAATATTTGATAGCCAAGTTATGAATTTTTATCCGTGTTTTTTAATGGATGACTCATTACAGCCACTCTAATTCTCTCTACTAGCAATGAAATATAAAGAATACACTTTTGTCATGCTCTAGCTCCTTCACAAATATCAACAAAAATTGTGATCAAAGAATTTAGGAAACTCAAATTCGCAAGTTGTCAAATTGAGTTGTTAATGTTGTGATATGGAATTAGTACATGTGGCACGATATTGCACTCAAGAGAACCTTTTGAAAAGACTTTTCCTTGGAAATTTAATGGCACCAAAAGTTTTTTTCACGCCTAGCTAACCCAGCCAAGGGAAATAAAAAAAAAGAAGAGAATACCATATATGTGACCCCAATAATGTCGTTTCATGAAGACTTTTTTTTTTTTTTTGTCATAGTTTCATGAAGACTTTGATTTCTACAAACTGTGTCTTTTCCTTCCCTTTTCAATTGTGATGGTAAAATACATGACAAGCATTCCTTTTAAATTAATCGACGACAAGTAACGGAGAGATTAATTTATAAGAAGAGTTTTCCATTGAAATTTCTATGGCACTAATAATTATCCACACTCAACTAACCCCACCAAGGCTCTTTCCCATGAAGATTCGGCGATCCCGATTATTTTATTTTAAGAAGACTTTGACGTTGGCCTTTAAGAGAAGGCTTGTGTGATCACTTCACCCTATAGAAGGGCTATATAAGTGGAAGCACTCTCCTCTACCACCAATAAACTCGCTCGCATGCTAAATTGCATAATGGGGTGGCATCAGATCCTCTGCCTCCTTTGTTTTCACTTTTTCTTACATTCCTCCCTTCAATTTGCTTTGCTCCTTTGCCCTCTTGACCAACGCGATGCTTTGCTCCATTTTAAGAATTCCTTCGTGCTTGATAGCAAGGCATTAGACCCTTGTCATTGGCATTTCGCTGACTCCTATTATCAAAAGATAAACCCTGTCAAGTCTTATCCAAAGACAAATTTATGGTACAAGGGCATGGATTGCTGCTCATGGGATGGTGTCACTTGTGATGATGTCACCGGTAACATCATCAGTCTCGATCTTAGTTGCAGTTGGCTTCATGGCACTCTCCATTCCAATAGCTCGCTCTTTTGTCTTCGCCATCTTCAGAGCCTCAACCTTTTTGGTAATAACTTTGTTGGCTCTCACATTTCGTCTAATTTGAGTGCATTTGCAACATTGACTCATTTGAATCTCTCTAGTTCATCCTTTTCGGGTTCCATTCCCAGTGAAATCTCTCACCTCTCCAAGTTGGTGTCACTTGATCTCTCTAACAATTCTTTTTTCGACACACATTTGTACTCTCATCTCGGATTGGAAAATTCAATTTTCACAATGCTTGTTCAAAATCTAACAACATTGAGAAAGCTTGTTCTTGATGAAGTAGACATGTCCATGGTATCACCAAAGTCCTTTGTGAATTTGTCTTCTTCTTTGACATATCTAAGCATTTGTTATTGTTCCTTAGGAGGGATATTTCCAGATGCTGTTTTTCGATTGCCGAGCCTCACTAGTCTCTATATATGTGATAATTATAACTTGTCTGGGAATCTTCCCAAATCCAATTGGACTAGTCCTCTTGAGTACGAACTTTTTGGGAGAAATACCCAATTCGATTGGTAACATGAAGAATTTAACAATTTTAGATCTTGAGAGTTGCAAGTTCACAGGAAACATCCCCTCGTCAATGAGGAATCTCAACCAACTCCAAGTTTTGTGGATTAACGGGAATAGCTTTAGTGGGGTTGTAGAGTTTGAAATATTTGCAAAGCTTAAAAATCTCCGAATGCTTTGGGTTTCTCAAGAACTAAATCTAATCTACGATACACTCGAGTATACATTCCCGAAGCTTGAAGTGTTGTGGTTGAATTCTTGCAACTTGACCAAGTTTCCTTATTTCTTGAATTCATTGAAAAGATTAACACGCTTAGACCTCTCTTCAAATAGGATTAGTGGGGAGATCCCGATGTGGTTTTGGGGAATAAGCCATGATACATTGGAATGGTTGGATCTTTCTAATAACCTTTTGGAGGGAGGTATACAGCTATTGCACTGGAAGAATTTGTCAAAAATTTACCTTTCGAACAACTCATTCCATGGACCACTTCCCATTCTTCCACTTTCTACTAATGACTTTAGTGCTTCCTACAATGGTTTTGTCGGTGAGATTCCCTCCTTGATTTGCCAAGTTAGTTCACTCCAATATTTAATATTATCTAACAATAATCTCTTTGGGAATATGGCATCATGTTTTGGTAACATAACTAATCTTCAGTATCTAGGGTTGAGCAGCAATAAATTACAAGGACGATTATCGCGCTCGCTAGTCAAATGCGTGAACTTATCTACACTAGATCTTGGGCACAACGAGTTCAATGATATCTTCCCGCATTGGCTGGAAGCACCACGGTTATATTATCTTGATTTGCGATCGAACAAATTTTATGTTAGGATCAACCTCACTATCTTTGGACTCTCCTTCCCTACTCTTGAAAATTTACTTATTTCCAACAATAATTTCACTAGACGGTGGCCCATACATTTTTTCTCAAACACCTCATTTTATATACTAGATTTGTCCTCCAACAAGTTTGGAGGCCCAATTCCACTTCCATCTTCTGTCACATATTATTATTCCATTGCGAGTAATGAGATAACTGGAAAGATCCCCTCTTTGATATGCAATGCCACCTATCTCGAGATCATTGACTTGTCCAAAAATAGCTTAATCGGTAGCTTGCCTCGGTGCTTGACAAATTTTAGCATCGATCTCTCAGTTTTGAACTTGCGAATGAATCACCTCGAGGGCAAAATTCCTCATTTTTTTTTCTTCGAGAAGTGGTTTGATGACTCTTGACTTGAGTCGAAATCAGTTTGAAGGCACATTGCCCCAGTCGCTCGCCAAATGTAGATATTTGGAAGTTTTGGATCTCAGTCACAATCGATAGAGGATACATTTCCAAGATGAATGGGAACACTCCCAGAACTGAAAGTTCTAGTTTTAAGGTCCAACAATTTGAAGGATCTTTCGGATATTCCTAGGGGGGCTCACCTCTTTCTCAAGTTACCCATTTTGGACCTCTCCAACAACAACTTTAGCGGTCATTTGCCAATCAACTTGATCATGAACCTTAAAGGCATGATGAATGGCAAAAATGTGCAAGACACATCATTGTCTATGACACGATCTTTCCAACATGGGACATATGAAAATTCGGTGGCCGTGATGATGAAAGGGCTAGAGGTTGAGCTAACGAGGATCTTGACCTTCCTAACAATTATTGACTTGTCGTGCAACTCTTTCCAAGGGAATATCCCCGAAGTTATTAGACATCTTCACTCTCTTGTAGGGCTCAACCTTTCTCATAACCATCTTATAGGTTCCATCCCACCGACTCTAGGGAACTTGACTAATCTTGAATGGCTTGATCTTTCTTCGAACAAGCTAAGTTGGGTAATTCCTAGAAAATTGGGAGATATGGCTTTCCTTGGGTACTTAAACCTCTCGAAGAACCAACTCAGCGGTCGAATTCCACAAGATAAGCAATTGAGCACATTTTCAAGGGACTCGTTTAGCGGGAATTCAAGCTTATGTGGAACTCCATTGCCAAAAGCATGCCCTGGCAATGCACAACCTCCTTCACCATCGTCCTTATTAACTTTCGACCGCGAAGGGCATGAGAGTTGGTTCAACCAGAAAATAGTGTGGATGGGCTATGCATCGGGAATCGTAATTGGGATTTCGATTGCATACATAGCATTTGAAACGGGAAGACCCAAATGGCTTATGCAAGGCGTGAGGATGCTGGAGAGTAGAGCAGCTGAGTGGATAGAGAAGTCAAAACAAAAGGCCATCAAATTTCCTAGACAGTGAAATTGTTTGAGGAATTTGTCTTTGTAAACTAGCAATGTAGATTTAGTTAATAGAGATGTCACTGGGACAGCTTGAAATATCGTTTCCCTTATGAAGGTTGTTTCTAATATCCTTTCTCCATATTTCTCGTTGCAATTTCATATCGGTTGAATTGAGAAGATGAAAAATATGATCATTCAATCACGCTGCTTTAGATAAAGAAGAAGTAAAACACAAAAGAAGAAAATGAACCTAGTGCCATTAATCTCTAAAGATATCTTTTCCACCTTCCCATGTGCATAACTTTATATGTCCATGAAGAATTAGAAGTGAAGACTACCTTTCACTCATTCAATCAAAGTTAGTTAATATCAATATGCCAAAGAATTATGTTTTGAAGGATCAACCCTGAAATTTGTGTATAGGATCAACTATTTTTTCTATTCAAAGAGTAATCTTTGGGTGGAACCTACTTAATATTATGTTTTCATTAAATAAATTTGGGATAGTTGTATGAGTGGTGGGCCTCGTCAGCATACGAAGTTACATGAATAGTTGAAGGTTAGCAAAATTTATCAATCTCCATAGCGTGGGTTTATACTAAACCATGGTCTTCAAAACAATAGACTTTTAGAAACATCTTTGGCCATGCTCTTTTTAGGAGTGAAAATCAATTAGCATGAGTTTTATTTCTTTTCATGCCTTCTTTGAACATAGGTCTCTTGCTAAGCCCAGTCCACTTGCAAGTTGGGCCTTCCACCCAGCTCACTTTGCGGCATTACTTCGCTTTCGAGGTTTTTTCTTTATTTTACAGTGCAACCATATTTTTTCCTTTTTAAATTTGGGAAGGCTCTTATTTTGCTCACATATTTTATCTTAATATATAGCATCTTAGTATAAAAGCGGTGTTGAAGCCGGTAGTTTTGACGTGCGTGTTCAATCCAATGGAGTTATATTTTGAGGCTGAATGTTCACATCATGGTTTTGATCCACAAAAACCTAAGATAATCAAGAGAACTGAATTTATGTTTAACAGCAACTACTCTCGCATAGTTGCTTTTGGTGAGATTCCTGATTCGAAAATACCGTAATATTTATTGAAGAGATTAATTTTTATGATATCTACTGCAAGTGTATTAGTAATTTAAAAAAAAAGTTTATTAATTTTGCTCAAATAAATTTAAATGAATACGAGCCATTTTTTGTAGTGATGGGAGACAAATACAATGATGGAGGGGATAAGGAAGGGCAAGGCAGCAGGGCGATGCTGGGCTCGATGTGGGGAGGAACAGCTGGCCCACCTAAAGGCCGAAAACCCACCATCACTCGATGCGACGAATCATGGCCACGTTGCACTGGTCTCGATCCTCCTCTTCTTCCCCCTTTTTTCCCATATTGGAAAATCGTTGCTCTCTCCCTTTTTAATCTCTGGAAAGATAAAATAGAAAAGGATTGAAGAATTAAAAGATCTGACCGACCCGAACGTCCCCAACGCTGTTGCGTGACGTGTACACCTTATCATCCCACTGTTCTCTCCATCAAAAGCCTAGAAAATGAAGAAAAGGAAGGAAAGAGAGAGAGAAAGGAAGAGGGAGATTGTGTGGCTGCGATTCCGGAGATGGCGTGGTCGCAAATTCTTGGGGGATTTGTTAGGGTTTTTCCAGTGCGCCGCGATGCTCAAGAAAGAAACTGGGTATTTCGACCTATCCACCCCACTCTCCATGGCCAATCATAATGGCTTTTATCTCTGTTTTGATTTGGTGAATATGTGGGCTGGTATTGGTGATGCTGGGACGGGAATGAGGATGGCACGTCACGTTCCTTTCTCGTCCAGATTTCGCTCCATTTGCAGTGCCCTCTCTTTTACACCGCCATCATCACTGTTTGTCTCATGAATTTACTTGGTATATGCCTAAAATATAGAGTTTGCTTTGCATAATTTACTCGTGTAACGAGATCCATATGATGCTTTCATGAAAAGAATATTTCCACGGCAAAATGGAGTAAAGACGAGTTCACATCAGTCAGCCTAAGCTTCACCTAATTTGCTACCGTCCCATTTGGATAGGGAGCTGTGGTCTTCGATTCCTACCTCTTAGGCTTGAAGGCTGGGGCCGGCCAGCAAAAGCTAGCATTTGCAATGAATAAATAAATAAATGGGTAGTTATACATTCGGTCATTGTTATTTTGCTCAAAAATCAAATTCATTCTACTACAGTTTTTTTTTTTTTTCCTTCTTTTAACAAAACATTGCTCTACTTTTTAAAAACCATTAAGCATTCCTCAAGTCATACTTTCTAAAAACATCAAGCATTCCATGAGTTACACTCTTCCTTTTGAAGGTTGATTTTTGCCGACATAGACTATTGACACGTACAAGGTTAAACACCTATCATGCTATAACTTGCTCAATTTATGTAGCACCAATTGGCATTGTATCCAACAATATAAGAAAAAATAAAAATTGAGAGGGAGATGGGAGTCCATTGTGGCGCCCATAGCTGCCAACTCAAGCTCTAAGCTCACGGCCATTAGAGCCATTCATGCTCAAGTTTGCAGATGCCATGGCCACTCAAGCTCGTGACCATGGCCACTTGATCTAAGCTAACAATAGCCATGGCAACTTGAACTTTGAGCTCGATGCAGTTAGGTTTGTGGTATCTTTTTGAGTCATGAAATTCGAGGGCATGGCCAGGAGCTCGAACGCGAGCTCGAAGCTCTCGAGCTTCAAGCTCCTGGCTATGGCCACTTAATTGGTGGTCAAGAGGGGTACAAATCATAATTTTTTTTATTGTTGTAGTTGGTAAATCTTGTGAGTTTTTGGTTAGTAGGATTTAAGGAAGAAGAAGAAGAACAATATGTAGGGGTTGCTCTTTGGGCAGGCTTTCTCAAGGGAAAATTGTCCAAAAAGTCTTAAACTTATTGCACTTTTTCCAATTCAGTCATAAACATTTTAACTTTACCAATTGAGTCATAAACCTTTTCACTTTTTGCCGATTCAGTCCATCCGGTCAATTTTGGCAGGAAAATGCTGACGTGGATGCCAGCGGTGCCACGTAGGACTGCCGGCACTAACGTGGATAATTTTTAATAATATTTTAATAACTCTTAAATGTTTTTGATTTTTTTGAATTTTTTTATTTTTATTTTTATTTTTTCTGTTTTTACCCTTTTTTCTTTTCTTTTTATTTTTATTTTTTTTTTTTTTTTGGCTTTTTCCTTGGCCTTTTTTGGTGGTCGGCCATCGGCCACAAGCGACAGCCAGCTGGCTTTGCTCGCCACAAGCAAGGCCCGGCCGGGCAAGGAGGAGCACCGGTGAGGGAAGCCTGGGCGAGGCCGACCCTCCCCCAAGCCAGGGTGGCCCCGCCGGGCGTCAGCCAAGCGACGGCGACGCTGGGCGAGGCCGCCCTGGCCCCGGCAAGGACTGGCCTTGCCAGATCTGGTGAGGGGAGCCCTCGCTGGGGCTCGCCTTCGCCTGAGTGAGCATTGGCCTCGCCCAGACTAGATCTGGTGAGGCCTGCTAGGGCCGAGGCCGACGCTCGCCTAGGCGAGGGCGATCCCCGGCGAGTGCTCCCCTCACCAAATCTGGAGAGGCCAGCCCTCGCCGGGGCCAGGGCGGCCTCGCTCAGCGTCTCCGTCGCTCGGCCGGCTCCCGGTGAGGCCATCCTAGCCTGGGGGAGGGTTGGCCTCGCCCAGGCTTCCCTCGCTGGTGCTCCTCCTTGCCCGGCCGGGCCTTGCCTGTGGCGGGCGAGGCCAGCCGGTCACCTGTGGCCGGTGGCCGGCCACCGGAAAAGGCCAAGGAAAAAGCCAAAAAGAAAAAAAAAAAAAAAAAAGAGGAAAAAAGAAAATGTAAAAATAAAATTTCAAAAAAATTTAAAAATTATTAAAATATTATTAAAAATTGTCCACGACAGCGCCGGCAGTCCTACGTGGCATTGTTGGCGTCCACGTCATCATTTTTTGCCAAAATTGGCCGGATGGATTAAATCGGCAAAATGTGAAAAGGTTTAGGACTCAATTGGCAAAGTTAAATGGTTTAGGACTGAATTGGCAAAAGTGCAATAGGTTTAGGACTTTTTGGACAATTTTCCCCTTTCTCAATCCTAATCTCAATCCAATGCTAGCACCACATCATATATAAAAAAAAAGGATGATGCATTGAATCAAATAGATAAGCAAGCAATCCTAGTCCAAGAGTGCAGCTCAATAAGTAGCTTATCTGAATCATGTCAAGAAAGAGTTAATGGCGTTAAGGCCATGTCAGTAAGTTCCATACAAGAAAAAGAAAACCCACTCTAATGCACGTAAGGTAAATTGGTCAAAGATCTACGCAATTTGAATTGAGCAAAGATTGCAACTAGACCACAAGTAACGGAATATTTCATTACAATCATTGGTCCAAGTTAACCACGTTAGACTCCTAGCAAAATTAATACTTGTGAGAACTTCGCACACAAAGATGATGATTGCGAGCAATTTCTCTCTTATCGTGAAATTAGAGCATTCGATGTATTTCCCCTATTTAAGTCAAATAGCATCACGTACAAGTATTATTTCTTGGTCCAAAAGCATCGTCAAAGAAAAAAATCATTGAACACAATGCTTAATCATCCAGGTCCCGGTCATAGATAAAAGCTACACGAGCAATCTTCGTGTCTGCGGCCTCTAAAATGATTAAGGATCACGCCTAACCCTCCAACTCAACAAAGGGGTCGTAGAATAATATTGTGAAGTCCCCAAATAATGACTGACAACAAGAATCGGGACCAAACACCTTCCCTGCAAAAACTCAATTGAAGGGCAGTTTCAAATCTAGGCTTCTTCCTTTTTCAAATAGGAAAAGTTGATTTACTTTGATAACAAGATAATCCACTTTACATATTTTCTCCACCTATGAAATACCCTATTAACTTAATTAATTTTTGTTCTACCCAAATTTTCACCATCTTTTTTATGAGGAAAAATGACACAAACGGTCCTGAAACTTTAAATTAATGTGCAATTTGTTATATGAACTTTTAACATATTCAATATGATCTATAAACTTTACCTCAATGTGCAATGTAGTCCTTAAACTTAGGCTCATGAACTTTTGATACATGTTTCATTTAATTCCTAGACTATATGAAAATATTGAATATTGTCCCTCATTTTCAATTAATTAAAAGATAATATTAAATATTTTCATAAAATTGGACTACATTGAACATATATCAAAAGTCCAATGGTTATATTGAACAAATCGAAAGTTTAAGGATCACATTACGTGTTAGGATAAATTTCATAGACCACATTAAATAAATTTTAAATTCGACGGCTAAATTGCCTATTGGGCCAAAATTTATGGATTATTTGTGTTTTTATCTCTTCCTATGACATATGAGAATCATGTCAAATCGCAAGTTTGCATAATCACAAAGGAAATGTTCGATCTGGCGCCTTCACACCCTAGAAGACCTTATTATATACACCTCGAAAACTAGTAAAAAGAAAAGGATGGGGACCAAAAAGACAACTTTGTCACTCTCTTCTACAATTTCTATTTTAACTACTAGGGCTGAGCGCGGTTCCCGGGTTACCCGGGAACCGGAACCGAACCGGAGGAGGGTCCGGTTCGGTTCCCGGTTCCAAGGGGGACCGGTTCCGGTTCCGGTTCCTTTTTTCTAGGAACCGGAACCGGAACCGGAATCGGAACCGGAACCGGTCCTGGAACCAGAACCGGAACCGATTTCGGAACCGGAACCTGTTTCGGAACCGGAACCTGTTTTGGAACCGGAACCGGAACCGGTTACTTAGGGTAGAAAAAACTCGACCTTGGATTTTCTAGTGACTTGTATGTGATGTTCTAGTTGAAGTTTGGCTTCAGCCTCTAAATGAAAGTTGTAAAGAACTTCTTGGAGTATAACATACTCAAATTTGGGACAAAACAAATAATTATAAGTGGGTGAAATCGTTATTCTTTGGAAAGACTGGATCTGGAGATTTTGGGACCGACCCTTGATGAATGCATGGACTGTAAGGCAACCTTTTTGTCAAAATTTCACTTCGGTTTCTTAACAAAAGTTGTAAAGGACATCCTGAGGTACCACATATCAAAAATTTAGAGAAAAAAAACAAGAATAGGTAGGTGAAATCGTGGTCCTTTGGAGATGGTTAGATCTGGAATTACGGTACTACGAACAGGGATTTTAACCGTCCATATTTAATTATCTAGGACGAATTTGACTTTGATGTTTTCATGAAGTATCTAACTTATGGTCTTGGCTATCACATAGTCGAATTTCATAATTTTTAAAGGTCATTTGGGTATTTAATCGGAAATGTTTCTAAAACTGTGCAATCTGATGTGTTCGGATCTTGTAAGTTGCAATGCGTGGATTATATCATTTTGTATGAGGTTCTTTTGAAATGTGTTCTGCATGAAATATCTCTCTTCATTTCTTCCCTACAACATATTTAAATATCGTAATTTTTTTAGTTCATTTGCCTATTTAACCAAAATTTTTTCAAAAACTGTGCAAGTAGAGAATAGGAAAAGTAAATCGATTTTATCTTTTAATCCAGAACGAATTGGACTACGATTTCTTCATGAAACTTGTACCTCTAGATCTTAAATACAACGTGTCCAAATTTCAGAATTTTCTGAGTTCATTTAAGGGTTTAATCGAAATTGTTTTCAAAACTTGTACCTCTAGACATTCTTGTTCTAGTGGTGTTTTATTTCTACTTTCTAGTTTGCTATTTGTTTTGAAATTTCTAATTATATTCTATTATTGTTGTGCAGTGCGAAGTTAATGTATCAAGATAACATGTCAATGGGAAGTTACCGTGTAGTATACACGTACATTATAGTTTTTTTTTTTTGGTAACGTGCACATACGTTATATTTTTTTAGTAATGTGCATGCACGTTATAGTTTTTTTGTAACGACACATACGTTATATTTTTTTTTAACGTGCGCATATGTTATAGTTTTTTTTTTTTTTTTTTTGTAACGTACGTGTACGTTATAGTTTTTTTTTAACGTGCGCGTACGTTATAGTTTTTTTTCGGTAACGTGCGCATACGTTATAGTTCAAATCTGAAAATAAAAAAAAAAAAAAAAAAAGGAACCTGTTGGAACCTGGGAACCAACTGGGAACCCGACGGGGTAGTGCCTGTGTTCTGCCCACGCAGTTCCGGGTTCCTCATTTTTGAACCCGTACTCGGCAGAAATAGTTCCAGGTTCCAGACGGAACCGAACCTAACCCGAACCGCTCACCCCTATTAACTACATTACGAGCTCATTAAAATAGAAAAGAGAAGGAAAAGGACCCGAGATGCACCAAACAGGTGTCCCGTGAAACGAAAAAGTCTAATGCACGGCCTCCCAAACCATCCCAGAATTCCGACGAGTGTATTTTAAAATTGACCGGCCTCCGATTGCTGGCTTTACTCGCCAACCAGCTACCCCATCCTGAATATGGCCCATCACCATATCAAGAATAAATTATAATTTTTTTATGTTATCATATACTGCGAGAAATATCGAAAAAATGTGTTTTTTTATTTAATTCGTTTTGTTTAAGAAGTGTTTCGGAGCAGTGTAGGCAGGATTCCGTCACAACATAACGAAGAGAAAAGGACGAATTCCATCTGCCAACCGGTCTACCTTTCGGTCAAGAAAACCGCAGAGCCAGCAGCTTTCGGGACCGGGAGAGCGGACACGTGTCGGTAGGCTGGGTATTAAAAGGTAGGCTGGGAATTAAAAGGGGCCTCATGTGTTTGGAAGGCGTATGATTCTCGGCGGCGAATAACTCGACCGCGCTTTGTCCTCGGTAATGCGTGACCTGACTCTCCGCGGTTTTGCCGGTGACCTGGTTCTATTTGTATAAATAAATAAATATATAGATATTGTCTTCTTAAGTGTGAGATGTGAATGCAAGTATCCCTTTTTGTCTGAAGGAAACCTCCCATTCCGACAAAGTAACGAGAATATCGCAAAGAAGAGTCACTACCTATGTGAACATATTAGGCGGCGGCGGCTGCCACCCCCGGCCAGTCTCTTGGCCGAGCCCTTTCATTTCCTTGTACCTGCCCCAGGGTAATCTTGGGCCAGGTCCCAGCTCAAACATATTAAAGTAAAGAATGCTCAACTAACGTTGCATTTTTTTTTAAAACTTTAGATGGGAGATTATAAAAAAGAAAAAGAAAATATAGTTCTTATATGATGAAATGCCTATTTTGTGAGCTCGTGAACAATGCCATTTTGAGGTCTATGGGCCCATGAAATACTCCATCCTTGGTAGCAAGTAGGGAGCAAATGTCCAAGATGAAAGGACGATTACTCTAGTGACAAATACCCTTTTTTATGGAATGGTATCACTTAACACCTTGCAATCACTTTCAAAAATCACTTTATGGATATCGAGGGACTTGATAGATTTGTGAGTAAGGAGAAGGGCTGTAGCTTCCACTCCCACCGGTGAATTCCATCTTCCGCATATTATCTATGTTCACACAATCGAGCATCAAGCCAATCATGCGATAATGCCAATTATCCATTTATTATTCTTTGAAAGTACTCATCTACATTAAACTTTGGCTTTTGATTTAACAAAGGTGGTCATGTGAATTTCACGTGAAATTCATGTAATTGATAGGCATATTATAATCCTCTCATGGAGATGGCAATGAATTTAAAAAAGTGTTAAGACTATATTTGGTTGCCTAGACATTTTGACCAAATAGGATATGAATGAGATAGGATGTCTAATAACCTATATATAGCCTGATAAATGTTCCAATATTATATGAATTTACATTACTCAAATTAGCGGTGTATAGCGGATATAACTGATTGAATGTATAATGTAATATTCCTTTTTAGATTTCAACAGAAAAAGAAAAAGAAAACTAAGGCATGGGTCCTAGTTGTGTTCTCGCTCCCCAAGCCTAGTGTGACCATCTCCGCTCGCGCGACACCTATGCGGCTGCCACTGTTGGTTTCAAGACTACATTTCATGTATGAAGTGATTGGGCACAAGAAATAGGTAAAAGGTTGCCTAAGGGCGCGTTTGGCAACCGACCAGACAGTCTAAATTTCCGGAGTAGATTTGGAACAGAAATTCGTTTGGTAAAATTTTTGTTCCGGGAACAAATTTCTATTTTCTTATTCTCGGAAGTAGATTTGGAATAGAATCGAAAAGTAAAAAAAAAAAAAAAAAGTAATAAAATTATTTAAAAAATGATTTGGATTATAAATTTTCGAACGATACTAAACGTAATTCTATTCTCGGGGAATAAAAATTTTGACATTACCAAACAATTTAAAAAAGCTTAAAAATTGTTTTCGTGAACAGAAAAAAAAAAATTATTGCTAATTAGAAATTATTCCCGGAAACATAATGATTACCAAATGCGCTATAAACGATCAAATCTCAGATTTTAGGTTGGTCGGACGTTGTGGCAGTTGTGTGATCGACCTCAACATGGTCAAGCAATAACTGCACAAGATCACATGACTTGGATAAGATGGTCACGTGGCTAGCATGAGTGGCATGATCTACACTAATAGATCACAAATAGAAAGGGAGAGACATAATGAACAAAGTGGTCATTGAGCTTGTCAGATAACATTGACCATTGTCACTAGGGTACTCTTGAAATGGCAATCTCCAGACTTGTGGTCATCATTCATAGTGGCGGCCACCATTCCCTCTCCTTCCCTCTATTCCTTCCATGATTTGGCTTGATTTTTTCTTTCCCGTTTTTCTTTCCCCGTTCCTTTCCCCATATCGTAGATTTCCTTAATGGTTGTATTCCTATACAACGTTATATTCGATTCACCAAACAAAGCCTAACTAATTTGATGGGGAGATTGGGGTAGGGCAAGTCTAAGAGAGTATATAACCGGTCTTTCAAAACTTAATAGGGTTTAAAGTTTAGAAAGCATTTTCTAGATTCAATTGCGAGACTATTTGAATATTAATTGCGGATTTTTATAAGTTCATAATGAGTTCGAGATTTTTCGAGAGTAAATCGAGAAATTCAAACATGAAAGACATTTTGCCATAATCTTTTTCTACTAGAAGAGAAGGTATCATCTGATTCGTCCGCTTTGACGAGATCTCATCGTATATCGCGGTTAGTATGAATTTCGTTGCGCGCATTATGTTCCTCAAAGTAATAATCATCATGACCGAGGGGGGAGAGAGAGGCGGGATGGAGGGGTTTATGTAATATGATGGCGTCCGTGGGTTGGCAAGTCAGGGATCTGTGGGCCCACTTTTTTGGCGGGATTAAGGAATTTCCATTTTTCTTTTTCCTCTTTTATTCTCTTCCTTTGCATTAGAGCGACAAAATGGATTACAGATTGCAACCATCTTGTCCGAATTGATAACAAAAGTGAACCTTAGGGATGTTTAATTTCTTAAATCCATCTCCGATACCACTAATCCGTTTTCCTCAATTCCTTTGAACTTAACAGATTAAGCCTAATCTTTAGAGGAAGAAAATATAGTTGGTCAAACCTAATTAAATCCACGAGAAAATATTATAAAAAAAGAAAGTAACATGATTGGTATAAATTTCTCTTCAAAGAAATCGAATTAAAGAATTAATCTTTTTTTTTTTCTACTAATAGAGATTCGCTCTCCAACTAGATAAATAGAACAAAGGGGAGATATCATATTATTGAGAAAGTTGAAATACTTAGATCACGAAAAACAGGGAAAGTTACCTGCTTCAGTTATCGAATTTAAAATAAATGGTTATGTTCAAAGTCTTTGGCCCACCCAAAATAGTAAAGTGAATTATCGCACTTATATATGTATATATATATTTTATGTTTTTGTTCGAAACATTGAGACCACTTTCAAACTAATGTCCTCAGCTTTACTTGGATTTATATGGGTTAGCCTTGGTATCGTGTTCATGGGACCAATCTATTTTGTAGCAACTTTGTAATAGATACTTGATATATTGATGTAAGTTTAATGGCAAAATGAAGCGTTGTAGCAAAAATTGCTCTTGATTCTATTAGAATTTCGTTAGTGCATTTGTGTTTTGTTCAAAAGTAGATAGAAATTTTTTACCTTTTTGTCAAATACTTCAAATATCATATGAGAGTTATAAAAAAAAATTGCATATGCAAATATATGTAAAATAAAAAATAAAATTACTTACTCTTGCAATATGTGGAAAAAAAAAAGCAGAATGTTAAGAACAAAAGTCAATTCGAACAAATTATAACATGGTAATCCTACAATCCTACAAATAACACCTATTGATTTATTGAGACACGCATTGCAAAATATTATCATAATGCTTCATTTGAGAAAAGAGAGAGGTAGAAGAAATGAGGGCAAATTTTTAAAGATCTTCACAAAAAGAAATTCAGAAACTCTTTTGGCGTTGTCGAAAAAGGAGTGGAAGAAACCAAAAAACACGAAAACAAATAGATAAAAGATAAAACCAACTTCACGAAATAAATTAAAAAAAACAAGAAGGAAGAAACGAAGAAAGGAAAAGGAAAGCGGTCGGAGGAGTAGGTTGGTGGGGACAGGCGAGGGAGACGCTAAGGACGACGGCAGAGAGAAGAGAACCGAGCCAAGTAGGAGAGCCGGTTCCGTTACAACGAAAGGGGGAGGGGGGCCAAAGTTCGACCAAAAAAAAAAAGGGAATGGGCCCAATTTCTCAACCATAGAAACCCCTCCCCAAAGAAAACCGAAAATTATAATATTTTTTTAAATAAATAAAAGAAAGAAGAACCCTCCACCTAAAGAAAACAAATTTAAGCCACCCCTCCCTTCCTCCCAAAAAAAAAAAAAGAAATCGAAAATTATTTTATATATATATATATATATTTTAAAATAAAGAAAAGAAAGAAGAACTCTCCACCTAAGGAAAACAAATTTAAGCCATCTCCCTCTCTCTCTCTCTCTCTCTCTCTCTCCACCAACCCCCACCCACGAAACCAGAGAAGGTCGAAAGAAACGAAAAACACGTAAAGCCCAGAACGCAAAAGAAATCATAAATCCCATTCCCCATCTCCTTCACCGAGATGAAGGAGCGGTAACAGGGAGCTTCCACAAAGAGGCGACTGCAGCTCCGGCCCGCGTCTTGCTCTTTCCTCTCCAATCCCATCCATCCATCCATCCATCCGCCCAAACCTCCCTTCCCCTCTCCATCTCTCGCGCAGCATGATTCCGAGCCGAGCCGCTGCGGCGCCCGACGACGTCCTGGAACTCGCTGCATTGGCCCCGAAGGGCCAGCACCGACATCAACAGCTCAGCATTTAATTGGGAAAACCGGTCATTAACTAATTCACTTGAACACGATTAATTAACACGCTTGCAAAATCTGGCATTCAATGGACAAAATCTGCCTAAATTGGCTCATCATATGAATGCAGTTGTTGATTAGAAAATTTCATGGTTGTAATTGACTCGATTCATAGACATTCCGACAAGCTGCCACAATTTATTGGAAAAAGAAAAAGAAGAAATTATGAAAAGAAATAGGGGATACAAAATATGTGATACCTTTGATATGATTAGCAGCAAAGAAGAAAAAAATTTGGGCACGAACCTCAAACGAGCTCAAGCATGCATCTAAAAAGGAACTTAAGGTGATGACAAAAACAAAACAATAACTTTCCAAGGATTTGGTCATCATTCTGGTTTTATGGGAAAGCATTCATTATTTTGCTCGGGTATTAATAAGAGTAATGCTCCGCTTATTAGGCATGCTCACTAAGAGTTCTCAAGACAAAGCACTCGGGTACATTAACTTATGATGAATCTGTACATGCATGAGTTTTTTTTTTTTTCCAACTCCACATGCCATAAAAATAATGTATAGATCAGCCATTCGAGTCCATCTCCAAAACAATATAATTCGAAGGTGAGTTCAAGCTTCACAGTCTCCAACGCTTAAAATGTGACTTTGTGAAGCAAGAGCAGGTCGACCCTTTTCATATATGCTCTTGAAATACGATGATTAGGTACCTAAAATTGTCAGTAGCATGTCTTTGTCCATTCACAAAGGTCGTCATGGTTCAGTACGTGCGTGTTGAGGTTCAAATCAAGCTCACTATCATAACCTTGACTACTCGTATTAAGCGGAAACCATGGCCTTCGGGAGTTAAATTAATTGAGTTTTGAGAGAAGATGAGCGAATTTCGCTTCTAGAAAAAGTTGGTAATTGAGGGAACGGGTATAGTACATTGAAAAATAGTGTGTGTTCAGTGAAATTGATTGCATCATCTCTTCCCACCAAAGACATAAAGAATGGCTTGCTCCAAAGGGGGGAGGAGGAGAGAACACCGTCAGAAGTGTTGAGACCTTCCTCAGCCTGGCCCTCTGCATGCAAATCTTACGGTGGGGCTATGCTTACTAAAGACTGATGCTAAGTTCGCCCTACCGGGATTTGAGAATCCGATATGTGGATTTTCATACGCACCTACATGGTTTATAAACTAGAGACAGCATGTGTTGTCATGATTTGTGTGTCTGTGCAAGTTCAGACAAGGGTTTAGATTGCGACTATAGGGTTCTTGGGAAAAGCGTCAAAAAAGTCATAAATTTTTTATTTTGTACCAATTTAGCTCTAAACTTTTTATTGGTGTCAATTTAGTCCTAAACTTTTTTACTTTGTGCTAATTTAGTCCTCAATATTTTCATTTGGTGCCAATTCAGTCATTTTCGACTAATTTTAGCCGGATTTTGCTGACTAGGCGCCGATCGGCTGACATGGCACGATTATCGCTAATGTGGACAACTTTTAATAATATTTTTTCGATATTTTATTTTATTTTCTTTTTTCCTTCTCCTCCTCCTTCCTCCGGCCTCGACCTTTCCGGCCTCTAGTGAGCCTCATGGCCGTTAGTAAGGCTCGAGCTCTCGCCATAGGCTGCAAGGGCAACCTCACGTTGGGCGGCCTCGCGCCGGGTGGCAAGGCTAGGTTGAGGCCTCCCGGCCCGCGAAGGCAGCCTTTCCAGCAAGGGCAAGCCTCGCCACCTAGTGCGAGCAACCCTTGCGGCCTCTAGCGAGGATCAAGCCTCGCCGTGGCCGGTGAGGCTGCGCGCGGAGGCTAGCGAGGTTCCGCTGGGTGGAGGAAGGAGAAGAAGAAGGAAAAAGAAAAAGAAAAGAAAGAAAAAGAAAAGAATAAAAAAATTCTAAAAATATAAAAATATAAAAATATCATTAAAAGTTATCAACGTTAAAACCACCCGTGCTATGTTAGCCAGCCGCCATCGAGTCAGCAAAATCTAGCCAAAATTAGCCGAAAGGATTGAATTGGCACCAAATCAAAAAGTTTAGAACTAAATTGACATCAATAAAAGCTTTAGGATTTTTTTTCCCAAGGGTTCTTTATGAGGGACAGAGACGGATTACAGGCACATGAGCAAGAGCGAAAAGGCCCAAAACAATATATTACAGGAACAAGAATGGGCTTGTAGATTGCAGCAGAGGAAACCTATGGTGGCTTGGGCTTCAACAACAAGTAAGGTGGCGAATAATGACCATACAGCGTAAGCCAGGGGTTTCCGCAACAAGATGCATGCACAGGGGACCGAAATCATCGCTAGAGGGACAAAGGTCAAGAGCCGTCGACATTTGCTATGGCGAGCAGACGGAGAAAATGAGCACAATAGGCTTTCAAAGGAGGGGACAACTCGAGGCGAATGCAAGCCCCTACACAGCCAAATCGATCGACACCCTTTATTTGCCTCCCCAGTATAGTTAATTTTCAAAGCTCAGTTTTATGCCAAGTCTAAGCCCTACACAGCCACACGAAAGATCATTTTCCATCTCCAACACAAGAACTATCACGATAGCATCGTCATTTACTCATGGAAGATTACGGACTTCGCACTCTAATCTCACTTGTTAGGCTTGACTTGCAGGGATGAGAATTTTAGCTATACGCATCCAAGAATTCATCTTAGAGCCCAAAACGATTCGGCCCGGTGACATTGATGCATGACCTGCTTTTTTGGGCTTGACAAAAACCATGAGCTATAAAAGCTCTCTTCAACATATCTATGTAATAGAGCCCAGTCTCTACAATGATCAATTGGGTAGAAATGTCCTTAATTTTATGTTAATTCAAATTAACATGTGTATGATCGGTTGATCGCATCAATGTGCAAACTTATGGTCATGGTCATAGGTGAGCACAATTCGTCGATTTTGATACGGTAAAATTTTTGCTGAACCTTGGTCCTCAAAACAATTAACTTCAGAACCGTCTTTCACTATGCTCTTTCTTTATGAGTGAAAATTAATTACCAAGAGTTCTTTTTTTCCATGCCTTCTTTCTCCGATAGGCCTCTTGCTAAGCCTGGCCCATCTACATGTTGGGCCTTCCAGCCAGTATGCATTAAGACCATACCTTGCTCGATGTTTTCCTTTTAATGGTGGGATCCTTTTTTTGCTTTCCTTTTCTTAATTTGGAAGGTCTCTTGTTTTAATCACGTCTATGGTATCTTACTATAGAAGCCAACGTTTGGAATTTCTCTTGCAAATTTTGTTTCAGCTCATACACTTGTGCGCATTCAATGTAATAGATTAATTCTAGTTAGCTTACTTGCAAACGAAAACTTAGGACACTCAAGAGAACCAAAAAATTTAGCTCCCCATTATTAAAGTCTTGCAGTAGACGTTCTTTGACTTTTGTTAAATCTGAAATTCCTAAAATATTCACACCTTACTAATGATTAATGCATGAATTTACATATAATCTGCTTATATTTATAAAGTGAGAGGAATATTTTAACTGTTGATGTATTATTTACTTTTGCCATTGAATTTTTAATAGACAAGCTTTTTATTAAGTAACTAGATGCGAAAATACTGCAATGTTTAAGGGAGCGACTTATTTTTCGTAATATACATCATGAGTATATTAGTAATTTAAAAATTATTGATTAAAAATACTTAATAAACCGAATATGAACCATTTTTTTTTTTTTTTTTTAGAAAAGCACTGGATCCTTTCTATTTTCCATGATGGTATTGATTATGCATCCTTTATTTTCGGACGGACTACATTTTCTTTTAGGCAATTGTACTTGATCTCGAGAATTAATTAGGAATATGTAAAGATAGTTAACTTACTTTACATATTTGACTCGTCCTCCGAGATCGATAATGTTTCTATGAAAGAGATTTGGATCTTAAATAATTTCATATCAAGTCAATCAAGTTTGGCCCTTCTTGATTACTCATTCAATTTGGATGGAGGAGGAGAGAGTTTGGTCCCTACTTCCAAGGTTTGAGGTCCCTACCTCCAAGGTTTGAGGATAGGGCCAAGCCACATGGCAAAAAGCCAAAATAAATAAATAAATAAATAAATAAAGGAGAATATCTTACCGTTGGTGCTTTTACGTGAAAATTAATGTCATCTCTCTACTTCTTTTTAGGATCAAAAGTAGATGGAGGGTTTTGTTTTTGAGGCAAAACTAGGAGGACCGATGGAATTTTACATGTTCTAATGGCACTTTTTCATCCCGTTTCGATGATGCAGGTAAAGTAAATCCATTAGAAATTTACATGATTTGAAAAGTGAAAAGAGTGAAGTTGAGATAATGTAATTAGTAGTGTTGTTATGTGACACACCTTGATGACCCCCCAAAAAAATAAATAGAAATAGTGTATCTTCCCTATATGGGCCATACGAAGTCCTTGGATCTTTAATTTGCCTAATCAAGTCATCTAATTTACATGGCTTTTCAAATTACGTCTTTCCAATTCTGAATTTGGTTACTTGGAGCTTGTTTTCAATGAAGGGGGCAAGAATCCAAGATGAAAAAGACCTTTGGCAGTCGTGAACTATCAATTCATCAATGACCTTAACTAGGCCACGAGCAACAAAATCTTTCAAAGCGATTGTTACGTACAAGCTTTTCAATTAGACATTTGCCGGAGCCGATATTTTCATCGTGGCTAAAAGCATCTACCCAACCATCGAACACAATGCTTAATCATCGAGCCCCGGCCGTGGATAAAGCTAGACGGACATTCATCGTGTCTCAAATCTTTAAAATAATTAGGCTCACGCCTAAATCCTTGCATCGTGATTGACACCAAACACTTTACTTGGAAATTTTATCAAAGAGAGGTATCAAATCTTGGCTTCTCCCATTTTTATGGATGGTAGAAGACAAAGCAAGGAAAAGATGTATGTTGATAATGAGATAGCCTACTTTATGTAAATTCTCGATCTATAAAATGCTCCTATTAACTTAATTGTTTTTTGAGTTGATTCATTGTTTTGGCACCTTTTCTATCCCATACGAGGAAAATATGCTGAATTTCATGTTTACATAATCAAAATGTTAATGTTCAATTTGGTGCACCAACACCCTATAAGATCTTATTATATACATAGTTCAACAATTTACAGGAATTCAAGCACCTGGTATAATTAGCATATTAGGTCATGTAAGTAACTAATGATGTGAAGATGTGAAAAGATTTCGACAGGCTTTGAAAGTTATACTTTGAGGTTGGGACACCCGGAGTGCCATAACTTGGCACGGAGAGACACTTAAGTGCCATAACTTTGAAATGGTACACTTAAGTGCCAATATCGAAGTAAAATGGAACACTTAAGTGCAACTCCGGCGAAAATCCAGCCAAATGATTGACGTGGCAATTTTCCGCCGAGTTTGGTCCAAAACGGTGTCGTTTTGCACACCGACATGGCGAGAAAATGCAAAAACGACGTCGTTTCGTGTTTGATGGGTAAATAATAATATAAACATAAATTAAATTGGATTTAAACTTAATTTTATTTAAAATATTTAAAAAGTTTTATTTTTATTTTTTAAAGGGGGTGGGGGAGGTCGAGGGGGTGGCCGAGGGCCGAGCCCTTGCCGCCGCCGCCGCCGCTCTCCGCCGTCATCGAAGGGCCGGCGACGGAGGGGGAAGGGTTAGCCAGGGTCGCCGGCCCCCGGCCGACCAGCGACGAGGGCTGTGAGCCCTCGTCGGATCGTGGCGAGGGCCGCGGCCCTCACCGGCCGGCCCCTAGCCAGGGCTTGGCGAGGCCGGCCGACCCTCCCCACTCCGTCGTCGGCCATTCCCGGCGGCGGCGGGGAGGCGGCGAGGGCTCGCGACCCTCGCCCCATGCGAGCCCTCCCCCAGATCTAGGGCGAGGGTCGCGGCCCTCGCCCAGATCCGGTGAGGGCTTGCGGGCCCTCGCCACCTCCCCGCCGCCGCTGGGAAGGGCCAACGACAGAGTGGGGAGTGTTGGCCCGCCTCGGCGAGGCCGGCGACCCCAGCCGACCCTCCCCCTCGTCGTCGGCGGGGAGGTAGCGGCGGCGAGGGCCTAGCCCTCGCCGCCCCCTTCGACCTCCCCCGCCCCTCTCTTTTTTTTTTTTAATAATTTTGATAATTTTTGATAATTTTTTTAATTTGATTAATTTTTGTTAATTTTTGAATATTTTAAATAAAATTAAGTTTAAATATAATTTAATTAAATTTTATATTATTATTTACACGTCAAACACGAAACGGCATCGTTTTTGCATTTTCTCCGCCACGTTAGTGTGCAAAACGACGCTGTTTTGGACCAAACTCGCCGGAAAGTTGCCATGTAAGCCATTTGGCCGGATTTTCGCCGGGGTGGCACTTAAGTGTTCCATTTAACTTCGAAATTGGCACTCAAGTGTACCATTTTGAAGTTATGGCACTTAAGTGTCTTCCCGTGCCAAGTTATGGCACTTGGGCTGTTCTTCTGCCGTTATACTTTCATTGTAATGAACATTTCCTTAGTAATCCTATAAAAAGCTTACTGGCTTTGTCATCAGAAGGAATCACTAACTATTGATTAAAAACCTTCCTAATTCTCTTTACTGACAAACGAGATTCGACTTGCAAAATGGAGCACTGTCATCATGTAATACTTTTTTGACAAAGCGTATTGATTTTAGCTCATTTACAAATACAGACAAAAAAAAAATGCAATTTAAGAATTTAAAACGGTCAAATTTGTCAATTGTGAAGTAGAGTCGTGAGTGCTGTGACATGGGGTGTCGTATACGTGGCAAGATATCATGCACAAGAGACGTTTCAAGAAGATTATTCCATGGAAAATCTCCATGGCACTAAAATTTTCCACACACAAGGGACCACCACCATGGAAATTTTGTGTCCCAATAATACCAATTTAAGAAGACTTTCACCTTGACCTTATAGAAAGACCGTGTTGATCACTTCACAATACAAAATGTACTTTAACATAAGTGGAAATTCTTGCTAAGCGTGGTCCATCCACATGTTGGGCCTTCAAGCCAACACGCTTTAAGACCATACCTTGCTCTATATTTTCTTTTTAATGGTGGGATCAATATTTTTTCTTATTTTCCTTTTTTCAATTTGGATCATCCCTTAATTTAATCGTATCTTGTATCTTATTGTATTCATATATGGTATCTTAGTATATAAGTAACTTTTGGAATTTTTCTTGCAAATTTAGTTTCAGCTCGTACGTTTGATGTACACGTTCAATCTAATAGAATGATTCCGGTCAACTTACCTTAACATTTTAGGTTGAATGTTCATTTAATGAATTTTGCACATGAAAACCAACCGAAGGATAGACTCCCACATTAATAAAATCTGCAGTAAATAGGCTTTGACTTTTGTTCGGTTCAAAATACTTAAACTTTCAGAAAATACGAATTATTGACACATGATAATCTGTTAATATTTTTGAAAGTTAGAATAATATTTTAACTTTTGACATTTTTACTTTCGCCATTGAATTTTAAATGGACTAGTCTTTTATAAAGTAAGAAGATGCGCAAAAATACTGTAATATCAAGAGAGCGACCAATTTTTCGTAATGTGCATCGCGAGTTTATTAGTAATTTAAAAATTACATTAAAAGTGCTTAATAAAACGAAAATGAACCCCTTTTTAGATCAAAGACCTTGATGGAGGAAGGATAAGGAAGGCGAGGGTGGTGCTGGGCCAATCGGACGAGCAGCTGGCCCCCAAAGTGAAACCACCACTGGAGGAGACAAGTCACGGCAGAAATGCACTGGAACCCTTCTTTTTCCCATGTTGGAAATGATTTATTTATCAATTATTTGCCAATGGAATACATTTTCAGTCTTGCGCAATTATCTGCGACCTCGTGAATTAATTAGGAATATGTGAAGATAGTTAGCTTACTTTACATATTTCTCTCGTCCAACGAGATGGATGATATTTTATGAAATGGATTTGAATATAAGATAAGTTCATATCAAGTCAATTAAGCCTAACTTTGTTGGTTACACATTCAGTTTGGACGGAGCCCTATGAGATTTGAGGATGGAGCCGGCCAGTATAGCAAAAAAAATAAAAATGAAAGAACAATGTCACCGTTGGTGCTTTTACTCAAAATTTAATATCTTCCCTCTACTTTTTTTAGGTTCATAAGTAGATGTTTTTTTAGCAAAATTTGAGCGATTGATGGTGTTTTACACGTTCTAATGGCTTTTTTTTTCAGCCTGTTTTGATGCGTGTGAAGTAAACCCATTAGAAATTTACACGTTTTGAAAAGTGAAAAGAATGAAATTGAGATAATATAATTTGATGTATTGGTAAGTAGCGCACCTCAATCGTCCAAAAAACAAAAAATAGAAGTAGTGTGCCTTGCCTATAAGGGCCTTGCAAAGCCCTTGGACCTTTAATGGTCCAATCAGTTCAATTTATATAGCTTTCCTAACAAATGTTTTCAACTCTAAAATTTGATTAATCGGAGCTCATTTGTTCAATGAAATGGGCAAGAGTCCAACATGAAAAAGGATCTTTTGCTGTTGTGAGCTATACGAACATAGTTCGTAGGCGATCATTGTGTCTCCAACCTTTAAAATGAGTAAGGATCACGCCTATTTCCAAGTCAGCGAGGTTCATAGAATATCGTAAAATCCCTAAATCATAATTGACAGCAAAATCGGCACCAAACAACTTCCCTGCAATTTTTTTTTATATCAAAGAAAGCTCTCAAATCCGAGCTTCTTCCCATTTTATCATCTAAAAAAGAAGGCAAAACAAATAAAAGATGTAACTCGGTAATGAGATACACCAGTTTACATAAATTCCCAATCTACGAAGTACGCCCCATTCGCTTAATTGTTCTTTTAGTCGATCCATTGTTTTGGCACCTTTTCCATCACATATGAGGATAATATGCTGAATTTTGTGTTAACATAATCGATAAGTAAATGTTCAATTAGGTGTCCCAACACCCTTTAAGATCTTATTATATACACGTTTAAACAATTTACAGGAATTCAAACACCTAGTATTATTGGCATATTAGACCATGTAAGTAACTAATCATGTGAAGACGTGAAAAGATTTCGACAGGTTTTGAAAGTTATAATTTCCTTACAATGAAGATTTTTCTTAGTAATCCTATAAAAAGCTTACTGGCTTTGTCATAAGAAGGAATTACTAATTATTGATGAGAAACCTTCCTAAGTCTCTTTACTGACAAAAGAGATTCAACTTGTCAAATGTTGCACTATCATTTGATAATACTTTCTTGAAAAAGTGTATTATTTTTAGCTCATTTATAAATATAGAAAAAATGCAATTAAAGAATTTAAAATGGTCAAATGTGTCAATTGTGAAGTAGAGTTGTGAGTGCCGTGACATTGGGTGTTGTGCGAGACACTTCAAGAAGATTTTTCCATGGAAAATCTTGATGGCATTAAAATTTTCCACACGCAAGAGACCACCATCATGGAAATTATGTGTCCCAATAATGCCATTTTAAGAAGACTTTGACTTTGACCTTAAAGAGAAGATCCGTGTTGATTACTTCACCATACAAAAGGGGCTTTTTCATAAGTGGAAATGCTAAATTGCAAAATGGAAAGGTATTAATTCCTCCGCTTCCTTTGTTTCCACTTGTTCTTTCATTCCTCCCTTTGCTTTCCTTCGCCCTTTGCGCTCTTGACCAACGCGATGTCTTTCTCCATCTTAAAAATTTCTTCATGCTTGATAGGATGGCATCATGGCATTGGACTCTTGTGATTAGAATGATCATGTTGTGTCATATCCAAAGACAAGCATCTTTTCCATCATTGATGGGGAAAAATGTGCCAAATCTTAGGTTTACATAACCAAAAATTAAATGTTGAGTTTAGTGCCCTGACAATTTTGAGACCTTTTATTACACGTTAAAAACAATTTACAAAAATCAAACCACCTAGTATAACGTTAGCATATTAAGCATGGGTTTGGTTTGACTTTAGAAATGAATTTTGGGTGCTATGCAAATATTGAAAGCCAAAAATCTTTAAGAAAGGGCGGGCACACAACCTTAGGCGGCCATCTTGTGGGTTGTGCAACCTCGTCAACCGCCCTCATGAACAAGGTGAACAATAACAATGAGGGGCAAAATTGGAAAAATAAAGAATTGGTGAGGATAACCTTGGGAAAAAAATTATTTAACCAAAGTTTCGGCATTCTGCAAACGATACTTTGAAAAGCTTGCTAAACACCTCAGCATTTCCTCAATAGCCTTTGAAAGCCGAAAGCTCCTTGAAAAAGCTTAACCAAATACACCATAAGTCATGTAAGAAACCGGTCGTGTGAAGAAGTGATAAGATTTCAGCAGGATTGATATTCATTATTTTGTCATAATGAAGCTTCCTAATTATTCTTTGAAAAGCTCAAGAGCTTTGTCATAGAGTTATTAATATTTGATTGCCAAGTTATGAATTTTTATCTGCATTTTTTAATGGATGAATCATTACAGCCACCCTAATTCTCTCTACTAGCAATGAAATATAAAGAATACACTTTTGTCGTTCTCTAGCTCATTCACAAATATCAACAAAAATTGTGATCAAAGAATATAGGAAACTCAAATTCGCGAGTTGTCAAATCGAGTTGTTAATGTTGTGATATGGAATTAGTACATGTGGCACGATATTGCACTCAAGAGAACCTTTCGAAAAGACTTTTCCTTGGAAATTTAATGGCACTAAAAGTTTTTTAACTCCTAGCTAACCCAGCCAAGGGAAAAAAAAAAAGAAGAGAATACCATATATGTGACCCCAATAATGTTGTTTCATGAAGACTTTTTTATTTTGTCATAGTTTCATGAAGACTTTGATTTCTACAAACTGTCTTTTCCTTCCCTTTTCAATCGTGGTGGTAAAATACTTGATAAGCATTTCTTTTAAATTAATCACCGGCAAGTAACGGAGAGATTAATTTATAAGAAGAGTTTTCCATTGAAATTTCTATGGCATTAATAATTATCCACACTCAACTAACCCCACCAAGGCTCTTTCCCATGAAGATTCGGCGATCCCGATTATTTTATTTTAAGAAGACTTTGACTTTGACCTTTAAGAGAAGGCTTGTGTGATCACTTCACCCTATAGAAGGGCTATATAAGTGGAAGCACTCTCCTCTACCACCAATAAACTTGTTCACATGCTAAATTGCATAATGGGGTGGCATCAGATCCTCTGCCTCCTTTGTTTTCACTTTTTCTTACGTTCCTCCCTTCGATTTGCTTTGCCCCTTTGCCCTTTTGACCAACACGATGCCTTGCTCCATTTTAAGAATCCTTCGTGCTTGATAGCAAGGCATCAAGCCCTTGTCATTGGCATTTCGTTGACTCCTATTATCAAAAGATAAACCCTATCAAGTCTTATCCAAAGACAAATTCATGGTACAAGGGCATGGATTGCTGCTCATGGGATGGTGTCGCTTGTGATGATGCCACCGGTAACATCATCGGTCTCGATCTTACTTGCAGTTGGCTTCGTGGCACTCTCCATTCCAATAGCTCGCTCTTTCGTCTTCGCCATCTTCGGAGCCTCAACCTTTTTGGTAATAACTTTGTTGGCTCTCACATTTCGTCTAATCTGAGTGCATTTGCAACATTGACTCATTTGAATCTCTCTAGTTCATCCTTTTCGGGTTCCATTCCCAGTGAAATCTCTCACCTCTCCAAGTTGGTGTCACTTGATCTCTCTAACAATTATTTTTCGACACACATTTGTACTTCATCTCGGATTGGAAAATTCAATTTTCACAATGCTTGTTCAAAATCTAACAACATTGAGAAAGCTTGTTCTTGATGAAGTAGACATGTCCATGGTATCACCAAAGTCCTTTGTGAATTTGTCTTCTTCTTTGACATATCTAAGCGTTTGTGATTGTTCCTTAAGGGGGATATTTCCAGATGCTGTTTTTCGATTGCCGAGCCTCACTAGTCTCTATATATGTGAGAATTATGACTTGTCAGGGAATCTTCCCAAATCCAATTGGACTAGTCCTCTTGAGTCTTTGTCTCTCTGGAGTACGAACTTTTCGGGAGAAATACCCAATTCGATTGGTAACATGAAGAATTTAACAATTTTAGATCTTGAGAGTTGCAAATTCACAGGAAACATCCCCTCGTCAACATCGAATCTCAACCAACTCCAAGTTTTGTGGATTGACGGGAATAGCTTTAGTGGGGTTGTAGAGTTTGAAATATTTGCAAAGCTTAAAAATCTCCGAATGCTTTGGGTTTCTCAAGAACTAAATCTAATCTACGATACACTTGAGTATACATTCCCGAAGCTTGAAGTGTTGTGGTTGCATTCTTGCAACTTGACCAAGTTTCCTTATTTCTTGAATTCATTGAAAAGATTAACACGCTTAGACCTCTCTTCAAATAGGATTAGTGGGGAGATCCCGATGTGGTTTTGGGGAATAAGCCATGATACATTGGAATGGTTGGATCTTTCTAATAACCTTTTGGAGGGAGGTATACAGCTATTGCACTGGAAGAATTTGTCAACAATTTACCTTTCGAACAACTCATTCCATGGACCACTTCCCATTTTTCTTCCACTTTCTACTAATGACTTTATAGCTTCCTCCAACAATGATTTTAATCTATTTGGTGAGATTCCATCATGTTTTGGTAACATAACTAATCTTCGGTCTCTAAGTTTGAGCAACAATAAATTACAAGGACGATTACCGCGCTCCCTAGTCAAATGCGTGAACTTAGATACACTAGATCTCGGGCACAACGAGTTCAATGATATCTTCCCGCATTGGCTGGAAGCACCACAACTATATTATCTTGATTTGCGATCGAACAAATTTTATGGTAGGATCAACTTCACTATCTTTGGACTCTCCTTCCCTACTCTTGAAAATTTACTTATTTCCAACAACAATTTCACTGGACGGTGGCCCATACATTTTTTCTCAAACACCTCATTTTATATATAGATTTGTCCTCCAACAAGTTTGAAGGGCCAATTCCACTTCCATCTCCTGTCATATATTATTATTCCATTGCGAGTAATGAGATAATTGGAAAGATCCCCCTTTGATATGCAATGCCACCTATCTCGAGATCATTGACTTGTCCAACAATAGCTTAACGGGTAGCTTGCCTCGGTGCTTGACAAATTTTAGCAACGATCTCTCAATTTTAAACTTACGAATGAATCACCTCGAGGGCAAAATTCCTCATTTTTTTTCTTCGAGAAGTGGTTTGATAACTCTTGACTTGAGTCGAAATCAGTTTGAAGGCACATTGCCCCAGTCGCTCGCCAAATGTAGATATTTGGAAGTTTTGGATCTCAGTCAGAATCAGATAGAGGATACATTTCCAAGATGGTTAGGAACACTCACATATTTGAAAGTTCTAGTTTTGAGGTCCAACAATCTGAAGGATCTTTTGGATATTCCTAGGGGGGCTCACCTCTTTCCCATGTTACACATTTTGGACCTCTCCAACAACAACTTTAGCGGTCATTTGCCAGTCAACTTGATCATGAACCTTAAAGGCATGATGAATGGTGAAAATGTGCAAGACACATCATTGTATATGACACGATCTTTCCAACATGGGACATATGAAAATTCGGTGGCCGTGATGATGAAAGGGCTAGAGGTTGAGCTAACGAGGATCTTGACCTTCCTAACAATTATTGACTTGTCGTGCAACTCTTTCCAAGGAAATATCCCCGAAGTTATTGGACATCTTCACTCTCTTGTAGGGCTCAACCTTTCTCATAACCATCTTACAGGTTTCATCCCACCGACTCTAGGGAACTTGACTAATCTTGAATGGCTTGATCTTTCTTCGAACAAGCTAAGTTGGGCAATTCCTAGAAAATTGGGAGATTTGGCTTTCCTTGGGTACTTAAACCTCTCGAAGAACCAACTCACCGGTCGAATTCCACAAGATAAGCAATTGAGCACATTTTCAAGGGACTCATTTAGTGGGAATCCAGGCTTATGTGGAACTCCATTGCCAAAAGCATGCCCTAGCGATGCACAACCTCCTTCACCATCATCCTTATTAACTTTCGACCGCGAAGGGCATGAGAGTTGGTTTAACCAGAAAATAGTGTGGATGGGCTATGCATCGGGAATCGTAATTGGGATTTCGATTGCATACATAGCATTTGAAATGGGAAGACCCAAATGGCTTATGCAAGGCGTGAGGATGCTGGAGAGTAGAGCAGCCGAGTGGATAGAGAAGTCAAAACAAAAGGCCATCAAATTTCATGGATAGTGAAATTGTTTGAGCAATCTCTCTTTGTAAACTAGCAATGTAGATTTAGTGAATAGAGATGTCACTGGGATAGCTTGAAATATCATTTCTCTTATGAAGGTTGTTTCTAATATCCTTTCTCCATATTTCTCGTTGCAATTTCATATTGGTTGAATTGAGAAGATGAAAAATATGATCAATCAATCATGCTACTTTAGATAAAGAAGAAGTAAAACACAAAAGAAGAAAATGAACCTAGTGCCATTAATCTCTAAAGATATCTTTTCCACCTTCCCATGTGCATAACTTTATATGTCCATGAAGAATTAGAAGTGAAGACTACCTTTCACTCATTCAGTCAAAGTTAGTTAATATCAATATCCCAAAGAATTATGTTTTGAAGGATCAACCCTGAAATTTGTGTATAGGATCAACTATTTTTTCTATTCAATGAGTAAATCTTTGGGTGGAACCTACTTAATATTATGTTTTCATTAAATAAATTTGGGATAGTTGTATGAGTGGTGGGCCGCGTCAACATACGAAGTTACATGAATAGTCGAAGGTTAGCAAAATTCATCGATCTCCATAGCGTGGGTTTATACTAAACCATGGTCTTCAAAACAATAGACTTTTAGAAACATCTTTGGCCATGCTCTTTTTAGGAGTGAAAATCAATTAGCATGAGTTTTATTTCTTCTCATGCCTTCTTTGAACATAGGTCTCTTGCTAAGCCCAGTCCACTTGCAAGTTGGGCCTTCCACCCAGCTCACTTTTTGGCATTACTTCGCTTTTGAGGTTTTTTCTTTATTTTACGGTGCAACCATATTTTTTTTCCTTTTTAAATTTGGGAAGGCTCTTATTTTGCTCACATATTTTATCTTAATATATAGTATCTTAGTATATAAGTGGTGTTGAAGCCGGTAGTTTTGACGTGCGTGTTCGATCCAATGGAGTGAGTTGTGGTCAGCTCGGCTTATATTTTGAGGCTGAATGTTCACATCATGGTTTTGGTCCACGAAAACCTAAGATAATCGAGAGAAATGAATTTATGTTTAACAGCAACTACTCTCACACAGTTGCTTTTGGTGAGATACCTGATTCAAAAATACCGTAATATTTAATGAAGAGATTAATTTTTATGATATCTACTGCAAGTGTATTAGTAATTTAAAAAAAAAGTTTATTAATTTTGCTCAAATAAATTTAAATGAATACGAGCCGTTTTTTGTAGTGGTGGGAGACAAATACAATGAAGGAGAGGATAAGGAAGGGTAGGGCAGGAGGGCGATGCTGGGCCCGATGAGGGGAGGAACAGCTGGCCCCCCTAAAGGCCGAAAACCCACCACCACTCGATGTGACAAATCATGGCCGCGTTGCACTGGTCTCGATCTTCCTCTTCTTCCCCCTTTTTCCCATATTGGAAAATCGTTTCTCTTTCTCTTTTTAATCTCTGGAAAGATAAAATAGAAAAGTATTGAAGAATTAAAAGATCTGACCAACCCGAACCTCCCCATCGCTGTTGTGTGACGTGTACACCTTATCGTCCCGCTGTTCTCTCCATCAAAAGCCTAGAAAAAGAAGAAAAGGAGGGAAAGAGAGAGAGAAAGGAAGGGGGAGATTGTGTGGCTGCGATTCCGGAGATGGCGTGGTCGCAAATTCTTGGGGGATTTGTTAGGGTTTTTCCAGTGCGCCGCGATGCTCAAGAAAGAAACTGGTTATTTCGACCTATCCACCCCACTCTCCATGGCCAATCATAATGGCTTTTATCTCTGTTTTGATTTGGTGAATATGTGGGCCGGTATTGGTGATGCTGGGACGGGGATGAGGATGGCACGTCACGTTCCTTTCTCGTCCAGATTTCGCTCCATTTGCAGTGCCCTCTCTTTTACACCGCCATCATCACTGTTTGTCCCATGAATTTACTTGGAATATGTCTAAAATATAGAGCTTGCTTTGCATAATCTACTCTTGTGTAACGAGATCCATGATGCTTTCATGAAAATAATATTTTCATGGAAAAATGGATTAAAGATGAGTTCACGTCGGTCAGCCTAAGCTTCACCTAATTTGCTACCGTCCCATTTGGATAGGGACTTGTGGTGTTCGATGCCTACCTCTTAGGCTTGAAGGCTCAGGCCGGCTAGCAAAAGCTAGCATTGACAATAAATAAATAAATAAATAAATGGGTAGTTATACATTCGGTCATTTTTTTTTTGGTAGAGTATATTTGGTCATTGTTATTTTGCTCAAAAATCAAATTCATTCTACTACAGTTTTTTTTTTTTTTCCTTCTTTTAGCAAAACATTGCTCTACTTTTTAAAAACCATCGAGCATTCCTCAAGTTATACTTTCTAAAAACATCAAGCATTCCATGAGTTACACTCTTCCTTTTGAAGGTCGATTTTTGCCGACATAGACTATTGACACGTACATGGTTAAACACCTATCATGTTATAACTTGTTCAATTTATGTAGAACCAAATTGGCATTGTATCAACAATATAAGAAAAAATAAAAGTTGAGAGGGAGATGGGAGTCCATTACGACGCCCACAGCTGCCAACTCGAGCTCTAAGCTCACGGCCATTAGAGCCGTCTCATGCTCAAGTTTGTGGATGCTCGTGACCATGGCCGCTCGATCTGAGCTAACAATAGCCATGGCAACTTGAACTTTGAGCTCGATGCAGTTAGGTTTGTAATATCTTTTTGAGTCATAAAATTCGAGGGCATGGCCAGGAGCTTGAACATGAGCTCAAAGCTCTCGAGCTTCGAGCTCTTGGCTATGGCCACTTAATTGGTGGTTAAGAAGGGGTACAAATCATAAATTTTTTTTTTTTTTATTTTTTATTGTGGTTGGTAAATCTTGTGAGTTTTTGGTTTAGTAGGATTTAAGGAAGAAGAAGAAGAGCAATATGTAGGGGTCGCTCTTTGGGCAAGACTTTCTCAATCCTAATCTCAATCCAATGCTAGCACCACATCATATATAAAAAAAGGATGATGCATTGAATCAAATAGATAAGCAAGCAATCCTAGTCCAAGAGTGCAGTTCAATAAGTAGCTTATTTGAATCATGTCAAGAAAGAGTTAATGGCGTTAAGGCCATGTCGGTAAGTTCCATACAAGAAAAAGAAAACCCACTCTAATGCACATAAGGTAAATTGGTCAAAGATCTATGCAATTTGAATTGAGCAAAAATTGCAACTAGACCGCGACTAACGGAATATTTCATTAGAGTCATTGGTCCAAGTTAACCACGTTAGACTCCTAGCGAAATTAATAATTGTAAGAACTTTGCACACAAAGATGATGATTGCAGGCAATTTCTTTCTCTTATCGTGAAATTAGAGCATTCGATGTATTTCCCCTATTGAAGTCAAATAGCATCACGTACAAGTATTATTTCTTGGTCCAAAAGCATCGTCAAAGCAAAAATCATTGAACACAATGCTTAATCATCCAGGTCCTGGTCATGGATAAAAGCTACACGAGCAATTTTCGTGTCTGTGGCCTCTAAAATGATTAAGGATCACCTAATCCACCAACTCAACAAAGGGGTCGTAGAATAATATCGTGAAGTCCCCAAATAATGACTGACAACCAGAATCAGGACCAAACATCTTCCCTGCAAAAATTCAATTGAAGGGCAGTTTCAAATCTACGCTTCTTCCTTTTTTCAAATAGGAAAAGAATCAAAGCAAATAAAAAGATTTACTTTGATAACGAGATAATCCACTTTACATATTTTTCTTGACCTATGAAATACCCCATTAACTTAATTGATTTTTGGTCAACCCAAATTTTCGCCATCTTTTTTATGAGGAAAAATGGCACAACGGTCCTTAAACTTTAAATTAACATGCAATTTGTTATATGAACTTTTAACCTATTCAATATTATCCATAAACTTTACATCAATATGCAATGTAGTCCTTAAACTTTGGCTCATGAACTTTTGATACATATTTCATTTAATTCATAGACTATATGAAAATATTGAATGATGTCCCTCATTTTCAATTAATTGAAAGATAATATTGAATATTTTCATAAAATTAGACTACATTGAAAATGTATCAAAAGTCCAATGGTTATATTGAACAAATTGAAAACTTAAGGACTACATTACACGTTAAGATAAATTTCATGGACCATATTGAATAAATTTTAAATTCAATGGCTAAATTGCCTATTTGGCCAAAATTTATGGATTATTTGTGTTTCTATCTCTTCCTATGACATATGAGAATTATGCCAAATTGCGAGTTTGCATAATCACAAAGGAAATGTTCAATCTGGTGCCTTCACACCCTGGAAGACCTTATTATATACACCTCAAAAACTAGTAAAAAGAAAAGGATGGGGACCAAAAAGACAACTTTGTCACTCTCTTCTACAATTTCTATTTTAACTACGACCCGGTAAATTACGAGCTCATTAAAATAGAAAAGAGAAGGAAAATGACCCGAGATGCACCAAACAGGTGTCCCGTGAAACGAAAAAGTCTAATGCACGGCCTCCCAAACCACCCAAAATTCCGACGCGTGTATTTTAAAATTGACCGGCCTCCGATTGCTGGCTTTACTCGCCAACCAGCTACCCCATCCTGAATATGGCCCATCACGATATCAAGAATAAATTACAATTTTTTTATGTTATTATATACTGCGAGAAATATCGAAAAACTGTGTTTTTTATTTAATTTGTTTTGTTTAAGAAGTGTTTTGGAGCAGTGTAGGCAGGATTCCATCTGCCAACCGGTCTTCCCGTCGGTCAAGAAAACAGCAGAGCCAGCAACTTTCGGGACCGGGAGAGCGGACACGTGTTGGTTGGCTGGGAATTAAAGGGGGCCTCTTGTTTTTTGGAAGGTGTATGATTCTTGGTGGCAAACAAGGACACGTTTAATAACGTTTACGTTTCCTGGAGAATCATTTTTTAACGGAAATAGTTTTTTTTTTTTTTTTTGTTTTCGTTCCGGGGAATAATTTCGAGTATAAAAATACGTTTGGTAACTACAAAAAATTTATAATAGAAATGCGTTTGATAAACTTGCATAGTTTTTTTTGTTTATTTTAATTTTTAAATATTTTTAATATATTTTTCCTTTTTTTTTTTTGGCCGTTGCTAGCAATCGGTTGGGCGACGTTCGGCGAGCTTGTCGAAGGCGGCCTAGCCCCAACGAGCCTCGTCGATGGCCACGACAAGATTGTTGCTGGCCAAGCGAGCCTCGCCAGGCCACTAGCAAGGCTCGGCCTTGCCCAAGCGGCGCGAGGTCGGCCTCGCCCTAGCTTGGTGAGGCCCGGCCTCTCGCTAGTTGGGGAGGTTGAGCCTTGCGCGGCCAAAGCGAGCCACAACGAGGCTCGTCGGCCCGAGCCTCGCCATGGCTTAGCCTCTTCGAGGGCTGGAGACACTTCGGCAAGGTTGCCGGCCCTAGTCTGGCAGATCGCCAACGTTGGCCATGGCCAAGGCCGGCATCCGGCAAAAGGAAGAAGAAGAAGAAGAAGAAGAAGAAGAAGAAAAATGAGAAGAAAAAAAAGTGTTTCTCGAGAAGTGAAAAAAAGTGTTTCTCGGAAGTGTTTCCGGAAATAAGAAACAATTTTTTTCTACTTCTTGTTTCTGTTCCAAATTTGTTCTTGGGAAGAAAAAAATAAATTTTTAGTTTCTTGGAACAGAAGTGTAAACAAACACGTTTCTGTCCTTTTTTTGTTCCCCGGAACAAAAAAAGAAAATTTGTGTTCCGGGAACAGAAACAGAAATAAACAAACACACCCTAACTTGACCGCGCTTTGTCCTTGGTAATGCGTGACTTGACTCTCCGCGGTTTTGCCGGTGACCCGGTTCTATTTGTACAAATACATAAATATATAGATATTGTCTTCTTAAGTGTGAGATGTGAATGCAAGTATCCCTTTTTTCTAAAGGAAACCTCTCATTCCGACAAAGTAATGAGAGTATCACAAAAGAAGCGTCACTACCTACGTGAACATATTAAAGTAAAGAATGTTCAACTAACGTTGCATTTTTTTTTTGTTTTTTTTTTAAACTTTAGATGGGGATTATTAAGAAAAAAAAAAGAAAATATAGTTCTTATATGATGAAATGCCTATTTTGTGAGTTCATGAACAATGCTACTTTGAGGTCTATGGGCCCATGGAATACTCCATCCGTGGTAGCAAATAGGGAGCTAATGTCCAAGATGAAAGGACAAATACTCCAGTGACAAATACCCTTTCTATTGAATGTATTACTTAACACCTTGCAATCACTTTCAAAAATCACCTTATGGATATTAAAGGACTTGACAAATTTGTGGGTAAGGAGAAGGGCTGTAGCTTCCACTCCCACCAGTGAATTCCATCTTCCGCATATTATCTATGCTCACACAATCAAGCCTCTAGCCAATCATGCAGTCATACCAATTATCCTTTTATTATTCTTTGAAAGTACTCATCTACATTAAACTTTGGCTTTTGATTTAACAAATGTGGTCATGTAAATTTCATGTGAAATTCATGTAATTAATAGGGGGATAAATACACTAATGGTGCCATAAGTTGTGTACAGTGCGCACTTTGATGCAAAAAGTTTTTGTTGAATCACTTAAGTGTCAAAAATTTTGAAAAACGATCACTTCGGTGCCATCGCCAATTTGGTTGGCCGGAAATCCGACGTGGCCGTTTTTTATTAATTTTTACGCCAACATGGATCGCCGGAGAATACAATAATCATACAAAGAACAAAATGATGCCGTTTACCATTTTCCCCCAAATAAGAAACCCTAAATCCCCAATTTCGATTAGAACCGGAAGTTGAAAACCCTAAATCCCCAATTCGATTTTCGAGTGCATACTTCGATTTTCTCCAAAAGTTATCAGCTCGTTCTTGCAAATGGACGACAAAAGTTTCAGCAGCGGCTCACATTCCTATAAGAAAAGCGAATTAGATTGTGTGTATTACTGTTATTGTGGATTACTGAGTCCGAAAAGAACATCGTGGACTCGATTGAACCCCGGGAGAAGATTCCATGGGTGCGGTAGATATAGAGAAGGCTTGAAGTGCCAATATTTCAAATGGGTTGATAGGAAATTCTCTGATCGAGCGACAGAGGTGATATTGGAGTTACTTGAAGGCCGAAATCAACCTCCACCTATGTTAATGGACGAGTTTGAGGATGTCGACTCAATGCAAGCTCAAATGAAGGGTTTAACATCTCTGGTGGACCATTTGAAGAGGGAGGTTTCAAGGTTGAAAATCGAAAGAAACTTTTATCGAGCGTTGATTATGTTCTTATTTTCTTGGGTAGTTTATTTAAATGTAAAGTGAGTAATGAGAAGAAGTTTGTATGTCTACCATAGTCAAAGATGTGAAATATGCACTTGTATTGGATTATTTATAAGTAAAATGTGTTTTTTAGTTTGCTGCAATTTTTGTATGGAGCATAATGTTTTGTTGTTGTAATATATGGGTAGAAGTGCAAGGTTGGACTTGGAATGCATTAGTTGTAAGCACTTAAAAGTTTTGTTGTTTAGTTGTGTATTGTCAATGTTTGTTTTGGTTAGTTTTTACTTAAAATATAATGGTTTGCTGCATTTTTATTTGGTAATAGTTTGCTGCATTGAAAGCTTTTAGTAATGGTTTGTTGCATTTTTTTGTTTGGTAATGGTTTGCTGCATTGAAAGCTTTTAGTAATTGTTTGCTGCATTTTTATTTGGTAATGGTTTGCTGCATTGAAAGCTTTTGGTAATGGTTTGCTGCATTTTTTATTTGATGATGGTTTGCTGCATTTTTTTATTTGATGATGGTTTGTTGCATTTTTATTTGGTAATGGTTTACTGCATTTTTTATTTGGTAATGGTTTGTTGGTTTGCTAGTTTGCTGGTTTGCTGGTTTGCTAGTTTGCTACAACTACAAACCATGACTGAAATTAAAGGATGGTGACAAATTCACGATTGACCATTTCAGTATCATAAGTTGTAAATAGTGATCATTTGAGTGCCAAATTTTTATAAAAGTGATTATTTAAGTGCTAGTTGCGATTACAAAGTGATCACTTATGTTGCACAAGTTTTTTAAAAAAGAACATGTTAGTGCCAAACGTCACATTCCAAATGCACCTTGTTCTTACACCTTGTTCTTGTACCAGTTGAGTTGCTAGTGCATCTTCTTATACCAGCCCAGATGCAACAAGATGTACCAGTACCCAAAGTGTTCTTGTAGTAACACATATAATAATAACCCCACAAATTCATTATAATCCACAACTTTAACCAACAATAGCAACAGTGTAGCAATAGCAACATTGTAGCAACAACAACATTGCAGTAACAGCAAAAATAAAAAATACAGCAGCATAACTGACTTGCTAGCATTCTAGCCGAAACCAACACAAGAGAAAATGAATAGTCATTCCAGTACTTGCCATTAACATTGATTGATTGTTTACAAAAGAAAAGAAAAGCATGTTTAATTTCACTTTCCAATCATCGAAAGTTCAACACTCTCTTAAAAAAAACAATGGCATTGTAGGCAACAACTATCATCAATGATATAATATCTAGCACACTCCTAAAAAAAGAAAACATGAAAAAAGACCATGTCCAGCATCACATAAAAAGAGACCATGTCCAGCACCCTCCCATCAGTCAATATTGACAACATCTTGATATCCTTTTCCTCTTGGAGCTTTGAATTGATTAATAATTTGAGCACTCTTTTGAACTGGATGTGCAGGTTCTTTAATTGGGCTTTCTGTCACCTCATTTTCCTTTTCTTTGTTTTTGACGGCGGTTATTTTTGTTCTAACACGTGTCATGTGTTGGTCCATATCATTACTACTGCTCCTAATCGTTGGTTGAAATGGAACTGGTGCTGGGTTCTTTTTGGATGGCCGTTTCGCAGCTATACCCGCTGTCTTCTTCTTCTTTGGAGCACTCTTCTTTGGCTGCGCCTTTGATTCTTGAATTGGCCCACCTTGAGAGAGAAGTACCTCCGAAGTTCTCCCAGGCTACAAGAACATAGTGATATTGTCAACCAAATGAATTGAAGTACAACAAATTAAATGCATGAGACCTATAAATCTTACATTCAAAATAGTCATTCCAGTACGTTCATATGTGTAAATCCCATAACCATATTGCCTTAATATTTTTCCAAGAGTCCCTCTTGTTCGCTGTGGTGCATCATTTTAGCAACAATAATCCTTGTAGCAACATCTGTAACTTGTGCAATTGTTCATCTTCTCACCTGAGAAACACATAACAAATGTAAATTTTAGCCCATAAAAAACCAAACACAGCGATGTACAACTTACAGGATATTTCTTTCTTGTTTGCTCAACAGTGGACTCAGTTGTTGTTGTTGTCCTGCCCATTCTAGTCCCTATCCCTGCACTTGAGCCTACAACAGGGCCTTTTTCTGGCCCTTTAGTAGGCCTTACAACAATGTATTGTATTTGGATTATGACCAATAACATTATCGAATAAGAATTGTAAAGTTACTAAGACAAAGATGATACTTACCTTACAGTATGGCTTTTTGTTTGCCCTTCAGTAGGCATTACATTAAGGCCTTCTATCCTCCCTTCAATAGGCCCAAAAAGAAACTCTTCAGTAGGTCCTATCCCTGGCACTGAATCAACCATTACATCTTGCTGTTGATGCTGCCTTTTTAGCTCACAACCTTTCTTATTGTGCCCTTCCTTGCGGCAATAAGAGCATTTCATCTTTGATCCAATCTTACTCATCCTTTGACTTGATGCCTCTTCCTGCTGCATTCTTCGTCTCTTTTTTGGCATTCCTATTTGCTTCTTCAGCAGTAAAGGTAGAGGGCTTTCATGATTTGTTGGCTCCCAAAATTTGCTACTTCTGATAGGCTGCATCATGAATTGGTATGAAGTAAGGTATGAGCTTTTTTTGTACCAATCATGTAGGTAATTATCTGGGTTTTCTTACTTCATCTGAATAGCACAAATGGCATGGGCATAGGGAATTCCATTCAGTTGCCAGGCTCGGCATGAACACTTTCTTTTATCCAAGTTGACAACATACTTATCCTAATTTTGAATAATCTCATATCCATTATCTCCATTACAAACTGGATGGCAAAACCTACTAGCAACAATATTTGCATCCAATCTCTTCACAATCCTAGGGCCACAGTCTCTACTCCATTTTGTAGCCTCATCTCTTTGCCTATGCATTATAGTCATAACCATAACTCGAATATCATCAAGCATGCTGATGATTGGTTTGCACCTGGCCTCTAAAATTCTACCATTGAAAGCTTCACTGAGGTTGTTATCAATGATATCGCATTTGAACTCTTCATTGAAGAAGACCCAACACCAATGCTTAGCCTCTATCTGGAAGACTGCATCAAAACCTTCATTTGTTAGCTGCAACAATCCTTGTTTGGCTAATATGAAATCAACCATATTCGTACTCTTTGCTATCTGCCAGAACTGCTTCTGCAGCCTATCTCCTTTGAAGTTCCTTGACCAGTTTGCATATATGTGCCTCACGCACATTCTATGCTCAGCATGTGGCATCAATTCAGCCAATGCAGGAATAAGTCCCTATAAAAATTTAAACTAATAAATACAAGTCAAGAAAAATATGCAAGTGATTAATATTAAAAGGGAGTGAATTAATTGACAATGAAATTACCTTATGTTGGTCGCTCATGAATGCCTATCCTCCCTCATTGATTATCTCAAGGTCAGCCATTAAATTTTTTAGGGACTATGACCAAATATCCTTGTTCTCTATCTTTATCACCGCTCAAGCTATCGGGAACATTTGATTATTGGCATCTCTCCCCACAGCAGCCAACAACTCCCCATTGCATAAACCCTTTAGAAAGCATCCATCCAATCCTATAACTTTTCTACAACCAGCCAAGAAGCCCCGTTTGCATGCATCAAAACATACATAAAATCTATCAAATCTAGGCCCAAGATCAAGGAGTGGCCTCTCCACAAGCTCTACATATACTATACTAGATGAGTTTTGAAACATGCATTCACCAGCATAATCCCATACCTGCGCATATTCTTCCTTATACCCACTCATCAATATCTTCATCACCCTCATCTTCGCTCTTTTACATTGATTCATCGACACATTAACCCCCACTTGCTCCTTCACTAATGTTGAAATTGAGGACTCTTGATCTCGGGCATTGCTTTGATAGTATTGAAAAAATGCTTTAATAACCACACACTTGTTACCCTTTTATTGTTAAAGATAATTGTACAAGTATACTCCTCTTGAAATGACTTAATCTGAAATGACCCATTCTTACTAAGCGCGGCATAGAGCTTCCACGAACAATTAGGTTGTGAGCACTTAGCTCTCAGAAACTCCTTTGTGTTTCTAATGAATTTAACGCTCCTCTATTCACCAATTGAGTTCTTCACAACAGTTTCCTTGAACTGTTTGGCATCGTCAAATCTCATGCCCATTAACAAAACAAGTTTATCAATAGTCGAATCATAGCAATGGTACTTTTTCTTTGAGAAGAAGGTTCTTCATCATCATTGTCAAGCTCATTTTCCGAACCAGCAACTTCATCGCCACATCTTTCTTCATCTTCACTTCTATTACCCTCAGCTGGATCTCCATCCCTATTTACTGGCTCGAGCCTTTTTGCTGAAGCTGCAAGTTTTTTTCTCAGAAATTCCCTTTACTTTTGTCTTGACTGTGCGAGTTTATCATCATCTTCGTCACTTGGGAAATTTACTAAAGCCAAACATTCATCTTCCGATTCACTAGATAAAGCAATTTCCCATTCTAATCCAATGAAGTCTTCATCACCTACATCTTCACCCAAATCTTCATCCAAGATTTCATGACATCTCCCTCTTTGTTCATCTCTATCAATATGACTTATCTCCCTCTCATTTTGCCCTCCATCTAACCTAAACTCATCCCCAACCTGATTACTCGCTTGGACAGGATCCCTCACTTTTCCTCCTTCAGTGGTGGTCTGCTCATCCCCATCCTCGTCCTCATCCTCACTATAATACTCAACATATACCTTAGCTTCTTCACCATGAAGATAATGGTAAATGATATCCTTAATACCATTATCGTCATTAAAAAATCTCAACCCATCCTTCAATTCTTTCCCAAGAACATAGTAATGTAGTTTTTGCACTTTGCATCATAAAAAATATAACAAATCTCCCATAAAATCAATATATGATGGCTTCCAAACATTGACATAAATAGTACATTCATTTCCACTACTATATTCCCAATCTTCAGTGCCAATAACAAACTCTCCACCATAGCAAACAATGACGCCTACCCGTTTTGCGTCCATGTCGATGCTGCACCCAATGAAAAAGAAAAAAGAAAAAGAGTCATTGTTGTTTTGTTGGAAACACATGACAGAATCGGCAACTTCACATGCAGGTCCTTGTCGTTTTGTTGTCAAGGAACAAATGTGACTAAAATCTCCCTAATTCGGTGCATTTACAGAAACAAAAGAAATCAAATTAAATAAACAAAGTGAGGTCTCCACCACCCAATTTTCAATTTAATCACATTTACATTTGGTCCCCCACAAAAGCAATCCAATTAATTAAACAAACAAATTTGGTCCTACCATTGTTTCCATCCGAGTCAAGCCTCTCCGCACCCTGTTTTTCTATTCGGTCCCCACAACAGAAAGCGAACGAATGATGGAAGAATCAATTTTTCTATTCCGTCCCCATAAAAGTGACATCCCCACCACTTTCCCCACTACTTTCCCCTTAAGCCGAGCCCTCAATTTGCCCTCCATGCCCTAACTTGCCCGTCGGAACCCTAAATTTTTTGCAAGATTGATCCACGTAGAGAACATGACAAACCTGAACGATCATGAACGACGGCGCAAGTACAGCGGTGGCCGAGCAACGGCGGGTGAGCGAATAGCGGTGGGTGAACGACAATGGGTGAGCGAGCTACGACCGGCGTCGAGGAGAACCGTATACGCACCCTATTTTACTTCCTCTTCAGTGACATCGTTTTTTGCTATGGAGCAACGCGGCGTCGTTTCTTATGTGAATCTATGGTGGATGGCAAGAAACGATGTCGTTTCTTACGAAGAAAGGAAAACGGCGTTGTTTTACGCTATCTACCGTGGACAATCTTAAGCCAGGTCGATTTTTTTTTTAAATATAAAAGCCACGTAATTATTTTGGCCAAAATTTCTCGCCGGTGGCACCAAAGTGATCGTTTTTCCTCCGATTTGGCATTTAAGTGATCCGACGGAAACTTTTGGCACCAAAGTGAGCGTCGTACACAACTTATGGCACCATTAGTGTACTTCTCCCAATTAATAGGTATATTATAATCCTCTCATCGAGATGGCAATGAATTTAAAAAAGTGTTAAGGCTATATTTGGTTGTCTAGACATTTTGACCAAATAGGATATGAATGAGATAGGATGTCTAATAACCTATATATAGCCTGATAAATGTTCCAATATTATATGAATTTACATCACTCAAATTAGCGGTGTATAGTGGATATAACTGATTGAATGTCTGATGTAATATTCCTTTTTTGATTTCAAAAAAAAAAAAAAAACTAAGGCATGGGTCCTAGTTGTGTTCACATCGCCCCCAAGCCCAATGTGACCACCTCCTCGCCGCATGACACCTATGCGGCTACTAGTGTTGGTTTCAAGACTACATCTCATGTATGAAGTGATTGAGCACAAGAAATAGGTATGACCAAATCTCAAATTTTAGGTTGGTTGGGTGTTGTGGCAGTTGCATGATCAACCTCAACATGGTCGAGCAATGACTACACAAGATCACACAACCTCGATAAGGTGGTCACACGACTAGCATGAGTGGCATGACCAGCACTAACGGATCACAAATAGAAAGGGAGAGACATAACAAACAAAGTGGTCATTGAGCTTGTTGGATAACATTGGCCATTGTCACCAGGTTAATCTTGAGATGGCAATCACGCGCTTGTGGTCATCATTCATAGCGGCGGCCACAATTCCCTCTCCTTCCCTCTATTCCTTCCATGATTTGGCTTGATTTTTTCTTTTTTGTTTTTCTTTTCTTGTTCCTTTCCCCATATAGTAGATTTCCTTAGTTAGTGTATTCCTATACAACATTATATTCAATTCACCCAACAAAGCCTAACTAATTTGATCGGGAGATTGGGGTAGGGCAAGTCTAAGAGAGTATATAATTGGTCTTTCAAAACTCAACGGGGCTTAAAGTTTGGAAAGCGTTTTCTAAATTGAGTTGAGACTATTTGAATATCAATTACGGATTCTTATAAGTTTAGAATGAGTTTGAGATTTTTCAAGAATCGAGAAATTCAAACAAGAAAGACATTTTGCCATAATCTTTTATCATCCAATTCGTCCGCATTGACGAGATTTCACCATATATTGCGGTTAGTATGAATTTTGTTGCACGCACCATGTTCCTCAAAGTAATAATCATTAGGGGTGAGCATCGGTCCAGGGTTAACCCTAGACCGACCCTGGACTGGCCCAATCCTGTCGGTCATAGTCCAGTTCTCAAGGAGACTGGGTCGGTCCTTGGTCATAGAATTCCTCGACCAGCACTGTGTGAGTCTATTCTTGGTCCTGAGAGTTCCGAGTTGGTCGAACTTGGACCAACCCGACTCTATATATATAAAAAAATTTTATATAGAGAAGACCTTAAAATAAACTGCGTCAACAACATTAAACAGCTCTTTAGTAAGGAGTTCAAGTAATTTTACATTGTTCTTTAATAACTTAGGTTTTTAATGTCTTTTATAGTGTCAATGGTCATAATTTACGAAAGAAGAAAATGTTTTTGTGAGAACTCCTTACGGCGTCCAAAAAGGCACCTTATGGCATCCTCATCTAGTATTTATTTTCCTCTGTCTTATTTGTCATCTTAGTCTTCAATTTGCTAAAATCGAAAAAAATAACTTCTTCGCTCGCTACTTGACACTCACCTCGCTCGCTTTGGGTCACTTGTGCCACTCACCACTCGATGCTCACTTGGCTTGTTGCTCTCCACTTGACATTCGATGCTTATTTTGTTTGACGCTCACCCCACTTGACCCTCACCGCTTCCCTTTCTTAGCTGACCTCGTGCTTTGGCTTGTTGCTCCCTGCTCGACATTCGATACTCATTCTGTTCGACGCTCACCCCACTTGACCCTCACTGCTTGCCTTTCTTAGCTGACCTTGCTCATCATTGAACCTATTGGGTCAGTACGATCCTCGGTTGCCCTTTCAAGGAGTACAAAAAATGAAATAAAAAATTATTGGTTAGTTCTAGGTTGACCTTGAAACTGAACCGAGCCTATTGGGTTAGTCTGATCCTCAATCATTTTTTTAAGGAATACAAAAAATGAAATAAAAAATTATCAAGTGGTGCCAGGTTGACCTTGGGACCGGACCGAACCCATTGGGTCGGTCCAATCCTCTCCTTGGTCCCAAGCTCAATAGGGTTGATTCTCAGTCCCAAAAATTGAGGACCAACACTGTGTGGGTTGGTCCTAGGATTAAGTGGTGGACCGGCTCAACCTGGACCATGCTCACCCCTAATAATCATCATGACCCGGGGGTAGAGAGAGGCAGGAGGGAGGGGGTTATGTAATATGAATGGTGGGCCCTCGTGGGGTCCATGGTTTGGCAAGTTAGGGATTTGTGGGGCCCACTTTTTGGCGGGATTGAGAAATTTACATTTTTCTTCCTCTTTTATTCTTTTCATTTGCATTAGAGCGGCAAAATGGATTACAAATTGCGATCATCTTGTCCAAATTGACAACAAAAGTGAACCTTAAGGATGTTTAATTCCTTAAATCCATTTCCGACACCATTAATCCGTTTTCCTCAATTCCTTTGAACTTAAAAGATTAAGCCTAATCTTTAGAGGAAGAAAATATAGTTGGTCAAACCTAATTAAATCCACGAGAGAATATTATAAAAAAAAAAAGTAACGTGATTGGTATAAATTTCTCTTCAAAGAAATCGAATTAAATAATTAATATTTTTTTCTACTAATAGAGATTCGGCCTCCGACTAAATAAATAGAACGAAGGGGGGATATGATATTATTGAGAAAGTTGAAATACTTAGATCACGAAAAATAGGGAAAGTTACCTACTTTAGTTATCAAATTTGAAATAAATGGTTATGTTCACAATCTTTGGCCCACCCAAAGTAGTAAAGTGAATTATTGCACTTATATCTGTATATATATTTTTTATGTTTTTGTTCCGAGGCATTGAGACCACGTTCAAACTAAATTCCTCAGCTTTACTTGGATTTTTATGGGTTAGCCTTGGTATCGTGTTCATGGGACCAATCTATTTTGTAGCAACTTTGTTATAGATACTTGATATATTGATGTAAGTTTAATGGCAAAATGAAGCGTTGTAGCAAAAATTGCTCAAGTCTATTAGAATTTTGTTAGTGCATTTGTGTTTTGTTCAAAAGCAGAAATAATTTTTTTACTTTTTTGTCAAATACTTCAAATATCATATGAGAGTTATAAAAAAAAAAATTGCACATGCGAATATATGTAAAATAAAAAAAATCAAATTGCTCACTCTTGCAATATGTGGAAAAAAAGCGGAATGTTAAAAACAAAAGTCAATTCGAACAAATCATAACATGGTAATCCCACAAATAACACCTATTGATTTATTGAGATACGCAATGCAAAATATCATCATAATGCTTCGTTTGGGAAAGAGAGAGAAGTAGAAGAAATGAGGACAAATTTTTAAAGATCTCCACAAAAAGAAATTCAGAAACTCTTTTGGCGCTGTCGAAAAAGGAGTGGAAGGAACCAAAAAACACGAAAATAAATAGATAAAAGATAAAACCAACTTCACGAAATAATTTTTTTTTTTTTTTTTTTTTTTAAAAAGGAAGAAACGAAGAAAGGAAAAGGAAAGCGGTCGGAGGAGCAGGTTGGTGGGGACAAGGCGAGGGAGACGCTAAGGACGACGGCGGAGAGAAGAGAACCGAGCGAAGTAGGAGAGCCGGTTCCGTTACAACGAAAGGGGGAGGGGGGCCAAATTTCGACCAAAAAAAAAAAGGGAATTGGGCCAATTTCTCAACCATAGAAACCCCTCCCCAAACAAAACCGAAAATTATAATATTTTTTTTAAATAAAAAAAAAGAAAGAAGAACCCTTCACCTAAAGAAAACAAATTTAAGCCACCCCCTCCCTTCCTCTCAAAAAAAAAAAAGAAATCGAAAATTATTATATATATTTATTTTTTAAAATAAAGAAAAGAAAGAAGAACTCTCCACCAAAAGAAAACGAATTTAAGCCATTTCCCCACCTCTCTCTCTCCACCAACCCCAACCCACGAAACCAGAGAAGGTCGAAAGAAACGAAAAACACGTAAAGCCCAGAACGCAAACGAAATCATCATAAATTTCATCCACATCTCCTTCGCCGAGATGAAGGAGCGGTAACAGGGAGCTTCCCCAAAGAGGCGACTGCAGCTCCGGCCCGTGTCTTGCTCTTTCCTCTCCAATCCCATCCATCCATCCATCCATCCATCCATCCGCCCAAACTCCCTTTCCCTCTCCATCTCTCGCGCAGCATGATTCCGAGCCGAGCCGCTGCGGCACCCGACGTGTTGGAAGATATGATTTTGTGATTTTGTAATCTCTTTTGATAAGAAATCAAATATACTTTAGAATAGAAGAAGATAGGCAAATATAGAATTTCCTTTATTACTTTTCTTCATTGTAATTAAATACAGAGTTACATGTACAGAATCAATCAATGAAAAAGAAGACAATTGCTTCTTCGGATTTACTCTGTCTTCCAAACACCTTATTCTTCCTTTTCTGACATGGTATAAGAGCCATTCCGGTTTTGAACTGATTTGCTTCCGCTTCCGATTGCCTCATACACCAACCTCGAATTTTCAGAAAAGTGTTGCCAAAAGGAATCAATATCCTTGATTGCCTGAAGGAACTGCATTTGCAAAGAGGAGATAACAGAGGAATCAAAAAAATTTCAACATGTCTATACCACTAGATCGCACCTTTACTCCCGTTGATGAATCTTCATCAGATGCTTCGACACGAGCCTTGGGAGACCGAGATCCAGCCGCTATAGTCCCTGCATCAGAACGGCAACAACAAATTCAAGGCCAACCTCCGCACGTGCTATGGCAACAACAGGCTCAGGCAATTACAGGGCAACCATTCGCAGGTCACCCTTACCAATGGATGCCATATCCATGGTATCCTGGGTCTATCCCCCACACATCATTGCCTGGCTACCACAGCAGCGCACGGGATGAAGCAGGTCCACCAACCAGTGACGGGGCAAACCCTAGCATCAGCCCGGAGCAGACGGGCGGATCACCTGTACTAGGTCAGGGATTTCAGAATGCGGATTATGGATTTGGCCTCGGGAGTTCGGGTCAGGGAACAAATCCCTACCCGACTCCTGCACCGGGTTTCTTCCCGTATCAGTTCCTTACTACTAGTGGCCGGCCGGAACCTGGCGATCCATTATATACAACAAACGGCGACGGCCCAGAACTGAAAATTATAAGTCAACAATTGACAGGTGTAGATAATTATTCAAGTTGGTCACGCGAGTTCCAGCGGGCACTTATAACAAAAGACAAGGAATTTTTCATCGACGAATCGTTCCCGATTCCGACCGACGAGAGAATGGCACGAATCTGGAGGCGATGCAGCCAACCGGTAAGAACCTGGATTGGAACGCATCGCGCCCGAGGTCGCGGCCGGGCTTCCCCCGACGGAAGATCCGAAGAAAATGTGGGAAAACATTAGGGAGATGTATGGAAAACTCGATCAAGTGAAAAATTTTTATCTAACACAGCAAATTTCAGATCTGAAACAGGGGAACATGAGCATCGCAACAGTATACAACAAGCTCTCGAGTCTTTGGAATGAGTTGGAGGCAGCTGAGGAAAAATTCGACTAGCCCGATCACATCCAACAACAATACAAGCAGATGCGAGAAAGGGAGAAAGCAACGAGATTCCTTCTCATTCTCAACGAAACTTACATGCCTTTCCAATCTCATATACTCACCATGGAGCCTCTACCAAGTCTCGGCCGGATCTATCAACTTGCCATACAGGAGGAGAGCCAACAAAGATCGGCGGACCACGGCAAAGGAGGTGATGGAATTGCTCTGGCCGCGAAGACCCATTTCCGTTCGACACAGAGAGGCTCGGGGAGGAGAGAGGCAGATCTAGGGTTAATCTTCGAGAGCGAAAACCCTAGGCCCTTTATAAAGAGAAGCACGGACGGTGGAGATCATTTCCACTATCAATTGGACGGTTCGCGATCGTTCCAGGGGGCGACAGGATCGGACGGCCCGCGTGGCATCATCTCCTCTCCATCCGACGGCTCACGTTCCGTTCTTTTAAGTCCATCCGACGGCTCCCGCAGCGGTTATTTAATCGGATCGGATGGCTACCGATCAACTGGCGCCAATGGGCTGGATGGCTCGCGCGGCCCACTTCTTGGAGGATCCGACGGCTCATATGGGCCTATTTCGGCCCAAGCTTTTCAATCCAGCATTAGGCCCAATTCAAATGCAAAAAATAATGGGCCAAAAGGAAGAGGTAAAATGTACTGTGATTATTGTAAGCGCCCGCACCATACAATTGAGAATTGCTGGAAATTGCATGGAAAGCCAGGAAAAAAAGAAAAACCGAAATTTTCCTCAGTTTTTCAGGTGTCAGGCCAACACATGGGAAAATCAATTACCCATGAACAATATCACGAGCTGATGGAAACTTTGTAGAAATTGGATCCCTCGGATAAAGGGGGCAGCTTCACGGGTACATCCTATTGTTTGATGAACTCAATTTCAAAGGATGCATGGATTATCAATTCGGTGCTAGTGATCACATAGTCTGTGATAGGAATTTACTTTCAGATATTACAAAATTATTTTTTCCTATATCAGTACAACTCCCAAATGGAAATACCACCAAAGTCACAATGACAGGGGCTGTAAAGCTTAGCTCTCTTGTTACTATTAAAAACGTGCTTTACGTACCCGATTTCCATTTCAATCTAATCTCAGTTGCCCGAGCCTGTGAAGAAAATTCATGCCATATTCTTTTCCATTCTGATAAATGTCTCTTTCAGGCCCGTTCGACTGGCACACTGATGGGCTTGGGTAGAGTCAGCCATGGATTATATTTTTGGTTGGATTTTCCACACTCTTTTAAGTTATCTCCTGTTGAATTCAATAAATCTCTATGTAATGATACTGCCAATGGCATTAATTTCCTTAATCATAAACGTTTGGGCCATAGTGCATTATTTCCCTATCCTAAATGTCCCATTTGTCCCATGGCAAAGCAAACACGTGTTCCTTTCCAGAATAGCAATTCTCGAGCAGCAGATATTCTTTCTCTTATTCATGTTGATGTTTGGGGGCCTTATCATACTTTAAATCATGATGGCTCTAGGTTCTTCCTCACTATTGTGGATGACTATTCTCGTGCCACATGGATTTTCCTCATGCAATCAAAAAACCAGATCTTTTCTCATTTAAAGACATTTATCTCCTTATCCAAAACTCAATTTCAGAAACCAATCCATAGGATACGTACTGATAATGGAAAAGAATTTTTTAATGCTGAATGTAATTCCTTATTCACTTTACATGGGATATTGCATGAGAGCTCTTGTGTTTACACACCCTAGCAGAATGGAGTTGTTGAGAGAAAACATCGCCATCTTTTAGAAGTGGCACGTGCACTTAAATTTCAAGCCTCTATTCCCGAAAAGTTTTGGGGAGATTGTGTAATTACTGCAGCATACCTGATCAATCGTATGCCATCACGCATCTTAAAGGGAAAGACACCTTTTGAATTATTATATGGGAGAAAGCCGGATTTATCTCATCTCAGAGTCTTTGGGTGTCTGTGCTATGTCACTACAGTGAGCCATAGAGATAAAATGGCGCCACAAGCTACTCAATTCATTTTTATGGGCTATCCAACTTTGCAAAAGGGATATAGGCTTTATGCACCCTCTACAGGAAATTTCTTTATCAGCAGGGATGTTGTTTTTTATGAAGATGTTTTCCCTTTTTCATTAACATCTTTACCTGAAGAAGAGAAGACAAATCACCAATTCTTATTGGAGGAAGATTCATCAACTGGAGGAACATTTATTATTCCTCCTCCTCCAAGAGAAGTTGATGTCTTGCCTACAACACCTCTTGCAAGTCCTGCTGAAAATTCCATTGAGCAGTTGTATATTGAAGAGTTGCTGCATGAAGAACCAGCACAATTGGAGGATACTTCAGAAACAATCAATACTGAAGAATTATCCACCACACCACAGGAGCCACAGAGGCGTTCTCATCGAATCACTCGACCACCAACTTGGACGAAGGATTATATATGCGGTTCTTCACATTCATCAGGTACTCGATACCCCATCTCTTCTTATGTCTCCTTTGATAGATTGTCAGCAGATCATCTATGTTGCATAAGTCGTATTTCTGAAGGTCAGGAACCTTCTAGTTATAATGAAGCCAAAGATGATCCTCGTTGGCAAAAGGCCATGGAATCTGAATTGCATGCATTGATGGAAAATCACACTTGGGATGTTGTCTCCATTCCTGATCATCGCAAACCTATTGGATGTAAATGGGTATATAAAATCAAATACAAAGCAGATGGTTTGTGGAAAGATACAAAGCACGGTTGGTGGCCAAAGGCTTCACCCAAATGAGAAGGTTTTGACTATCACGAAACCTTTTCTCCCGTAGCAAAGGATGTCACGGTTCGTACTTTTTTGTCTATTGCTGCTCTTCGTGATTGGCCATTACACCAAATGGATGTCCATAATGCTTTCTTACATGGTGATCTGGATGAAGAAATATATATGGAGCTTCCGCCAGGATTACGGAGACAGGGGGAGTCGAAGGTATGTTGTCTCCGTAAATCTCTTTATGGCTTGAAACAAGCCTCCCTACAATGGTACGCTAAATTCACAAGTGCACTCTTGGCTGCTAGGTTCAAGCAATCCAAGTATGACTATGCCTTATTCACCTGGACAAAAGGTATGTCATCCATTTACTTGATGATCTATGTTGATGATATCCTTATCATGGGGAATGATGATTTTGCTGTTAAAAAACTTAAAGAGTATCTGCATTCGACCTTTCATATCAAAGACTTAGGGTCACCTAAGTATTTTCTTGGAATTGAAATAGCTCGCTCAGATCAAGGCATCTCATTAAGTCAGCGGAAATTTGTGATGGAAATTATATCAGAAGCAGGATTATCAGGTTGTAGACCATCAGTCATTCCTATTGAGCAAAATGCTAAACTAACCTCTGTCAGCTATGACACTGGCATATCCTCTTCTTCTGATGATCCTTTGTTGCAAGATCCCTCAGGATATCAGAGACTAGTAGGGAAATTGATATATCTCACCATGACTAGGCTAGATATTTGTTATGCAGTACAAACTCTTAGTCAGTTTATGCACAGTCCGAAACAGTCTCACATGAATGCAGCCCTGAAGATTGTGAGATACTTGAAGACTTGTCCAGGTTTGCGAATACTTCTTTCCTGGAAGTGTAACATGGAAATGACAGCTTATTGTGATGCAGATTATGCTACATGCCCTATGAGTAGAAGATCTATTACTGGTTTCTGCATAAAATTTGGGGAATCACTACTCTCATGGAAGACAAAGAAACAATCTACTGTATCTTTATCATCGGCTGAAGCTGAATACTGGTCTATGGCCAAGACTGTATGTGAAATAGTCTAGTTACGAGGTCTACTTCTGGATCTTGGAGCTCCTGTTAAAGGGCCAACTTTACTCTTCTGTGATAATGATTCGGCACTCAAGCTTGCAGCAAATCATGTACTACATGAGAGGACGAAGCATATAAAAGTTGATTGTCATTTTACTCAGGAAAAGATTCAAGAATGAATTATCGAGACAAGAGGAATAAGGACTTCGGAACAGCCTGCTGATATATTCACTAAACCTCTTTGTCAAAGACAACATACATATCTTCTACACAAGCTAGGTGTCTTGGACATATACAGACCACCAGCTTGAGGGGGAGTGTTGGAAGATATGATTTTGTGATTTTGTAATCTCTTTTGATAGGAAATCAAATATACTTTAGAATAGAAAAAGATAGGCAAATATAGAATTTCCTTTATTACTTTTCTTCATTGTAATTAAATACAGAGTTACATGTACAATCAATCAATGAAAAAGAAGACAATTGCTTCTTCGCATTTACTCTGTCTTCCAAACACCTTCTTCTTCCTTTTCTGACACGACGACGTCCCAGAACTCGCCGAATCGGCCCTAAAGGGCCAGCACCAACATCAACAACTCAGCATTTAATTGGGAAAACCGGTCATTAAGTAATTCACTTGAACACGATTAATTAACACGCTTGCAAAATCTGGCATTCGATGGACAAAATCTGCCTAAATTGGCTCATCATATGAATGCAGTTGTCGATTCTTCTTTTTCCGCTATTTAGAAAATTTTATGGTTGTAATCTACTCGATTCATAGACATTCCGACGAGCTGCAACAATTTATCGGAAAAAGAATAAGAAATTATGAAAAGAAATAGGGGAGACAAACTATGTGATACCTGAGCCCAGAAGACGTTGGGGTGGGTGTGGGCTTTGATGAAGTAATCGGTGCCCCACTTGATGGCCTCAAGAGCATGCGCCAGCTCGCTGGCAGCGGCGATCTGTCGGCCGTACTCGATGACCCCCCACGACAGCATTATGGCGGTGAACACCATCGGGAGGCCGAACTTGACGTTGTCGCCGGCGTCGTAGTATCCTCCGACCAGGTCCACCTTCGCATTCCAACCGAACACAGGACCCCGTCAAGCGTATTCATTTAATGCAGGACCCACATGGAAAGGAAATCGAGAAGAGAAAAAAAGATGGAAAGAAGATCCGATGGCATTGGTTGAAATGAATCAGGACAAACCCCTTGCTCAAGGCCATCGGTGAGGCCGGAGTGGTCGCGCTAGGCGACGCGCTGGTTGTGGGGCAGATGGCCGGAGCGCTGCGCCTCGAAGTAGAGGAGGCTCTTCACGAGCGCCTTGCCATAGTCTGGCGGCCGAGACTGAGAATGAGAGGCAGCCGTGAGCGTGACGAATAGGAAGAGGAGAAGGAGAAGGAGGGCGGAGCGGCGGAGCGGCGGCGGCCAAGAAACGCGAACATGGCGGCGGCGTTCATGCAGGGACGGCGTCTCTCCCTTCCTCTCTCTCTTCTTTCTCTCTCGGCTGGTATTTATGTGTTACAGAATATGCGTGCCCCTTGGCACTTGCCTTGATATGATTAGCAGAAAAGAAGAAAAAAATTTGGGCTCAAAACCTCAAAACGAGCTCAAGCATGCGTCCTAAAAGGAACTTACGGTGATGACAAAAACAAAACAATAACTTTCCAACGATTTGGTCATCAATCTGGTTTTTATGGGAAAGCATTAATTATTTTGCTCGGGTAGTAATAAGACTAATGCTTCGCTTAGTGGGCATGCTCGCTAAGAGTTCTTAGGACACCTACTGAAATAGAAAAAGTCTTACATATGTTACTATACATGTACACGCTCTTGTTTGTTGTGATTTTTTATACGAATAATGAAATAGAACGTATTTGATCGAGTAAACCATGTCGTGGCAGTCCATCGCGATATGTAAATATTATGAATTGCTTGAATTTTGGAGTTCCGAGGCTACGTTGAGGTACCCACTTCGTGGGGGTTTTGATTTGATGGAGTAAAGCCGAAAACCCAGTTGACAGAATTTTCAATTTGAAGCGGGTGGAGATTGAATGACTCTCGACTTGTCACTGCTTTTGCGTGTTCAACCTTACCAAATGTTCCTTTCGTCTGGTGAGGCGCGGTTGGATTAAGTCGCACAAGCAATGGTCAAAGCCATGGTCCGGTGAAAAGAAAATTCAGACAACTGGCGAACCCTTCTTGGATCTGAGCGCGTGGCACGCAGTGGTTTGGAAAGAGATGGGAGAACAACTCGTGATGGCGGTGGAACGAGTTCGGGAGAGTAAGTAAGCACATTATTATTCATGTATTATATATGACTTCTCATATAATCTAATGTGGACCGGAGGAAAATAAATGATTTTTGTTTATGAATATAACTAGATTGTTACAGGTTTTCAGGAGGTGTGCCGATTAAACCTCAATCCCATTCTAAATCGTATAGGATTTTCATAATGGGTACATTAAAAGCATCTTGCGGTTCAAAATCAGATGGCAAGTTGGTGTCAATCCGGATTTAATCCCATCTACCTCCATCTCTAGAGTAAAGTATAGGTCCTACTCCTAACTCATTTACCTAGATACGTTGAGCATGATTTATATAGAAGTTGATTTGTCACCGAGTGAAAGGTTGATTTTTTGCCATATCTCTGTTAGGAAAGTCTGCTGGAGGACAAAAAAAAGAGGAAAAGATGTTACATACCGCAAAACTGCAAATTACACTTATAGATTACACGTCTATTAAGGATCTTTAGATCAGTTTGGATTGTACTATACATAAGATCAATGCAATCTGCATATTTGGCGAATGGACTTCAAACATAACATGTTGCTCATGCGACGACGATCCCATTTTCATGACAAAGCATTTGGGTACATGAACTTATGATGAATCTATACATGCCATAAAAATAATGTATAGATCAGCCATTTGAGTCAATCTCCAAAACAATATAATTCAAAGGTGAGTTCAAGCTTCACAGCCTCCACCGCTTGGAGTGTGACTTTGCGAAGCAAGAGCAGGTCGACCCTTTTCATATATGCTCTTGAAATATGATGGTTAGGTACCTAAAATTGTCAGTGGCGTGTCTTTGTCCATTCACAAAGGTCGTCATGGTTTAGTACGTGCGTGTTGAGGTTCAGATCCAGCTCATTATCTTGACCTTAACTACTCGTATTAAGTGGAAACCATGGACTTCGGGGGTTGAATTAATTGAGTTTTGAGAGAAGATAAGCTACTTTCGCTTCTAGAAAAAGTTGGTAATTGAGGAACGAGTATAGTACATTGAAAAATAATGTGTATTCAGTGAGATTGATTGCATCATCTCTTCCCACCAAAGACATAAAGAATGACTTACTCCAAAGAAGGTAGAAAAGACAGAACACCGCCACAAGTGTAGGACTTTCCTCTGCCTGGTCCTTCGTATGCAAATCTTGCAGCTGGGGCTATGCTTACTGAGACTGATGCTAAGTTTGTCCTACCGGGACTCAAGAATCCAATACATGGATGTTCATATGTACATACATGGTTCGTAAACTAGAGACGGTATGTGCTGTTGTGGTTTGTGTGTCTATGTAAATGCAGACAAGGGTTTAAATTGCGATTATGGGATTCTTTCCAAGGGGGAAAAAGAGAGATTACAGGCATATAAGCAAGAGCGAAAAGGCCCAAAACAACATTTAACAGGAACAAGTATAGGCTTGTAGATTGCCGCAGAGGAAACATTGGCTGCTCCAAGTTCTGCAAATCCCTAGCGTCTATGGTGGCTTGGGCTTTGACGACCAATAAGGTGGCGAATAATGACCATGGAGCGTAAGAAAGGGGTTTCCGCAACTACATCCATGTCCGGGGTACCGGAATCATCTCTAGAGAGAGGTGCCGGCATCTGCTACTAGGGGTGAGCAGTTCCAGGTTCCAGTTCGGTGCCGTCTGGAACCTGGAACCTACCCATGGGAACCGAGAACCTGGAACCTACCCTGTCACAGGTTCCGGGGTCGGTTCAGGTTCCAATAGGTTCTTTTTTTTTTTTTTTGTTATTTTCATATTTGAACTATAACATATGCGCACGTCACCCAAAAAAACTATAACGTACGCGCACGTTACCAAAAAAACTATAACGTACGCGCATGTTACCAAAAAAAAAAACTATAACATATGTGCACGTTACAAAAAAAAAAAAAACTATAACGTGCACGCACATTACTAAAAAGAAATATAACGTATGCGCACGTTACCAAAAAAAAAAACTATATTTCCATTGACATGTTATCTTGATACATTAGCTTCGCACTGCACAACAATAATAGAATATAATTAGAAATTTCAAAACAAATAGCAAACTAGAAAGTAGAAATAAAACACCACTAGAACAAGAATGTCTAGAGGTACAAGTTTTGAAAATAATTTCGATTAAACCCTTAAATGAACTCAGAAAATTCTGAAATTTGGACACGTTGTATTTAAGACCTAGAGGTACAAGTTTCATGAAGAAATCGTAGTCCAATTCGTTCTGGATTAAAAGATAAAATCGATTTACTTTTCCTATTCTCTACTTGCACAGTTTTTGAAATTTTTTTTGGTTAAATAGGCAAATGAACTACAAAAATTACGAAATTTAAATATGTTGTAGGGAAGACATGAAGAGAGATATTTCATGCAGAACACATTTCCAAAAGAACCTCATAAAAAATGATATAGTCCACGCATTGCAACTTACAAGATCCGAACACATCAGATTGCACAGTTTTAGAAACATTTCCGATTAAATACCCAAATGACCTTCAAAAATTATGAAATTCGACTATGTGATAGCCAAGATCATAAGGTAGATACTTCATGAAAACATAAAAGTCAAATTCGTCCTAGATAATTAAATATGGACGGTTAAAATCCCTGTTCGTAGTACCGTAATTCAAGATCTAACCATCTCCAAAGGACCACGATTTCACCTACCTATTCTTGTTTGTTTTCTCTAAATTTTTTATATGTGGTACCTCAGGATGTCCTTTACAACTTTTGTTAAGAAACCGAAGTGAAATTTCGACAAAACGGTTGCCTTACAGTCCATGCATTCATCAAGGGTCGGTCCCAAAATCTCCAGATCCAGTCTTTCCAAAGAATAACGATTTCACCCACTTATACTTGTTTTTTTGTCCCAAATTTGAGTATGTTATACTCCAAGAAGTCCTTTACAACTTTCATTTAGAGGCCAAAGCCAAAATTCAACTAGAACATCACATACAAGTCACTAGAACATCCAAGGTCGAGCTTTTTCTGCCATAAGTAACCGGTTCCGGAACAGGTTCCGGTTCCGAAACAGGCTCCGGTTCCAAAACCGGTTCCGGTTCCGGTTCTAGGACCGGTTCCGGTTCCGGTTCCGGTTCCTAGACAAAAGGAACCGGAACCGGAACCGGTCCCCCTTGGAACCGGGAACCGAACCGGACCCTCCTCCGGTTCGGTTCCGGTTCCCGGGTAACCCGGGAACCGCGCTCAGCCCTATCTGCTACGGCGAGCAGATGGAGAAAATGAGCGAAATGGGCTCTCAGAGGAGGCAACCAATCGAGGCAAATCCAGGCCCCTACACAGCCAAATCAGTCAACGCCCTTTATTCAAAGTTCAGTCTTAAGCCAAGTCGAAGCCCTATACCGCCATGCGAAAGATCATTCTCCATCTCCAGCACAAGAATTCTCCCGATACCCCATCATCACTCCTAGTAGAATATAAAGAATGCTTTCTTTGCAGTCCGATCTCACTTCAACAAATCTATATAATAGAACCTAGTCTTTGACAAAGAAATTTGGGTAGAAACGACTTTTATGTTTCATCATATTAACTCACGAAATATGTATGATCGGTTGGTCACATCAGCGTGCGGAGTTCTATTCATAGTCGAAAGTGAGTACAATTTGTTGATTTCGATATGGTAAGTTTCTGCTGAACCTTGGTCCTCAAAACAATTCAGAACCATCTTTAATTAATGCTCTTTCTTTATGAGTGAAAATCAATTACCAAGAGTTTTCTTTTCATGCCTTCTTTCTCCAATAGGCCTCTTGCTAAGCATGGCCCATCCACTTGTTGGGCCTTCCAGCCAGTATACTTTGAGACCATTCCTTGTTCTATAGTTGCTTTTCAATGGTGGGACCATTTTTTTTTTTTTTTGAGATAATGATATAAATTATCCCTAAACTTTAGTCCAATGTACAATATCCTCCATAAATTTTCATTTTGTTCAATTTGATTCTTGGATTTTGGGTACATGTTCAATTTAGTCCATGAATTGTAAGAAAATGTTCATTGTCATTCTATTAATTCAAGGTTCGGACAACATTGGTCATTATGTATGGTTTAGAGACTAAGTTGAACATGTACCAAAACTCCATGGACCACATTGAATAAATTGAAAGTTTATGGACCATATTGAACAAGTTAAAAGTTCAACAAACCACGTTGTACGCTGAACTAAAGTTCATGAACCATTTGTGTGATTTTCCCTTTTTTCTTTCCTTGTTAATTTGGACTATCTCTTGTTTTAATCACATATTATATATGATTGTATTCATATATGGTATCTTAGTATTGGAATTTGTCTAGCAAATTTTGTTTCAGCTCATACGTTTGATGTGTGCATTCAATCCGAAAGAGTGATTTCGGTTAACTTACCTTAGCCTTTTAAATTGAATGTTCATTTAATGATCTATGCACACGAAAACCTAAGATAATCAAGAGAATCAAAGGATTGACTCCCACATTGTTAAAATCTCGTAGTAAACGTGCTTTGACTTTTGTTCTTCCAAAACGCCTAAAACTTTCACAACATACAAATTATTGACACGTGGCTTTATATATAATCTGTTCATTTTTTTTAAAGTTAAGAATAATATTTTATCTTTTGACATATTCTTTGCTTTTGCTGTTGAATTTTAAATAGAAAAGCCTTTTATTAAATAACTAGATGCAAATATGTTGTAATGTTTAAAAATTATTGATTAATAATTACTGATTAAAAGTGCTTAATAGAATGAAAATGAACTGATTTTTTTAGATTGGAGACGATGATGGAGGTCGGATGAGGAAGGCGAGGGACGTGCGGGGCCAATCGGAGGGACGGTTGGCCCTTAAAGCAAAGCCACCACTCGAGGCGACAAATCACGGTAGAAATGCACCGGATCCCTTCTTTTTCCCCATATTGGAATTGATTTATTTATCTTTTTTTTTTGACGGAATACATTTTCTTTTGCGCAATTGTAGTTGATCTTGAATTTGCTTTGTATATGTGAAGATAATTTAGCTTACTTTACATACATCGCTTGATCGATGATGCTTTTAGGAAATGAATTTCGATTTAAGATAAGTTCATATCAAATCAATTAAGCTTAGGCTTGTTAGTTACTCATTCGATTTGGACGGAGGGGCTAGGGAGTTTTGTCCCTATCTTTGAGATTTGAGGATGGGGCTGGCTTGCATGGCAAAAAAATTATAAGGAGTATGTTGCCGTTGATGCTTTTACTTGAAAAGTAATATCTTCCCTCTAACGTTTTTTATGTTCAAAAGCAGATAGAGGGTTTTGTTTTTGGGCAAAACTAGAGGAACCGATTTTTTAGCCAATTATAATGTGTGTAAAGTAAACCAATTAATCACTGGGGTTTTCCCAGTGATCACATTTTGCACATGAGAAGGGGAAGGCGGGAAGTTTGATTCCCCACCTTTTTTAGAGGTTAAGGGTGGAGACATTTAGTTTTAAATATGGGATTTGACTCCCACGCTTCACAAAGAATTAGGTAAACGTGTGAAAATAAGTTGAGTAAGATAGACAAAAAAGAAAAAGTAAACCCATCATAAATTTTCACGATTTGAAAAGTGAAGAAAGTGAAATTTTTGAGATAATGTAATTTGATGTGTTGTCATGTAATGTGCCTTGATGACCAAGAAGAATAGAAATACAGTGTCTTGCTTATATGGGAAATGCAAAACCCTTAGACCTTTAATTTGTCTAATCAAATCATTAAATTTATATGGCTTTCCTAATTAAATCTTTCCGACTCTAAATTTGATTAACCGGAGCTCACGTGTTCCACGAAGTGGGCAAGAGCCCAACGCAGAAAAGATCTTTTGCCGTCGTGAACCATCAATCAAAGACCGCAAGTAGACCAAGAGCAATGAAATTTTTCACTACGATCGTCGCGCCCAAGCTGTCCATGTTTGACTCTTGCCTGCTTGAATAGACATATCGGCTCTGGTGAAATCAATACTTGTAAGAACTTACTGAATTTCCCCAATTAAAGTTAACAGCATCACGTGGAAGGATGATTTCTTGGTCTAAAAGCTTAACTATAGAGTCCCCGTAATGGATTTCTTGGTCTAGATGAACATAGTTCACGAGCAACCATTGGGTCTCCAACTCTTAAAACGATTACGATCACGCCTAATTCCAACTCGACTAGGGCCACAGAATGCCGTAAAATCCCTAAATCATGATTGCCTACAAAATCGGCACCAAACAACTCCTCTGCAAAATCTGGTCAAAGTCCCATCTTGTCATTTAAAAGAAAAAAAAAACAAATAAAAGATGTACTTCGATTACGAGGTAGCCCAAGCTTATTTATCCTTTAAGTTGATCCATTCTTTCGGCACCTAATCCATCACATAGGGGGGAAATATGACGAGTTTTATGTTTACCCAATCAAAACGTAAATGTTCAATTTAGTGCTCCGGTACCCTCTAAGACCCTATTATTTATGTGTTGAAACAATTTATAATAATGCGAACACCTAGTATGATGAGCATATTAGATCATGTAAGTAACTAATCATTTGAAGAATTGAAAAGATTTTGACAGGTTTAAAAGTTATAATTTTATCATAATTATGAGATTTTATGAGATTACTACTAACTGTTTGAAAAGCTTACGTTGTTAGATGAAGAGTGGAGATATATTATCGGGGAGGCAAAAAATATGAATCTGAAAAGATTTGAACTCAGAACTTCTTGCATTAATATTGTATGAGGTTTCGTGAGATCATTTCCAATTGTTTTAAAATTTTAAACTGTTAAATGAAAACCTAATCTAATATTTAAATATTTTAATAGTAATGAAGATTTCATAGTAAACCTATAAAAAGCTTATTGGCGTTGCCATAATGAATTATTAATTATCGATTGGAAATCTTTCTTTGCTGGCAAATGAGATTCGACTTGCAAAATGGAGCACTGTCTTCAGGGAATACTTTGTTGTGAGGCATCGATAGAGCATATTTTTTTTTAGCTCATTTACAAATACCGACAAGAAAATGCAATCAAAGCATTTTTAAGATAGTCAAATTCGTCAAATGTGAAATAGACTGGTTATTAGTGCCGTGATAATAGGGTGTTGTACACATAGCAAGACATAGCGTGCACGAGATGTTTCAAAAAGATTTTTCAATGGAAATTTTTATGGCACTAAGAATTTTCCACACCCAAATGACCCCACCATGGAAATTCTGTGTCCCAATAATGTCATTCTAAGAGGACTTTGACTTTGACTTTCTAGAGAAGGCTTGTGTTGATCACTTGACAATATTGATGGGCTTTATAAGTGGAAGCACCCCTCCACCACCAATAAACTCTCACATTCTAGAGGGACTAAAGGCATTTTACGCGTTTGGATGGCACTTTGCCATCTTCTTTTGATGCGTGTAAAGTAAACCATTAAAAATTTACACGATTTGAAAAGTGAAAAGGAATTGAGATAATATAATTAAACGTGTTGTCGTGCAACACACCCGATGACATAAAAAATATAGAAATAGTGTACCTTGCCTCTATAAGCCATACAAAGTCTTTGGACCTTTAATTTGTATAGTCAAGTAATCAAATTTATATTGCTTTTCCAATTAAATTTTTCCAACTCTAAATTTGGTTACTTGGAACTCATGTTCAACGAAGTGGGTGAGAATCCAACATGAAAAAAGATCTTTTGCTGTCGTGAACTATCAATTGATCAAAGACCGCAACTAGACCATGAGCAACAAAATCTTTCAATACGAGTGTTACATACAGGCTTTCCTCGTTAGACTCTTTTCACCTTCGATGGACATGTTAGCTCCGGCGAAAGTAATACTTGTAAGAACTTAGTGTGTTTCCCCTATTAAAGTCATCAGCATCGCGTAGAGAGGATGATTTCTTCGACTAAAAGCATCGACACAACCATCAAACACAATGCTTAATCCCTGAATTAAGCTAGATGGACATTCATCGCGTCTCGAACCTTAATAATAATAAGGCTCATGCCTAAATCCCCGAATCATGATTGACAACCAAATCAACACCAAACACCTTCCCTGGAAAATTTTATCAAAGAGACATCTTAGATCCCAGCTTCTCCCCTTTTTATCAATAATAAAAGATAAAGCAAGAAAAATATGTACATTGATAACGAGATAGGTCACTCTACGTAAATTCCGATCTATAAAATGCCTCTATTGACTTAATTATTTTTTTAGTTAGTCCATTGTTTTGGCACCTAACTATCACATAGGAGAAAAATATGCCGAATTTTGTGTTTAAATAATCAAAATGTAAATGTTCAATTTGGCGCCTCAACACCCTCTAAGACCTTATTATGTACGCATTTAAACAATTAACAGAAATTCAAACACCTAGTATAATTGGCATATTAGGTCATGTAAGTAACTAATCATGTGAAGACATGAAAATATTTCGACAGGTTTTGAAAGTTATAATTTCATTGTAATGAAGATTTCCTTAGTAATCCTGTAAAAAGTTTACTCGCTTTGTCATAAGAAGGAATTACTAATTATTGGTTAGAAATCTTGCTAAGTCTCTTTACTGGCCAATGAGATTCGACTTGCAAAATGGAGCACTATGATCAGGTACTACTTTCTCGACAAAGCGTATTATTTTTAGGTCATTTACAATACAGAAAAAAAAATGCAATTAAAGAATTTAAACTGGTCAAATTTGTCAATTGTCAAGTAGATTTGTGGGTGCCGTGACATTGGGTGTTGTATGCGTGGCAAGATATTGCGTGCACAAGATGTTTCAACAAGATCTTTCCATGGAAATTTCTATGGCACTAAGAATTTTCCACACACCAAAGATCACTATTATGGAAATTTTGTGTCCCAATAATGTCCTTTTAAGAAAACTTTGATTTTGACCTTATAGAAAAAACCAATGTTAATCACTTCTCAATACAATAGGGCTTTATAAGTGGAAGCACCCTCCTCCTCCACCAATAAACTCACACCCATGCTAAATTGCAAAATGGGGTGGCATCACATTCTCTGCCTCCTCTGTTTCCACTTTTTCTTACATTATACCCTTCGCTTTGCTTTGCCCTTTTGCCCTCCTGACCAACGCGATGCCTTGCTCCATTTTAAGAATTCCTTTGTGCTTGATAGCAAGGCATTGGACTATTGTGATAGGTACGGCGATGTTGTGTCTTATCCAAAGACAAACTCATGGGACAATGTCGTGGATTGTTGCTCGTGGGACGGTCTTACTTGTGACGATGCCATTGGTAATGTCATCGATCTCGATCTTACTTGCAGTAGGCTTCATGGCATTCTCCAATCCAATAGCTCCCTCTTTCTCCTTCGCCATCTTCGAAGCCTCAACCTTTCCGGTAATAACTTTGCTGGCTCACACATTTCGCCTAATCTGAGTGCATTTGCAAAATTGACTCATCTGAATCTCTCTTATTCGCACTTTTCGGGTACCATTCCCAGTGAAATCTCTCGCCTCTCCAAGTTGGTGTCACTCGATCTCTCTTACAATGATATTTCCACCAAATATTTGTTCTCTTATCTTAGGTTGGAAAATTCGGCCTTCGCAATGCTTGTTCAAAATCTAACAACATTGAGGAAGCTTGATCTTAATGATGTAGACATGTCCATGGTTTCACCAAAGTCCTTTGCGAATTTGTCTTCTTCTTTGACATATCTAAAAGTTGGTTCTTGTTCCTTAGGGAGGTTATTTCCAGATACTATTTTTCGATTACCGAGCCTCACTACTCTCAATATAGCAAACAATGATAACTTGTCTGGGATTCTTCCCCAATCCAATTGGACTAGTCATCTTGAGTCTCTATATCTCTGGAGTATGAGCATTTCGGGAGAAATACCCGATTCAATTGGTAACTTGAAGAATTTAACTGTTTTAGATCTTAGCTATTGCAGATTCACAGGATACATCCCTTCGTCAATGTGGAATCTCAACCAACTCCAAGTTTTGTGGATTACCGGGAATAGCTTTAGCAGAATTGTAGATTTTGAACTATTTACAAAGCTTAAAAATCTTCAAACCCTTTTTGTTTCTCTAAAACTAAATCTAAATTATGATACACTCAAGTATACATTTCCAAAGCTTGAAAAGTTGGCGTTATTGTCTTGCAACTTGACCAAGTTTCCCTATTTCTTGAATTCATTCAAAAGATTAACATTGTTAAGCCTCTCTTTAAATAGGATTAGTGGGGAGATCCCGATGTGGTTTTTTGAAGTAGGCCATGATACATTGGAAATATTGGATCTTTCTGGTAACCTTCTAGAGGGAGGTATACAATGGTTGCATCAGAAGAGCTTGCGGGGTATTTACATTGGGAACAACTCATTCCATGGACCACTCTCCAACAATGGTTTCACGGGTGAGATCCCCTCCTTGATTTGTCAGTTTAGTTCACTCCATAGTTTAGATTTGTCCAATAATAATTTCACTGGGAATATGCCATCATGTTTTGATAATATAACCAATCTCCGTTTTCTAGACTTGAGCGGCAATAAATTACAAGGACCTTTATCGTGGTCCTTAGTCAAATGCATGAACTTATCAATGCTAGTTCTCAGTCACAATGAGTTCACTGATATCTTCCCACATTGGTTGGAAGCACCGCAATTGTCTTTCCTTGACATGCAATCAAACAAACTTCATGGAGGGATCAATCTCACTGTGTTTGGATTCTCCTTTCCTGCTCTTCAAGTTTTAGTTATTTCCAACAACAATTTCATTGGACGGTGGCCCATGGAGTTTTTCTCAAACACCTCATTGGCTATTATAGATTTGTCCAGCAATAAGTTTGAAGGGCCAATTCCACTTCCATCACCTGTCACATTTTATTATGCTATTGCAAGTAACAACATGACAGGAAAAATCTCTTCATCGATATGCAATTTCACCAAGCTTGAGATCATTGACTTGTCCAACAACGGCTTAACAGGGAGCTTGCCTCGGTGCTTAACAAATTTTAGCACCGTTCTATCAGTTTTGAACTTGCAAATGAATTACCTTGAGGGCACAATTCCTCAATCATTTTCTTCGAGAAGCAGCTTGACAACTCTTGGCTTGAGTCAAAATCATTTTGAAGGCACATTGCCCCGTTCGCTTGTCAAATGTAGCCATATGGAAGTTCTGGATCTCAGCGACAATCAGATAGAGGATACATTCCCAAGATGGTTGGGAACGCTCCCTGAGTTAAGAGTTCTCGTTTTGAGGTCAAACAATTTGAAGGGTCTTTTAAATATACCCAGGGGAGAACATCTATTTCCCAAGTTGCATATTTTGGATCTCTCCAACAATAACTTTAGCGGTCCATTATCAGCCAACTTGATAATGAGCCTTAGAGGCATTGTGATTGGCAAAAATGGGCAAGACAAATCATTATATATGACACAAGATCTTGGGAAACAGAGTACTCAATCAAAATTATATGAAAATTCTGTGACCCTAACCATGAAAGGGCAAGAATTTAAGCTAGTGAAGATCTTGACCTTCCTCACAATTATTGACTTGTTGCACAACTCTTTCCAAGGACAAATCCCTGAAGTTATTGGACATCTTCACTCTCTTGTAGGGCTCAACCTTTCTCATAACCATCTTACAAGTTCCATCCCACTGACTTTGGGGAACTTGACTAATCTTGGATGGCTTGATCTTTCTTCAAACAAGCTTAGTGGGGTAATCCCTGGAAAATTGGGAGATTTGACATTCCTTGGGTACTTAAACCTCTCAAAGAACCAACTCATTGGTCGAATTCCACAAGATAAGCAATTGAGCACATTTTCAAGTGACTCGTTTAGTGGAAATCCAGGCTTATGTGGAACTCCATTGCCAAATGTATGCCTCGGCGATGTTCAATCTCCTCCGCCATCGTCCTCATCAACTTTCAATCGCGAAGGGCATGAGAGTTGGTTCAAACAGAAAACAATGTGGATGGGATATGCATCGGGAATCATAATTGGGATTTCGATAACATATATTGCATCCCAAATGGCTCACGAGAGGTGTGAGAATGCTGGAGAGAAGAGCAATCGAGTGGACAAAGAAGCCAAAGCAGAAGGCCATCAAAATTCATGGACAATGAAATTGTTTGAAGAGTTATCTTTGTAAACTAGTATTGTAAACTCAGTTAATAAAAATGTCAATAGGCCAGCTTGAAATGTCATTTTCCTTATGAAAGCTTGTTTTTCCAATGTCTTCTCTTCTTGTTTCTTGGTGCAATTACATATTAGTTGAATGGTGAAGGTGAAGAATATGATCTGTCAAGCACGTGGCTCTAAATAAAGAAGAAGCGAAAAACAGACGGAAAAAAAAAAAATGGAGCAAGTGCCATTAACCTCTATAGATATCTTTTCCTTTGCCCGTGTGCGTTACTTTTATTTGTCCGTGAAGAATTATAAGGGAAGACTGGCCTTAACTGATTCAGTCAAAGCCGTTAATAGATTAATCTGCCGAAGAACTATGTTCAGAAGAATCAACACTGAAATCTGTGTATAAGATCTACTGTTTTTTCCATGCTAAGAATAAGGTGCTGCATGACAACGTTTTGTTTCTCAAAATTTCTGTTCTTTGTTTCACCAGAACAAAAAAAGAACAGAAACCCGTTTGTAAAACATTTGTTCCCGGAACAATTTCTCAATTTTTGTTCCGGGAACAGTTTTGAGAAGCAAAAAAAAGTTGCTTCTTGTTCCCGGGAACAATTTCTAGAAGTAAGCTGATCTTCTTTTTTAATTTTATTTTCTTGCCGCGACCACCGTCAACCGCCCAAAGCCACCACCCACCGCCCCCGCTGTCGGCTGCCGCTGCCGCGCTGGTCGCCGGACGCCACGCCGCCGCCACGGTCGCCGGACGCCGCCGCCAGTCGCCGGACGCCACCGCCCGGTCGCCGCCGCCGGATGTCGGTCACCGATCGCCGACCGTCTCCGGTTGCGGTCACCGGCTGTCGCCGCCCGCCGTCGCCGGTCGCTGCCCATTGTTGCTGCTCTTTGGCGCCACTAGTTACCCTTTGTCGTCGCCGCCGACCGACGTCGGCGATGACGGTGATCCGTCGGCAAAAATAAAAAATGAATAAATACAAAAAAGAAATTGTTGCGTTACCAAACGCATTTCTATTCTTTTTCTATTCCAGGAGTAGAAATTTTGTGTCGTTACCAAACGGGTTCTTTTACTCAGAAATTGTTCCCCGGAACAGAAATAGAAAAAAACTATTTTTGAAAAAAAACTCTTCCCGGGAACAGAAGCGTTGTCATGCGCAGCAAATCTTTGGGTGACACGTGCTTAATATTATGTTTCATTAAATCAACTTAGGATATTTGTACAAGTGGTGGGTCATATCAATATACGAAGTTATATTAATAGTCGAAGGTTGGTAGAATTCATTGATCTCCATACCGTAAGTTTCTGCTAAATCTTGGTCCTCAAAACAATTAATAATTTAGTTTCGGCCATGCTCTTTAAAAGTGACCGATTACCAGGAATTTTCTTCTCATGCCTTCTTTTAAAATAGGCCTCTTGCTGAGCCCGGTTCATTCGCAAGCTGGGCCTTCCAGCCGGTTCACCCAAAAGGCATTACTTTGCTCTCGATTTTTTTTTTTTAAACAGTGTGACCATTTTTTTTAATTCTTAATTTGGGAAGTCTTTTAATTTGCTCACGTCTTTTGTCTTATATATAGCTTCTTATGATATAACCTGTGTTGGAATTCCTCATGCAAATTTCGTTTTGGGCTTGTAGCCTTGACGCGCACGTTCAATCCGATGGAGTGATTTGTGGTCAACTTAACTTATATTTTGAGGCTGAATGTTCACATAATGATTTTTGCCAACAAAAACTTAAGATAATTAAGAGAATCCAAATTATAATTTATAGCAACTACTCCCACACAGGAACTTTCAATGCAATCCTCTTGAATCGAAAATACCGTAATGTTTAACGGAGAGATTAATTTTTACGATGCGTAGCGCAATTGTATTAGTAATTTAAAATTATGTTTATTAAATTTGCTTAAATAAATATAAATTAATACGTCGTTTTAGCAGTGATGGGAGACAAAAATACAATGATGGAGGGGATAAGGAAGGGGAGGGGAAAGTGGTGGTGTTGGGTCCAATAGATAGGAGGGAGGAACAGCTCGCCCCTTAAAGGCAAAAGCCCACCACCCCTCGATGCAACAAATCATGGCCGAATTGCATTGCTGTGGATCCTCCTCCTCTTCCCCTTTTCCCCATATTGGAAAATCGTTTCCCTTTATCTTTCTTAATTTCTGGAAAAAATAAAGAATTAAAGAATTGAAAGATCTGACCGACCCGAACCTCCCCAATGCTGTTGTGTGCTGTGTACACCTTATCGTCCCGCGGTTCTCCATCAAAAGTCGAGAAAAAGAAGACGAAAAAACAAGGGGGGGGGGGGATTTGTTAGGATTTTTCTTGTGTGCCGCGATGCACAAGAAAGAAACTGGTATTTCGACCTACCCATTCCCTCGCCGTGGCTAAGTGGTCATGGCGGCTTTTATCTAACTCTCGATTTTGGTAAATTAGTAGGCTGGTTTTGGTATGTGCTGGAACGGGATGAGGATGGCACATCACGTCCCTTTCTCATCTACATTTCGCTTCGTTTGCAATGCATTCTCTTTTACACCACCAATATTTGTCTCAAGAATTTACTTGGAATATGTTGAGACATATAGCCTCTCTTTTTTTGAGTCAAGATACATAGCTTGCTTTGCATACTTCCACAACAAAAATGGATCCAATATATTGCTCCGGCTTAAGCTTTGCCTAAATAGCTACTGTCACATTTGGACCTGAGAGATGCGGTGCTCGATCCATGCCTCTTAGGCTTGAAGGGTGGGATTGGACAGCAAAAGCTAGCACTGGCAAATAAATAATTAAATGGATAATGTCCCTCTTGGTCATTATTATTTACTCAAAAATCAAATTCATTCTCCCACCGTCTTTTCTTCTTTTCACAAAATATTGCTCTACTTCTTCTTCTTTTTTTTAAAGAAAAAAGAGTGCTCCTTGGGTTATACTTATTTTTTTAAAGGTTACTTTTCGCTAACATAAACAGTTCGTTATTGATACAAACACGATTATACATGTGTTGTGCTATGACTTGCTCAATTTATCTACCACCAAATTGGCAACGTGTCAAGCAATCTAAGAAAAAAATATAAATTGAGAAAGAGAGAGATGGGACTCCATTAGGACGACCATAGGTGCCAATTCAAGCTCTAAGCTTGCAGCCATCGAGGCCAGTCGTGCTCAAGCTTGCGGATGCCATGCCTACTCAAGCTTGAGACTGTGGCCGCTTGATTTAAGCTTGCGGCTGCTTGGCGTTTGAGCTCGATACCTTCACTGCTGCAAAGATCTTTTCAAGCCACGAAATTCGAGGCCACAACCAATCAAAGCTTCGAGATGGCGACCATGGCCACTTAATTGGTGGTCGTGAGGGGGTGCAAATCATAATTTTTTTTCACTGTTGTGGTTGGTAAATTTTGTGAGTTTTCAGTTTAGTAGGATCTAAGGAAGAAGAAGAAGAATCTGTTAGGGAAGGAGAGAGAGAGACTGAGAGAGTCAACATCTGAAAAAGGAAAAAGAATACCATGTCGGCAAATAAATGGAAACCAAAATCCATGCTAGAAAATAGTTAATGATGGTAACACCATGTTGGCAGATTCCATGGCCGGATTCAAAGGAGGAGGTTTCAAAAAGTTTTAAATTTATTGCATTTTTGTCAATTTAGTTCTAAACCTTTCAATCTTACTATTTGAATCATAAATGTTTTCAAATTTTGTCAATTAAATCCATTTGGCTAACTCGACCTAGTTCTTGGACAACAACCAAATTCAACAGTTGCGATTCCTCTTGGAGCTCCTCATCAACATGGGACAGAGAATATAAAGACGAAAATGAAGAAGAACTGAGAGATGGGCTTCCTATTCTTCGCAGGTCCAAAGTGGACGTGTACCGTCGGCACGAGCCTCGGCCTTGACGCGTTCCATGGCATGGGGCTCTGGCACGAGCGGCAGAGGAGATTCCTTGAGTGCTTGGTGACAAGGATGTTCACGCCGCGGAATCTGGAATTGCAGTCCCAGCAGAGTTTCGCTTTGTCCGACTTGTGGTACAATCTATGTATCACGGACACTCTCCGGAAGCCTTCGTGTCGTGTCCGACACTCCGACACGTGTCCAACACACTCCGACACGTCCCGACACACTCCGACACGCGGTCAACGAGTGTCGAAAAATCCGACACGTGGTCAACTCTTTCCGACACGCTCCGACACGCGAGTCCAGAATTCCGACACGCGCGGGATCAATTTTAAAAATTTCTAATACTTGAGGGGTCAAAATATAAATATACACAAAAGAAGTAATAAAAGAAGTAATAAAATTGCTATAAATATACATGTACGGGGTCAATTTTTTTTTTTCAGTTTTGTTTTTTTAGAATTGTTTTATTTTTTTAAAGTCTTTTACTATGAAAGAAGTAATAAAAAATGCTATATATGATAAATAAATAAATTTAAAAATATCATTTCAGCATTTTTCTTTAAACAATATTTTTTCCTCTAAGTTTTGCGTATTATTGTAACAAATTAAAATAATGAATGATATTATTTAATATTTTTAGTGTAAATTAATTCTAGGCTATTTTTATTATTATTTATTTATGTATTTATATATAAAAATATATTAATATATAACGTGTCGGAACATGTCGAAATTCTCTATTTTTAAGAAATGACGTGTCGGCGTGTCGTGTCGTGTCGTGTCGTGTCGCGTGTCGCGTGTCCATGTCGGTGCTACATAGGGTACAATGATCGCGAGGCTGTTGCAGAGCTGGCATGGCTTCTTCTCCTTAGTATCTCTCTACGTGGCTTGCTCGCTTGTTTCGGTTTCAGTGAAGAAGAAGATGACCACGAGTCACAAGACTGAGCCAGGCCTTTCAATGGACATAGGTTAAGAAGTTGTTTGAACCCATTTACAACCCACTTATTTTGACATTTTCATTTTGTAAATTCGTTATGGATGATCGCAAAAATTGATGTGACCTATTTATAACCCATTTCAATAATTTTGGGTTATTAAATGAGTTTTGGACCTATTGGGACGGGTCTACGGCTTGACTAAAAAAAAGAGCTATAAAACATCTCTTCAACATATCTATGTAATAGAGTCCAAGTCCCTTAAACTGATAATTTGGATAGAAACATCCTTAATTTTATGTTTCATCAAATTAATTTATGACGTATGTACAATCGGTTGGTCGCATCAATGTGTAAAGTTATATTTGTAGTTGAAGGTGAGTATCATTCATCGATTTGGACATGGTAAGTTGCCGCTGAACCTTGGTCCTCAGAACCTCTTTTAACTATGCTCTTTCTTTATGAGTGAAAATCAATTACCAAGAGTTTTCTTTTCATGCCTTCTTTCTCCATAGGCTTCTTGCTATGCCCGGTCCATCCAGATATTGGGTCTTCCGGCCAGTATGCTTTAAGACCGTCCCTTGCTCTATATTTTCTTTTTAATGGTGGGATCATATTCTTTTTTTCCTTTTGTGATTTGGATCGTCTCTTATTTTAATTGTGTCTTATATCTTAGTGTATTTGTATACAGTATCTTAGTATATAAACAACGTTTGAAATTTCTCTTGCAAATTTCGTTTCAACTCATATGTTTGATGCTGTTCAATCTGAAAGAGTGATTCCGATTAACTTACCTTAACATTTTAGGTTGAACGTTCATTTAATGATTTTTGCGCATGAAAACCTAGGATAATCAAGAGAACCAAATGATTGACTCGCACATTATTAAAATCTTGCAATAAATGCACTTTGACTTTTATTAAATCCGAATATTCACAACTTAATAATTGTTGACATGTGAATTATATATAATTTGCCTATATTTTTTAGACTTAGAACACTATTTTAACTGTAGATGTATTCTTTTTTTTGGCCGCTGAATTTTGAACAAATAAGCCTTTTATTAAGTAACTAGATGCAAAAATACTGTAATGTTTAAGAGAGCAATTAATGTTTCATAATGTGAATCGCGAGTATATTAGTAATTGAAAAAAAATTATTGATTAAAAATGCATAATAATATGAAAAAGAACCGATTTTTTTAGATCGGAGACGACGACGGGGGATAAGGAAGACGAGTGCTGCTGGGCCAATTGGAGGAACAGGTGGCCCTCAAAGCCAAAAACCACCACTTGAGGCGACAAATCATGGCAGAAATGCGCCGGATCCCTTCTTTTTACCATTTTGGAATTGATTTATTCATCATTTATTTTCCGATGGATTACATTTTCTTTTGCGTAAATATACAAGATCTCATGAATTTATTAGAAATATGTGAAAATAGTTAGCTTACTTTAAATATTTCACTTGTCCAATAAGATCGATAATGATTTGAATAAAAGAACTTCACTGTAAGATAAGTACTATCAATCAATTCAGATTGGCCTCGTTGATTACCAGGTCGGTTAAAACGGTCCCCGCCTCTTCTGTTTGACGGTGGGGCCGACCCGCAAAAGCTGGCGATGACCAAAAAGGAAGAGGATGTTGTTAATATGTTATCGCTGGTTCTTTTACTTTAACTCGAAAATTAAAATTGTCCGTCTGCAATTTTTTTCTTTTCAAAAGTCGAAAGAGGTTCCATTTTTAGAGCAAAGGTAGAAAGAGAACGGTGATTCGCACATTTTAATGGCACTTTTTCAGTCCGTTTTAATGCATGTAAAGAAAACTCTCCAGAAATTTGCGTAATTCAAAAGTGAAAAGAGGAGAATTGAGATTATGTAATTCGAAGTATTGTCAAGTAGAACACATTGATGATATATATAAGGTGTACCTTGTCTATATGGGCCATGCAAAGCCCTTAGACCTTTGATTTGTTTAATCAGGTCATTAAATTTATATAGCTTTCCTTAACTGAATCTTTTCGGCTCTAAATTTGATTAACCAGAGTTCATGTGTTCGACGAAGCGGGCTAGAGCTGACACGAAAAAGACCTTTTGCCGTCGTGAACCATCAATGGATCAAAGACCACTACTAGACCAAGAGAAACGAAATTTTTCACTACAATCGTCGTGCCCAAGCTTTCCACATCAGAATCTTCCCCGCTTCAGTGGCCATATCGGCTCTGGTGAAATTAATATTTGTAAGAACTGAAGTGTCTTTCCCCTATTAAAGTTAACAGCATCACGTAGAAGAATGATTTTTTGGTCTAAAAGCTTAATCGTAGAGTCCCCGTCATGGATAAAGCTAGACAAACATAGCTCACAGAGCAAATCACGATCACGCCTAATACCAACTCAAAAAGGGCCACAGAATATCGTAAACTCCCTAAGTCATGATTGACTACAAAATCGGCACCGAACAACTTCCCTACAAAATCTTTATCATAGAGAGCTCTCACATCCACGCGTCTTCCCATTTTATCATTAGAAGAAAAAAAAAACAAATAAAAGATGTACTTCAATAACGAGATAGCCCAATTTACATACATTCCCCAACTGCGGAATACCCCCCATTAGCTTAATTATCCTTTGAGTTGATCCATTATTTCAGCACCTTTTCCATCACATGCGAGGAAATATGCCGAATTTTGTGTTTACACAATCAAAACATAAATGTTCAATTTAGTGCCCCAACACCTCTTAAGATCTTGGCATGTTAAAAAATAATTTATAGTGATCCGAGCACCTAGCATAACGAGCATATCAGATCATGTAAGTAACTAATCATGCCAAGAAGTGAAAAGATTTTGACAAGTGATAGAGCACTAGCTTACTAGCTTTGTCATTAGAAATTCCTAATTGTTGATAGCTCACTAAGTCTCTTTACTGGATAATGAAATTTGGCTTGCAAAATGGAGTATCATCACCACGTAAGTACTTTGTCACAAGTCATTGACAAAGAGTATTCTTTTTAGCCCATTAACAAACACCGATAGAAAATGCAATTAAAGAATTTTTAGGACAGTCAAATTCGCCAATTGTCAAATCGAGTTGTCAGCACGACAAGACGTTTCAAGAAGTTATTCCATTAAAATTTGTATGGCACCCGATGGAAGAAATAGCATAGGTGAAGCGACAAATTGCTGAGCTTAAAAACCAACAATCTTACCAAAAATAATTATTTGTACCATTTGAAATAATCAGTCAATAATACTAACAACAATTTAGGTCTAAAAATTTTCGCAAATGATGAAAATATTTTTTATTCATTCATTTTTGTAAACGACGTAAGTAATCATTTATAAGGAAATATTTTTCATAAAATAAACGAGTCTAAAGATTTTCTACACTTAAGTGACCCCACATGCCTGGGTGACCCTACCATGGAAATTATGTGTCTCAATAATGTCATTTTAATAATACTTTGACTTGGACCTTCTAGAGAAGACCCGTGTGGATCACTTCACAGTACAGAAAGGGCTTTATGAGTGGAAGCACCCCCTCCACTATCGACGAACCCAATCCCACGCCAGATTGCAAAATGTGCCGCCTCCTATGTTTCCGCTTTTTCTTTTACATTCCTCCCTTCGCTTCCCTTCACCCCACTACGCTCCTCACTAACGCAATGCCCTGCTCCAGTTTATTAGTAATTAAAAAATGATTGTGTATAAATGCTTAATAAAATGAAAACGAACCGATTTTTTTTTTATTAGAGACAATGATGGAGGGAGGATAAGGACGGGGAGGGTGGTGCTGGGCCAATCGGAGGGACAGCTGGCCCCAGAGCAAAGCCACCAATTGAGGCGACAAATCACAGTAGAAATGCGCTGGATCCTTTCCCTTCCCCATATTAGAACCGATTTATTTATCTTTTATTTTCCGATGAAATCCATTTTCTTTCACGCAATTGCACTTGATCTTGCGAATTAATTTGGAATATGTGAATATCGTTAGCTTCCTTTATATATTTCACTTATCCAATGGAATCGATAGTGCTTTTATGAAATGGATTTCAATATTAGATAAGTTCATATCAGGTCGAATAAAGTTGACCTTATTAATTATCCATTTCAATTTGGATAGAGGAGGTAAGGAGTTCTGTGCCTACCTTTGAGGTTTGAGGATGAGGCCGGTCCGCATGGCAAAAATAAATAAAAGAAGAATGTCACCACTGGTGCTTTTACTCGGAAAGAGATATCTTCTCCCTACTTTTTCTAGGTTCAAGAGGAGTTGGAGGGTTTTGTTTTCCGGCCGAAACTAGAGGGACCAACGGTATGTTACACATTTTAATTGCACGTTTTAGCCCATTCTAATGCGTGTAAAGTAAACCCATCAGAAATTTACACAATTTGAAAAGTAAAAAGAGTGGAATCAAAATTATATTCGATGTGTTATCAAATAATGCACCTTGATGATCCAAAAAAAAAGTAATAGTATGCCTTACCTATAAGGGCCGTGCAAAGCCCTTGGACCTTTATTTTGTCTAACCAAGTCATTAGTTGATATGGCTTTTCTAATTATATCTTTCCGACTCTAAATTTGGTTAATTGGAGCTCGTGCATTCAATGAAGTGGGCGAGAGAATATTGAAACATTCTAACACCCTCCATCACGCTTAATATGATTTTTTTGTCTAGTATTAAGTGTGAAGTTATTTCATTGGAGAAGCAAAAAATAGATGCCTAAAAAGATTTGAACTCAAAAGTTCTTACTACGATACGATGTTAGGTTTCATGAAATTACTGCCAACTATTATAAAAACTTAAACTGCCGGACAAATACATAGTTAATATTAAAATATTGTAATAATAATGAAGATTCCTAGTAATCCTATAAAAAAAAAGCTTACGAGCTTTTCATAAGAAATTCCTAATTGTTGATAGCTCACAAAGTCTCTTCACTAGCAAATGAGATTTGACTTGCAAAATGGAGTACTATCATTAGGTAAATACTTTGTCGCGAGGCATCGACAAAGCGTAATATTTTTAGCTCAATTACAAATACCGATAGAAATGTAATTAAAGAATGTACGGCTGTCATATTCGTCAATTGTAAAATAGAGTTGTAAGTGCCGTGATAAAAGGGGTGTTGTGCACATGATTAGGCATAGCGTGCACAAAACGTTTCAAGGAAATTTTTCCATGGAAATTTTTATGGCATTAAGAATTTTCCACACCCAAGTGACCCCACCACGATAATTTTGTACATCGGTAATGTCATTTAAGACGACTTTGACTTTGACCATCTACAGAAGATTCGTGTTGACCACTTCACAATGTGGATGTGCTTTATGAGTGGGAGCACCCTCCCCCACCAGTACACTCACTCGCATTCTAGAGGGACTGATAGTATTTTTCACATTCTAATAGCACTTTTTTAGCCTATTTTAACGCATATAAAGTAAATTCATTAGAAATTCACATAATCTGAAAAGTGAAAAAAGTGAAATTAAGATAACGTAATTCAATGTATTGTCAAGTAGTATACCTCAATGATCCGAAAAATAAAATGTAGGGAGTTCGGTCCCTTACCTCTGATGTTTGAGGGTGGGGTCGACACTGCATGGGAAAAAAAACAAAAGGAGAATGTCACCTAGTGGTACTTTTACTCGAAAATCGATATATTCTCTCTACTTTTTTGAAGGTTCGAAGGTAGATGGAGGATTTGGTTTTTCCAGCAAAACTAGAGAGACCGAAATTTTTTAATGTTATGGTGGCACTTTTTCAGCCCATTTTGATGTGTATAAAGTAAACCCATTAGAGATTTGCACGATTTGAAAAGTAAAAATAGTGAAATTGAGATTTTGTAATTCGATGTGTTGTGAAGTATCGCATCTTGATGGCCCAAAAAGAAAGAATAGAAATAGCGTGCCTTGCCTGTAAGGGTCATGCAAAGCCCTTGGACCTTCAATTTTTCTAAGCAGGTCATTAATTTTTATGCATTTTCTAATTAAATCTTTCCGACTCTAAATTTGGTTATTTGGAGCTCCTAAATTTAACGAAGTGGGCAAGAATCCGAATGAAAAAGATCTTTTGCCATCGGATCTATCAATTAATCAAAGACCGCAATTATACCGCAAGCAACAAAATTTTTCAATACAATAGTTACGCCTAAGCCTTTTACGTCAGACTCTTGCCAACTTCAATGACAAATCAGCTCCGGTGAAATTAATACTTGTGAGAACTTCTCACACAAAGACGCTGGTTACTGCGTTGTCTTTTTTAGCGTGAAATTAGAGTATTGAGTATATTTCCCCTATTGAAGTCAACAACATCACATAGAACGATTATGTCTGGGTCTAAAAGCATAGTCAAAGCAAAATGATCGAACACAGAGCTTACTTATAGAGTCCCGGTCATGGATAAAGCTAGACGATAGTTATATTTGCAGTTGAAGTCTCTTAAATGATATTTTGGATAGAACCATTTTTAAATTTATGTTTCATTAAATTAACTTACAACGAATATATGATTAGCCAGTCACATCAATGTGCGAAGTTATATTTGTAGTTGAAGGTGAGTACAACTCATCAATGTCAACATAACTTTCACAACATCCAGATTATTGACACGTGGATTTATATATAATCTATTAATATTTTTCAAAGTTAGAACAATATTTTAACTTTTGACATTTTAACTTTCGCCATTGAATTTTAAATGGATTAGCCTATTATTAAGTAACTAGATTCGAAAATACTCTAATATTTCAGAGGGCGACTATTCATAATGCGCATCGCGAGTTTATCGGTATTTTAAAAATTATTGATTAAAAATGCTTAATAAAACGAAAATTAACCGAATTTTTTAGATCGGAGACCATGATGGAGGGAGGATAAGGAAGGCTGGGCCAATCGGGGGAATAGCTGGCCCTCAAAAGCAAAACCACCGCTCGAGGAGACAAATCACGGCAGAACTGCACTAGATCCCTTCCGTTTCCCATATTAAAATTGATTTATTTATCATTTATTTTCCGACGGAATACATTTTTGTTTATGCAGTTGTAAATGATCTCGTGAAATTATTTGGACTATGCAAAGGTGGTTAGCTTACTTTACATATTTTACTAGTTCAACTAGAGCAATAGTGCTTTTACAAAACGAATTTCAATATAAGATAACTTCATATCAGGTCGATTAAATTTGGCCATGTTGGTTACCATTCGATTTGGACGGGGCGGATAGGGAAAAAGTCAAAGGGAGAATGTCGGAGTTGGTTGCTTTTACTCGAAAATCAATAGTTTCCCTTTACTTTTTAGGTTCAAAAGTAGATGGAGGGTTTTGTTTTTGAGGTAAATCTAGAGTAATCAATGGTATTTTACACATTCTAATGGCACTTTTTCAGCCTGTTTTGATATGTGCGAAGTAAACCCATTAGAAATTTACATGTTTTGAAGAGTGAAAAAAGTGAAATTGAGATAATGTAATTCGATATATTGTCAAGTAGCGCACCTCAATCATCCACAATAAAAAACAATAGGAGCAGTGTGCCTTGCCTATAAGAGCCAGGCAAAGCCCTTGGGATCTTTAAATTGTCTAATCAGATCATTATATTTATGTAGCTTTCCTAACAAATGTTTTCAACTTTTAATTTGATTAATTGGAGCTCAGTTGTTCAGCAAAGTGGGCAACAGTCCGACATGAAATAGATCTTTTGCCGTCGTGAACTATCAGTTGATCAAAGACCGCAATTAGACCATGAGCAACAAAATTTTCACCACGATAGTTATGCCCAAGCTTTTTATGTCAGGCTATTGCCAGCTTCGATGGACATGTCGGGCTCCGGTGAAATTAAGACTTGTAAGAACTTCTCACACGAAGACAATGGCTATGGCATTTTCTTCTTATAGCGTGAAATTAGAGCATTTAGTGTATTACCCCATTAAGGTCAATATCATATCGTAAAAGGATGATTTCTCGGTCTGAAAGCATCGTCCCAGCCTTTAAAATGGTTAGGCTTACCCCTATTTCCAAGTCAACAAGGATTGGAGAATATCATAGAATCCCTAAATCATGATTGACAACTAAATCGGCACCAAACAACTTCCCAATAATTTTTTTTTTATCAAAGAGAGCTCTCGGATCTAAACTTCTTCCCATTTTATCATTTAAATAAAAGGCAAAACAAATAAAGATGTACTTCGATAACAAGATAAACCAATTTACAAAAATTCTTGATCTACGAAATACGCCCCATTTGCTTAATTGTTCTTTGAGTTGATCTATTGTTTTGGCACCTGTTCCATCACATATGAGGAAAATATGCTGAATCTTGTGTTTACATAATCAAAATGTAAATGTTCAATTAGGTACCTCAATGCCCTCTAAGACCTTATTATATACACATCTAAACAATTTATAGGAATTCAAGCACCTATAGTTGGCATATTAGGTAGTGTAAAGAACTAATCATGTTAAGATGTGAAAAGATTTCGACAAGTTTTGAAAGTTATAATTTCATTATAATGAAGATTTTTTCTTAGTAATCCTATAAAAAGTTTATTGGCTTTGTCATAAGAAGGAATTACTCATTATTGATTAGAAACCTTCCTAAGTCTCTTTACGGCAATGAGATTTGAATTGCAAAATGGAGCACTGTCATTAGGTAATACTTTTCGACAAAATGTATTACTTTTAGCTCATTTACAAATATAGACAAAAAAATCCAATTAAAAAAAAAATCTAAAACGGTCAAATTCATCAATTGTGAAGTAGAGTCATGGGTATTACATGGGTGTCGTACATGTGGCAAGACGTCGCGCACACGAGACGTTTCAAGAAGATTTTTCCATGGAAAATCTCCATGGCACTAAACTTTTGCACACGCAAGAGACCACCACCATGGAAATTATGTGTCCCAATAATGTTATTTAATAAGACTTTAGCTTTGACCTTATAGAGAAGACTTGTGTTAATCACTTCGCAAGACAATACAATAAGGCTTTATAAGTGGAAGCACCCTTCTCCATCAATAAACTCACACACATGCTGAATTGCAAAATGGGGTGGCATCAAATCATTCGCCTCCTTTGTTTCCACTTTCTCTTGCATTCCACCTTTCGCTTTGCTTCGCCCCTTTGCCCTCTTGAACAATGCGATGCCTTGCTCCATTTTAAGAATTCCTTCGTGCTTGAAAGCAAGTCAACGGCCTTTTGTGATTGGTATTACCCTTTCCCATCTTATCCAAAGACAAACTCATGGAACAAGACTGTGGATTGCTGCTTGTGGGACGGTCTCACTTGTGACAGTGCCACTGGTAACTTCATTGGTCTCAATCTTACTTGCAGTTGGCTTTATGGCACTCTCCAGTCCAATAGCTCTCTCTTTCTCCTTCGCCATCTTCGGAGCCTCAACCTTTCTAATTTTGCCTAATCTGAGTGCATTTGCAACATTGACTCATCTAAATCTCTCTCATTCACACCTTTTGGGTACCATTCCCAGTGAAATCTCTCACCTCTCCAAGTCGGTGTCACTTGATCTCTCTTACAATTCATTCTCTTCTCTCAGGTTGGAAAGTTCGGTCTTTGAAATGTTTGTTCAAAATCTAACAACATTGAGGAAGCTTGTTCTTCATAGATTAGACATGTCCATGGTTTCACCAAAGTCCTTTGCGAATTTGTCTTCTTCTTTGACATATCTAGGCGTTGATTCTTGTTCCTTAGGGGGGATATTTCCAAATACTGTTTTTCGAATACCGAGCCTCACGACTCTCAATATGAATTACAATGATAACTTAGCTGGGATTCTTCTTGGATCCAATTGGACTAATCCTCTTGAGTCTTTGTCTCTCCAAGGTACAAGTTTTGCAGGAGAGATACTTGATTCAATTGGTAACATGAAGAATTTAACAGTTTTAGATCTTAGTTATTGCAGATTCACAGGACACATCCCCTCATCAATGAGGAATCTCAACCAACTCTAAGTTTTTTCAATTCTCGAGAACAACTTTAGCGGGGTTGTAGAGTTTGAATTATTTACGAAGCTTAAAAATCTCCAAGAGCTTATGGTTTCTCAAGAACTAGATCTAACCTACAGTACACTCAAGTATACGTTCCCAAAGCTTGAACTGTTGGGGTTGCGGTCTTGCAACTTGACCAAGTTTCCCTTCTTGAATTCATTGAAAAAATTAAAATACTTAGACCTCTCTTTAAATAGGATTAGTGGGGAGATCCCAATGTGGATTTGGGGAATAAGTCATGATACATTGAAAATATTGGATCTTTCTTATAACCTCCTTGAGGGAGGTATACAACAGTTGCACGAGAAGAGCTTGCAGGACATCCACATTAGGAGCAACTCATTCCATGGACCACTCCCCATTCCTCCACCTTCTACTTCTTTGTTTCTTACCTTCAACAATGGTTTAGCTGGTGAGATTCCCTCCATTTGCCATTTTAGTTCACTTCAAATCTTAGATCTATCTAATAATAATCTCTCTGGGAATATGCCATCGTGTTTTCGTAATATAACCAATCTTCGTGTTCTAGACTTGAGTAGCAATAAATTACAAGGACCATTACCGTGCTCCCTAGTCAAATATGTGAACTTATCAGCACTAATTCTCAATCACAACAAGTTTAGTGATATCTTCCCAGATTGGCTGGAAGCACCGTAGCTGTATAACCTTAATTTGCAATCGAACAAATTTAATGGTAGGATCAACTTTATTGCCTTTGGACTCTCCTTCCCTATTCTTCAAAGTTTATCTATTTCCAAAAACAATTTCACTGGAGAGTGGCCCACGAAGTTTTCTCAAACACCTCTTTGGTTGTTATAGATTTGTCCAACAATAAGTTTGGAGGGCCAATTCCACTTCCATCTCCTGTCACATTTTATTATGCTACTACGAGTAATAAGATAACAGGAAAAATCCCCTCGATGATCTGCAATTTCGCCAAGCTCGAGATCATTGACTTGTCCAACAACAGCTTAACAAGCAACTTGCCTCGGTGCTTAGCAAATTTTAGCACCATTTTGTTAGTTCTAAACTTGCGAATGAATTATCCTGAGGGCACAATACCTCAATCATTTTCTTCCAGAAGTAGGTTGATGACTCTTGACTTACGTCGAAATCAGTTTGATGGCACATTGCCCTGGTCGCTTGTCAAATGTAGATATTTGGAAGTTCTAGATCTTAGCGACAATCAGATAGAGGATACATTTCCAAGATGGTTGGGAACACTCCCATAACTAAAAGTTCTTGTTTTGAGGTCCAACAATTTGAAGGGTCTTTGGGATATTCCCAAGGGAGCTCACCTCTTTTCCAAGTTGCACATTTTGGACTTCTCCAACAACAACTTTAGTGGTGCTTTGGCATCCGACTTGATAATGAACCTTAGAGGCATGATGAATGGCGAAAATGGGCAAGACAAGTCATTATATATGACACGGCATCTTGGGCAACAAAGTATTCAACCGAAATTATATGAAAATTCTGTGACTGTAATGATGAAAGGGCTAGAGATTAGCTAGTCAAGATCTTGACCTTCCTCACAATTATTGACTTGTCACACAACTCTTTTCAAGGACATATTCCTGAAGTTATTGGACATCTTCACTCTCTCATAGGGCTTAACCTTTCTCATAACCACCTTACATATTCCATCCCTATGACTCTAGGGAACTTGACCAATCTTGGACGGCTTGATCTTTCTTCGAACAAGCTTGGTGGGGCAATTCCTAGAGAGTTGGGAGATTTGGCATCCCTTGGGTACTTAACCTCTCAAAGAACCAACTCATTGGTCGAATTCCTCAAGATAAGCAATTGAACACTTTTTCAAGCAACTCGTTTTGTGGGAATCCAGGCTTATGTGGAACTCCATTGCTTGAAGCATGCCCTGGCGATGCTCAAACTCCTCCACCATCGTCCTCATCATCTTTCGACCATAAAGGGCAAGAGAGTTGGTTCAAACATAAAACAATCTGGATAGGTTATGCATCAAGAATTGTAATTGGGATTTCAATAGCATACATTGCATTTGAAATGGGAAGGCCCAAATGGCTCACGCGAGGCGTGAGAATGCTGGAGAGAAGAGTAGTCGAGTGGACAGAGAAGGCAAAAGGTAAGGCAATCAAATTTCATATACAGTGAAATTGTTTGAGGAGTTGTCTTTGTAAAATGGCATTGTAAATTAGTTAATAAAGATGTCATAGGGACAACTCAAAATGTCATTTCCTTTATGAAGGTTTGTTTCTAATGTCTTCTCTTCTTATTTCCTGGTGCAATTTTATATCGGTTGAATTGAAAAGATGAATAATATGATTTGTCAAGCACAAGGCTTTAAATAAAGAAGAAGCAAAAAAATAAAATAAAAATTGAAGCAAGTGCCATTAATCTCTACTAAAATCTTTTCTATCATCTTGTGTGCGTAACATTTATTTGTCCGTGAAGAATCAGAAGTGAAGTCTGGTGTTAATCCATTCAGCCAATGTCATTAATAGACATAATCTGTCAAAGAAATATGTTATGAAGAACATTGAAATATGTGTGGAAGATCTACTGTTTTTTTCTATGCAAAGAATAAATATTTAGGAGAAACGTGCTTAATATTCATTAAATCAACTTAGAACATTCGTACGGCCGGTGGGTCGCGTCAATATACAAAGTTATATTAATAGTCCAAGTTGGGCAGAATTCATCGATCTTCGTAGCGTAAGTTTCTGCTAAACCTTGGATCTTCAAAACAATTAACTTACACAAACTTTCGGCCATGCTCTTTAGTCTTTATGAGCGGAAACCCAATTACCACGAATTTTGTTTCTTCTCATGCCTCCTTTGAATATGAGCCTCTTGCTAAGCCCGGTCCATCCGCAAGCTGAGCCTTCCACCCATTTCGCTTTATGGCATTACTTTGCTCTCAGGTTTTTTCTTTATTTTATGGTGGGACCATTTTTTCTTCTTCTTTTTAATTTGGGAAGTCTCCTATTTTACTCGTCCTTTGTCTCAGTATAGAGTATCGTAGTATATAAGCGGTGTTGGAATTTCTCTTACAAATTTCATTTCAAGATGCTAAGTTTGTCCTACCGGGACTCGAGAATCCGGTACGTGGATATTCATACGTACCTACATGGTTCATAAACTAGAGACAGTTGTCATGGTTTGTGTGTCTGTGGGAGTGCAGACAAGGGTATAGATTGCGATTATGGGGTTCTTTCCAGGGGGAAAAAGATGGATTACAGACATATAACAAGAGCGAGAAGGCCCAAGACAACATATAACAGGAGCAAGTATAGATTTGTAGCATGCAGCAGAGGAAATATTAGCTGCTCCAAGTTTTGCAAATCCCTAGCGGTTATGGTGGCTTGGGCTTTGACAACCAATAAGGTGGCGAATAATGACCATGGAGAGTAAGTAAGGGGTTTCCGCAATGAGATCCATGTCCGGGGGACCGGAATCATCTCTAAAGATGACAAAGATTGAGAGCCAGCGTCTGCTACAGCAAGCAGACAGAGAGAATGAGCAAAATATGCTCTCAAAGGAGGCGACAATTCAAGGCGAATGCAAACCCCTACACAGCCAAATCGATCAACACCCTTTATTTGCCTTTCCTATATGGTTAATTTTCAAAATTCAGTTCTATGCCAAGTCCAAGCCATACACGGCCACACGAAAGATCATTTTTCATCTCCAACACAAACTATCACGATAGCATCATCATTTACTCATGGAAGATTACAAACTTTGCACTTTGATCTCACTTGTTAGGCTTGATCTGCAGGGATGAGAGTTTTAGCTATACTTATCCAAGAACTCACCTCAGAGGCCCAAAACCACTCGGCCCGGTGACATTGATACATGACCTGCTTTTTGGGCTTGACAAAAGTCATGAGCTATATAAGCTCTCTTCAACATATCTATGTAATAGAACCTAGTCCCTGGCAATGATCAGTGGGGTAGAAATGTCCTTAATTTTATGTTTCATCAAATTAACTTTACGACGTATGTATGATTGGTTGATCACATCAATGTGCAAAGTTATGTTCGTAGTCGGAGGTGAGCACAATTCGTCGATTTTAATATGGTAAAGTTTCCGCTGAACCTTGGTCCTCAAAACAATTAACTTCAGACCGTCTTTAATTATGCCCTTTATTTATGAGTGAAAAGCAATTACCAAGAGTTACTTTTTTTTCATGCCTTCTTTCTCCAATAGGCCGCTTGCTGAGCCTGGCCCATCCACATGTTGGGCCTTCCAGCCAATATGCTTTAAGACCATACCTTGCTCTATATTTTCTTTTTAATGGTGGGATCTTTTTTTTTTTAGGCTTTCCTTTCCTTAATTTGGACGGTCACTTGTTTTAATCAAGTCTATGGGATCATACTATAGAAGCCAACTTTTGGAATTTCTCTTGCAAATTTTCTTTTTCAGCTCATACGCTTGTGCGCATTCAATCTAATAGAGTAATTCCGGTTAGCTTACCTTAATTTTTCAAGTTGGATGTTCATTTAATGTTTTTTGCACAAGAAAACTTAGGATAATCAAGAGAATAAAAAATTTACCTCCTATTTAAAAAATCTTGCAGTAAACGCACTTTGACTTTTGTTAAATCCAAAACCCCTAAAATATTCACACATTACCAATAATTAACGCATGAATTTACATATAATCTGCTTATATTTTTTAAAGTTAGAACAACATTTTAATTGTTGACAAATCATTTACTTTCACCATTGAATTTTTAACAGACAAGCTTTATATTAAGTAACTAGATATGAAAATACTGTAATGTTTAAGGGAGCGACTTATTTTTAAGTAATATGCATTGTGAGTATATTAGTAATTTAAAATTTATTGATTAAAAATGCTTAATAAACTGAAGATGAACCGATTTTTTTTATAGAAAAGCACCGGATCCCTTCTTTTTCCCATGTTGGTATTGATTATGCATCCTTTATTTTCCAATGGATGATATTTTCTTTTAGGCAATTGTACTTGATCTCATGATTTAATTAGGAACATGTGATGATAATTAACTTATTTTACATATTTCACTCATCTAACAAGATCGACAATGTTTTTATGAAGCGAATTTGAATCTTTCATAAGTTCATATAAAGTCAATCAAACTTTGCCGTCGGTTACCCATTCAATTTGGTTGGAGGAGGTCAGGAGTTCGGTCCCTACCTCTGAGGTTTAGGGATGGGGCCAGTCCACGTGGCAAAAGAAAAAGGAAAGGAGAATGTCACACCGTTGATGCTTTAACTCGAAAATTAATGTCTGCTCTCTACTTTTTTTTAGGATCAAAACTAGATGGAGGGTTTTGTTTTTGGGGCAAAACTAGGGAGATTGATGTTATTTTGCACGTTCTAATGACATCTTTTCATCCCTTTCTAATGCGTGTGAGATAAACTCATTAGAAATTTATGTGATTTGAAAAGTGAAAAAAATGGAATTGAGATAATGTAGTTAGATGTGTTGTCATGTAACACACCTTGATAACCTGAAAAAATAAATAAATAGAAATAGCATACCTTGCCTATGTGGGCCATACAGAGTCTTTGGACATTTGATTTGTCTAATGTCAAATTTACATGGCTTTTCTAATGAAATCTTTCTGACTCTAAATTTGGTTACTTGGAGCTTTTTGTGTTCAATGAAGTGGGCAAAAATCCAACCTGAAAAAAGATCTTTGGCTATCAATTGATCAAAGACTGTAACTAGATCATGGGCAACAAAAATTTTGAATACGATCATTACGCACAAGCTTTCCACATCATACTCTTGCCACGTTCGATGGACATATCGGCTTTAATGAAATTAATACTTGCAAGAACTTAGTGTCTTTCCCCTATTAAAGTCAACAACATCACGTAGAAGGATCATTTCTTGGACTAAAAGCATCGACACAACCATCGAACACAATGCTTAAGCCCCAAATTAAGCTAGACAGACATTCATCCTGTCTCGAACCTTAATAATAATGAGGCTCACGCCTCAATCCCCGAGTCATGATTGACAACCAAATCGGCTTCAAACACCTTCCTTGAAAAATTTTATCAAAAGATGTCTCAGATCCTGGCTTCTCCCCTTTTTATTGATAAAAAAAGACAGTTTAAGAAAAAGACGTACTTTGATAATGAGACAGCCCGCTTTACGTAAGATCCCGATCTATAAAATGCCCCTATGAACTTAATTTTTTTTTTTTTTTTTTTTGTGAGTCGATTCATTGTTTTGGCACATTTTCTATCACATACAATGAAAATATGCCGAATTTTGTGTCTGCATAATCAAAACGTAAATGTTCAATTTGGTGCCCCAACATCCTTTGAGGCCTTATTATATAAACGTTTAAATAATTTACTCGAATCCAGCAAATAAGATTTCACTTGCAAAAGGGAGCACTCTCATCAGGGAAAACTTTCTTGTGAGGCATCGACAAAGCGTTTCCTTTTTAGCTGATTTACAAATATCAACAAAAACTGCAATTAAAGAATTTTAAACAGTCAAATACATCAATTGTCAAGTAGAGCTGTGAATGCTGTGACATGGGGTGTTGTACACGTGGCAGGACATGGTGCACACGAAATGTTCCAAGAAGATTTTCCTAGAAATTTTTATGGCACTAAAAATTTTCCACACGCAAGAACTCACCACCTTAGAAATTCTGTGTTCAATTTTCCACACACAAAAGACCATGTTCATGGAAATTTAGTGTCCCAATAATGCCATTTTAAGAAGACTTTGACTTTGAACTTCTAGAGAAGACCCGTGTCGATCACTTCACGATACAAAAGGGCTTTATCATAAGTGGAAACACCCTCCCCCGTCAACAAACTCACTCACATGCTAAATTACAAAATGAAATGTCATCAGTCCCTCCACCTCCTTTGTTTCCACTTGTTCTTTCATTACTCCAAAAAAAAAAAAAATTGAAATAGTGTGCCTTGCCTATAAGGACCATTCAAAGCCCTTAGACCTTTAATTTGTCTAATTAGGTCATTAATTTATATGACTTTTCTAATTATATCTTTCCAACTCTAAATTTGGTTAATTGGAGCTCACGCATTCAATAAATTGGGCGAAAGAATATTGACATATTCTAAAACTCCCTATCATGCTTAATCCGATTTTTTTTTTTTTTTGTCCAGTATTGAATGTGGAGATATTTCATTGGAGAATTAAAAAAAGAATAGATGCTTGAAAAGATTTGAACTTTGAAGTTCTTACTGATACCATATTAGGTTTCGTGGGATTACTTGGCAACTATTATAAAGGCTTAAATTGCTAGACAAATACATAATTTAATATTTAAATATTATAACAGTAATGAAGATTCCTAGTAATCCTATGAAAAGCTTACTAGCTTTGTCATAAGAAATTCCTAATTGTTGATAGCTCACTAAGTTCCTTTACTGGCAAATAAGATTTGACTTACAAAAACGGAGTATTGTCCTCAGGTCAATACTTTGTTGTGAGGCATTGACAAAGCGTAATCTTTTTAGCTCATTTACAAATACCGACAAAAATGCAATTAAAGAATGTACGGTTGTCATATTTGTCAATTGTAAAATAGAGTCGTGAGTGCCGTGATAAAGGGGTGTTGTGCACGTGATAAGACATAGCGTGCATGATACGTTTCAAGAAATTTTTTCCATGGAAATTTTTATGGCACTAAGAATTTTCCACACCCGAGTGACCCCACCATATTTGTCATTTAAGACGACTTTGACTTTGACCTTCTACAGAAGACTCATGTTGACCACTTCACAATATGGATGCGCTTTATAAGTGGAAGCACCCTCCCCCACCAAAACACTCACCTGCACTCTAGTGGGACCAGTAGGATTTTACATGTTTTGATAGCACTTTTTTAGCCTGTTTTAATGCGTATAAAGTAAATTCATTAGAAATATACACAATCTAAAAAGTGAACAAAGTGAAATTAAAATAACATAATTTGATGTATTGTTAAGTAGTGTACCTTGATGATCCAAAAAAAAAAAAAAATGTAGGGAGTTTGTTCCCTACCTCTGATGTTTGAGGATGGGGCCAACACTGCTCGGGAAAAAAACAAAAGGAGAATGTCACCGATTGATACTTTTACTCAAAAATCAATATCTTCTCTCTACTTTTTTTAAGGTTCGAAAGTAGATGGAGGGTTTTGTTTTTCTGGCAAATCTAGAGAGACTGACGGTATTTTACATGTTATAATGGCACTTTTCAGCCTGTTTTTCAGCCTGTAAAGTAAACCCATTAAAAAAAAAATTTGGTCAGAACCCATTAGAAATTTATACAATTTGAAAAGTGAAAAGAGTTGAATTGAGACTTTGTAATTTGATGTATTGTCAAGTATCGCACCCCGATGGCTCAAAAATAAAAGATTAAAAATAGTGTGCCTTACCTATAAGGTCCATGCAAAGCCCTTGGACCTTCAATTTGTCTAATCAGGTCATTAATTTATATGCCTTTTCTAATTAAATCTTTCCAACTCTAAATTTGGTTATTTGGAGCTCCCGTGTTTAACCAAGTGGGCAAGAATCCGACATGAAAAAGATCTTTTGCCATTGGACCTATCAATTAATTAAGGACTGCAATTAGACCGCAAGCAACAAAAATTTTCAATATAATCGTTACGCCTAAGCCTTCCACGTCAGACTCTCGCCAACTTCAATGGACAAATCAGCTCCGGTGAAATTAATACTTGTGAGAACTTCTCACTAAAAGACGATGGTTACTGCATTGTCTTCTTTTAGCGTGAAATTAGATTATTGAGTATATTTCCCCTATTATAGTCAACAACATCACGTAGAATGATTATTTCTTGGTCGAAAAGTGTCGTCAAAGCAAAATGATCGATCACAGAGCTTACTTATAAAGCTAGACGATAGTTATATTTGTAGTCAAAGTTTGTTAAATTGATATTTTGGATAGAACCGTCTTTAAATCTATGTTTTATTAAATTATCTATGTTTTATTAAATTAACTTATGACATATGTACAATCAGCCGGTCGCATCAATATGCGAAGTTATACTTGTAGTCGAAGGTGAGCACAATTCATCGATGTCCATAGAACTTTCAAAACATACAAATTAATGACAAGTGGATTTGTATATAATCTGTTAATAGTTTTTTAAGTTAGAACAATATTTTAACTTTTGGCATTTGTACTTTTGCATTTAAATTTTAAATGGACTGCCTATTATTAAGTAACTAGATGCGAAAATACTGTAATATTTAAGAGAGCGACTAATTTTTCATAATGTGCATCAAAAGTTTATCTGTATTTTAAAAATTATTGATTAAAAATGCTTAACAAAAGGAAAATGAACCGATTTTTTTAGATCGGAGACCATGATGGAGGGAGGATAAGGAAGGTGAGGACGCTGCTTGGCCAATCGGAGGAACAGCTGGCCCTCAAAGTAAACCATTCGAGGCGACAAATCACGGCAGACATGCACTGGATCCCTTCTTTTTCCCATATTGGAATTGATTTATTTATCATTTATTTTCGATCGAATACATTTTCTTTTTTGCGCAATTATAGTTGGTCTCGTGAATAATTTAGGAATATGTGAATGTAGTTAGCTTACTTTACATATTTCACTCGTCTAACGAGATCGATGATATCTTTATGAGACAGATTTGAATATGAAATAAGTTCATATCAGGTCGATTAAGCTTGACATTGTTGGTTATGCATTCAGTTTGGATGGAGCCCTCTAAGGTTTGAGGATGGGGCCAGTCCAGGTAGCAAAAAGAAAAAACAAAAGAAGAATGTCACCGTTGGTGTTTTTATTGGAAAATTATTATCTCCCCTCTACTTTTTAAAGGTTCATAAGTAGATGGAGGGATGTTTTTGGAGCAAAACTAGAGGGACCAATGGTATTTTACACATTCTAATGGCACTTTTTCAGCTTGTTTTGATGGTATAAAGTAATCCCATTAGAAATATACACGATTTGAAAATTGAAAATAATGGAATTGAGGTAATATAATAATTTTGTTGTCAAGTAGCGCATCTCAATCATCCAAAAAAAAAAAAAAAAGAAATAGTGTTCCTTGCCTATAAGGGCCATGCAAAGCCCTTGGACCTTTAAATTGTCTAATCAGGTCATTAGATTTAGGGTTAATACCAAGAAAAATTATAAACTAGTACGCCTGTAACAAATTTATCCTAAACTAATTTTAATCCCAAACCGGTAAACCTTTGATAAATTTACCCCAAACCATTATACTTGTGACAAATTTAACAATCTATTAATTTTCGTTAAATTTTACTGTTAAATTGCTAAATTAGATGACACGTAATAATTGACTAGTGTACTAGTTTGCGATTTTACTCTATATTTCATAGTTGTACCAATTTTGTATTTTTCTATGGTATTAATCCAATTTAACGAATGATATATTTGCTAAAATTATATCGGTTTGAGATTTTTGGTGGTAAAAAAAAAATTAATTTGAGGTAAATTTTTTACAAGTATACTAGTTTAGGATTTTTTTTTTTTTTTTTGGTGGTCATTTGGGATAAATTTGTCATAAGTGTACTAATATGGGATTTTTCATGATATTAATCCTTAAATTTAAGAAATGTTTTCAACTCTAAATTTGATTAACAAGAGCTCGTTTGTTCATTGAAGTGGGCAAGAGTCCGTCATGAAAAGTATCTTTTGCCGTCGGGAGCTACACGAACATAATTCACGGGCAATCATTGTGTCTCTAGCCTTTAAAATGAGTAGGGATCACACCTATTTCCAAGTCAACGAGGGTTAGAGAATATCATAAAATCCCTAAATCATAATTGACAGCAAAATCGGCACCAAACAACTTCCCTGCAAATTTTTATCAAAGAAAGCTCACGAATCCGAGCTTCTTCCCATTTTATCATCTTAAAAAAAAAAAAAAAAAAGCAAAACAAATAAAAGAAGTACTTTGGTAACGAGATATACTGATTTACATAAATTCGCAATCTACGAAGTACGCCCTACTCGCTTAATTGTTCTTTGAGTCGATCCATTGTATGGGCACCTTTTCCATCACATATGAGGAAAATATGCCAAATTTTGTGTTAACATAATTGATACATAAATGTTCAATTAGGTACCCCAACACTCTCTAAAATCTTATTATATACACGTTTATTTACAAAAATCTTATTATCATGTAAGTAACTAATTGTGTGAAGGCGTGAAAAGATTTTGACGGATTTTGAAAGTTATAATTTCATTGTAATGAAGATTTCCTTCATAATCTTGTAAAAAGCTTACTGGGTTTATCATCAAAAGAAATGGCTAATTATTGATTAGAAACCTTCCTAAGTCTCTTTACTGGCAAATAAGATTCGACTTGCCAAATGAAACACTGTCATCGGGTAATACTTTCTCGATAAAGCGTATTATTTTTAGCTCATTTACAAATACCGACAAAAGCCACAATTGAAGAATTTAAAACAGTCAAATTCGTCAATTGTCAAGTAGAGTTGTGAGTACTGTGACATTAGGTGCCATACACATGTCAAGCCATCACACGCACTAAAAGATTTGTCCATGGAAAATCTCCATTGCACTAAAATTTTCCACACGCAAAAGACCACCATCATGGAAATTATGTGCCCCAATAATACCAATTTAAGAAGACTTTGACTTTCACCCTATAGAGAAGACCCGTGTTGACTACTTCACCATATAAAAGGGGCTTGATCATAAGTGGAAAAGCTAAATTGCAAAATGTAAAGGCATTAGTTCCTCTGCCGCCTTTGTTTCCACTTGTTCTTTCATTCCTCCCCTCGCTGTCCTTGGCCCCTTTGCCCTCTTGACCAACGCGATGTCTTGTTCCATCTTAAAAATTTCTTCCTACTTGATAACATGGCATCATGGCATTGAACTCTTGTGATTAGAATGACCATGTCGTGTCATACCCAAAGACAAGCATAATTTCCATCACCGATGGGGAAAATGTGCCAAATCTTATGTTTACATAACCAAAAAGTAAATGTTGAATTTAGTGCCCTGACATTCTTGAGACCTTTTATTACACGTTAAAAATAATTTATAATAATCCAACCACCTAGTATACACAAACATATTAAGTGTGGGTTTGCTTTGACTTTAGAAATGGATTTTGGGTGCAATGCAAATATTGAAAGCTAAAGCTCTTTAAGAAAGGGCGGTCGCATGACCTCACCAGGCCATCTCATGGGTTGCCCAACCTTGCAAAGAAGATGAACAATAACAATGAGGGGCAAAATTGGAAAATTAAAGAATTGGTGAGGATAACTTTGGGAAAAAAATTATTTACCCATAGTTTCAGCATTCCACAAACTTCGCTTCGCAATGCTTGCCAAACACCCTAACATTTCCTCATGGGGCCATGAAGGCCAAAAGCCCCTTGAAAAGCTTAACCAAATGCACCATAAATCATGTCAGAAACCAATCGTGTGAAGAAGTAAAAGATTTCGATAGGATTGAAACTTATTATTTTGTCATAATCAAAGTTTCCTAATAATTCTATGAAAAGCTCAAGAGCTTTGTCTTAGAGTTACTAATTTTTTATAGTCAAGTTGCGAATTTTTATGTGCTTTTTAATAGATGATTCGTTACAATCACCCTAAATCTCTCTACTAGCAAATGAAATATAAAGAATATGCTTTTGTCACTATTTAGCTCATTTACAAATACCAACAAAAATTGCGATCAAAGAATATAAGATACTCAAATTTGTAAGTTGTCATATCGAGTTCTTAGTGCTGTAACATGGAATTAGTACATGTGGCACGACATCACGGCGCAAGAGGACCTTTCAAGAAGACTTTTTCTTGGCAAATTTGATGGCACTAATTTTTTTTTCACGCCTAGCTAACCTGGCCAAGATGATAAAAAAAAAAAAGAAAAAAAAAAGAATGCCATATATGTAACCCCATTATTGTCGTTTCATGAAGACTTGGATTTCTACCAAACCGCGTCTTGTCTTTCCCTTTTCAATTGTAGCAGTAAAATAATTGACAAACATTTCTTTTAAATTAATCGTTGACAAGTAATGGAGAGATTAATTTCCAAGAAGAGTTTTCCATTAAAATTTATACAACACTAATAATTTTCCACACTCAACTCACCCCATCGAGGCTCTTTCCCATGAAGATTCGGTGATCCCAATTATTTTATTTTAAGAAGACTTTGACTTTGACCTTTAAGAGAAGGCTCACGTGATCACTTCACCATACAGAAGGGCTATATAAGTGGAAGCACTCTCCTCTACCACCAATAAACTCGCTCGCATGCTAAATTGCAGAATGGGGTGGCATCAGATCCTCCGCCTCCTTTGTTTTCACTTTTTCTTACATTCCTCCCTTCTATTTGCTTTGCCCCATTGTCCTCCTGACCAATGTGATGCCTTGCTCCATTTTAAGAATTCCTTCGTGCTTGATGGAGAGGTACCTTGTTATTGGCATTCCATTGACCTCGCTTATCAAAAGATGAACCCCATCAAATCTTATCCAAAGACAAATTCATGGCACAAGGGCATAAATTGTTGCTCATGGGACGGTGTCACTTGTGATGGTGCCACCGGTAACATCATCGGTCTCGATCTTTCTTGCAGTAAGCTTCGTGGCACTCTCTATTCCAACAGCTCCCTCTTTCTTCTTCGCCATCTTCGGAGCCTCAACCTTTTCGGTAATAACTTTGTTGGCTCTCGCATTTCATCTAATTTGAGTGCATTTACAACATTGACTCATTTGAATCTCTCTAGTACATCCTTTTCGGGTTCCGTTCCCAGTGAAATATCTTGCCTCTCCAAGTTGGTATCACTCGATCTCTCTAACAATTATATTTTTGACACACACTCATCCTCTTTTCTTGGATTGGAAAATTCAATTTTCGCAATGCTTGTTCAAAATCTAACAACATTGAGAAAGCTTGTTCTTGATGAAGTAGACATGTCCATGGTTTCACCAAAGTCCTTTGCGAATTTGTCTTCTTCTTTGACATATCTAAGCATTAGTATGTGTTCCTTGGGGGGGATATTTCCAGATGCCATTTTTCGATTACCGAGCCTCATTGCTCTCTATATAGGTGAAAATCAAAACTTGTCTGGGATTCTTCCCAAATCCAATTGGACTAATCCTCTTGAGTTTTTGTCTCTCTGGAATACAAACTTTTCAGGAGAAATACCCAATTCAATTGGTAACATGAAGAATTTAACAATTTTAGATTTTGAGGATTGCAAATTCACTGGACACATCCCCTTGTCAATGGGGGATCTCAACCAACTCCAAGTTTTGTGGATTGATGGGAATAGCTTTAGTGGGGTTGTAGAGTTTGAATTATTTGCAAAGCTTAAAAATCTCCGAAAGCTTATGGTTTCTCAAGAACTAAATCTAATCTATGATACACTCAAGTATACATTCCCGAAGCTTGAAGTATTGTGGTTGTGTTCTTGCCACTTGACCAAGTTTCCCTATTTCTTGAATTCATTGAAAAGATTAACAAGCTTAGACCTCTCTTCAAATAGGATTAGTAGGGAGATCCCGATGTGGTTTTGGGGAATAAGCCATGGTACTTTGGTACTGTTGGATCTTTCTAATAACCTTTTGGAGGGAGTATTTGATAATAATTTCTCTAGGAATATACCATCATGTTTTGGTAATATAACTAATCTCATATTTCTAAACTTGAGTAATAATAAATTGCAAGGATCATTACCACGCTTCCTGGTCAAATGCGTGAACTTATCAACACTAGATCTCAGTCATAATGAGTTCAATGATATATTCCCACATTGGCTAGAAGCATCACGATTGTATAGCCTTGATTTGCGATCGAACAAATTTTATGGTAAGATCAACCTCACTGTCCTTGGACTCTCCTTCCGTGCTCTTGAAATTTTACTTATTTCCAACAACAATTTCACTGGATGGTGGCCCATACAATTTTTCTCAAACACCTCATTAGCTATTATAGATTTGTCCAACAACAAGTTCGGAGGGCCAATTCCGCTTCCATCTCCTTTCACATATTATTATTCTATTGCAAGTAATAACATAATTGGAAAGATCCCCTCTTTGATATGCAATGCCACCCAGCTCCAGATCATTGACTTGTCCAACAACAACTTAACGGGTAGCTTGCCTCGGTGCTTAACAAATTTTAGCACCAATCTGTCAATTTTGAACTTGCGAATGAATCACCTAAAGGGCACAATTCCTCAATTTTTTTCTTCAAGCCTCATGACTCTTGACTTGAGTCAAAATTGGTTAGAAGGCACATTGCCCCAGTCGCTTATCAAATGTAGATATTTGGAAGTTCTGGATCTCAGTCACAATCATATAGAGGATACATTTCCAAGATGGTTGGGAACACTCCCAGAACTCAAAATTCTCATTTTAAGGTCCAACAATTTGAAGGGTCTTTTGCATATTCCCCGAGGAGCTCACCTCTTTCCCAAGTTACACATTTTGGACCTCTCCAACAACAGCTTTAGCGGTCCTTTGCCAATCAACTTGATGATAACCCTTAAAGGCATGATGAATGGCGAAAATGTGCAAAACACATCATTATATATGACACGATCTTTCGGACAGGGGAAATACGAAAATTCAGTGGTCGTGATGATGAAAGGGCTAGAGGTTGAGCTAGTGAGGATCTTGACCTTGCTCACGATTATTGACTTGTCGTGCAACTCTTTCCAAGGGAACATCCCCAAAGTTATTGGATATCTTCACTCTCTTGTAGGGCTCAACCTTTCTCATAACTATCTTACAGGTTCCATCCCACCTATTCTAGGGAACTTGGCTAATCTTGAATGGCTTGATCTTTCTTCGAACAAGCTTAGTGGGTTGATTCCTCGAAAATTGGGAGATTTGGCTTCCCTTGGGTACTTAAACCACTCGAAGAACCAACTTATCGGTCGAATTCCACAAGACAAGCAACTGAGCACATTTTCAAGCGACTATTTTAGTGGGAATCCGGGCTTATGTGGAACTCCATTGCCAAAAGCATGCCCTGGCGATGCTCAATCTCCTCAGCCATTGTCCCCATCAACTTTTGACTGCGAAGGGCATGAGAGTTGGTTCAAACAAAAAACAATGTTGATAGGCTATGTATCGGGAATCGTAATTGGGATTTCACTAGCATACATTGCATTTGAAACAGGAAAGCCCAAATGGCTCATGGGAGGTGTGAGAAAGCTGGAGAGAAGAGCAATCGAGTCAATGGAGAAGCCAAAGGTGAAGGCCATCAAATTTCATGGACAATGAAATTGTTTGAGGAGTTGTCTCTATAAACTAGCATTGTAATTCAGTTAACGTAGATATCATCAAGACAGCTTAAAATGTCATTTCTCTTATGAAGGCTTGTTTTTAATGTCTTCTCTCCATATTTCTTGGTGCAATTGTACATCATTTGAATTGAGAAGATGACTAATATGATCTGTCAAGCACATGACTTAAAGAAAAGAAGAAGCAAAAAACAAAAAAAAAAAATGAAGCAAGTGCCATTAACCTTTACAGAAATCTTTTCCATCTTCCCATGTGCGTAAGTGTAACTTTACATGTCCATGAAGAATTAGAAGTGAAGACTAGCTTTCACTTATTCAGTCAAAGTCGTTAATTGATTAATATGCCGAAGAATTATGTCTTGAAGGATCAACCCTGAAATCTGTGTATAGGATCAACTATTTTTTCTATTCAAAGAGTAAGTCTTTGGGTGGAATGTACTTAGTATTATGTTTCATTAAATCAAAGTGGGACATTTGTACGAGTGGTGGGGGCTTGCCAACATATGAAGTTATATGAATAGTCAAAGGTTAGCTGATTTCAGCGATCTCCATAGCGTAAAGTTTATGCTAAACCTTGGTCTTCAAAACAATAAACTTATAGACAAATCTTCGGCCATGCTCTTTATGAGTGAAAACTAATTACCATAAATTTCCTTTCTTCTCAGGCCTTCTTTGGACATAGGCCTAATGCCAAGCCCAGTCCATGCGCAAGTTGGGCCTTCCACCCAGTTCGTTGTTCGCTCTATGGCATGGTTTCGCTCTCATGGTTTTTTCCTTATTTTATGGTGGGACCATATATTTTTTCGCCTTTTTTCTTCTTTTTAATTTGGGAAGTCTCTTATTTTGCTCATGTCTTGTCTTAGAATAAAGTATCTTAGCATATAATCGGTGTTGGAATTTCTCTTGCAAATTTTATTTCGGGCTAGTAGTTTTGACATGCGTCTTCGATCTGATGGAGTGATCTTGTGGTCAGCTTAACTTATATTTCAAGGCTAAATGTTCACATAATGATTTTTGCTCACAAAAACTTGGGATAATCAAGGCAACCGAAATTATAATTTACAACAACTACTCCCGCACAAGAACTAATCCCTGATTCGAAAATACTGTGATGTCTAACGGATAGATTAATTTTTATGATGTGTACCGCTAGTGTATCAGTAATTTAAAATTTGTTTATTAAATTTGCTCAATAAATATAAATGAATACGAACCATTTTAGTAGTGATGGAAGACAAAAATACAATGATGGAGGGGATAAGGAAGGGGGAGGGGAGGGTGGTGCTGAGCCCGGTAGGTAGGGGCAGGAACAGTTGGCCCCACTAAAGGCAAAAAACCCACCACTACTTGATGTGACAAAATATGGCTGAAATTAGACATGTTAAATGGGTGGGTCAGGTCGGGTTTGGGTCCGATCATAAATGATCCGACCCAAATTGACCCATTTAACCCGTTTATGACTCATTTATCAGAAAGTGCAAATTTTTTGACCCATACCCGACCCGACCCATACCCGATCCGACTCATACCCAACCCATACCCGATCCATTTAACAAAACTTAAAAAAACTTATATATATATATATATATATATATATATATATATATATTAAAATGGTATTGATAACATGATTTTATACAATACAAATTTAATGGATAATTTTATAATTTTAAAAAATAATAATTTTTTTTTTTAAAAAAATTAAGTTTCTAATTACTTTTTAATTTTCTTTTTCTTTTCTTTTTTCTTTTTTCTTCTTCCTCTCCTTTGGCCGACCGCCAGCCACGACGACGGCCGGCGACCGGCCACAAGCGAGCTAGCTCGCCCGGCTCACCGACGCCGAGTTCGCCCCTCGCCGGATCTAGCAAGGCTGGAGCCTCGCTCGATGCTGGCGAGTTTGAGTCTCGCCCGATCGGTGAGGCTTGAGCCTTAGCGGACGTCAGCGAGGCCTCCGCTCGAGCAAGCCTCAAGCCTCGCCGAGCGTCGGCGAGGCCTCCACGTTGCCAGATTTGGCGCTCGATGCCGGCGAGCTCAAGCTCGCCCGACGTCGGCAAGCTCGAGGCTCGCCTAGTCAATCGCCGTGCTGGCAACCGGAGGAAGAAGAAAGAAAAATAATAATTAAAATAAAAAAATAATTATAATTTTGGTTTTTATAAAAAAAAAAATTGTAAAGTTAAAGAGAAGAGAGAGATAGTGACTAGTGAAGTTTTGAATGAAAATAAATGAGTTCATTTTTAATGGGTTGATAAATTGGTCATAAACGGGTCAGAGAACTGATCCATTTAAAACCCATATATCTTAGTCCTGACCCATTAAAACCCTTTTATGGGTGCTTTATGAAATAAAGCTTGACCCATTAATGGCCCATTTAACCATAAATGGGTTCATAAATGGGTTGCACAACCCATTTAACACCTCTAGCTGAAATGCACTGGTGTCGATCCTCCTCTTTCCCCCTCCCTTTTTTTTTTTTTTTATATTGGAAAATCATTTTCCCTTCTATCTTTTTTAATTTCGAGTAAAATAGAAAAGGATTAAATAATTGAAAAATCTGACCGACCTGAATCTCCCCAACACTATTGTGTGCTGCGGACACCTTATTATTGTCCCGCGGTTCTCCATCAAAAGCCGTGTAAAGGAAGAAGGAAAAAGAAAAAGAGAGAGAAAGTAAGGGAGGGGAGGGGGCGGCATTAGGTGGTTACGATTCCCGAAGATGGCGTGGGAGTATGGCGAATTCGTGGGGGATTTGTTAGGATTTTTCAGGGCGCCGCAATGCTCAAGACAAAAAACCGGTATTTCGACCTACCCACTCCCTCGTGTGGCTAAGTAGGCATAATGGCTTTTACCTGACTTTCGATTTCGGTGAATTAGCAGGCTGGTTTTGGTGATGTCGGGGTGGGGATGAGGATGGCACGTCATGTCCTTTCTCATCTAGATTTCGTTCCATTTACAATGCATTATCTTTTATACTGCCACCATCACTGTTTATCTCGTGAGTTTACTTGGAATATGTCTAAGATGTATAGCTTGCTCTGCATATTTCCACAGCAATTATGGATCCAAGATAAGTTTATGTCAGTCGGCTTGAGCTTCGTCTAATTAGCTACCATCCCATTTGGACGGGGGAGGTGTGATGCTCGATCCCCACCTCTTAGGCTTGAAGGGTGGCGCTGGACAGCAAAAGCTAGCACTAGCAATAAATAAATAAAGAAATGGATAGTGTCCAATTGATCATAATTATTAACTCAAAAATCAAATTCATTCTACTACTGTTTTTTCTTCTTTTCACAAAACGTTGCTCTACTTTTATAAAAAACATAGAGCATTCCTTGAATTATACTTTTCCTTATGGAGGCCGATTTTTGCCGACATCGATTGTTGACACGAACACAATTATACACCCGTTGTGCTATAACTTGCTCAATTTACGTAACACCAAATTAGCATCACATCCAACAAGCAACAATATAAGAAAAAATACAAATTGAGAGAGAGATGAGAGTCCATTGCGACACCTGTAGCTGCCAACTCAAGCTCTAAGCTCGCGGCCAAGTTTGTGGATGCCACGGCCACTCAAGCTCATGACCGTGGTCGCTCAATCTGAGCTAACGGCAGCCATGGCAACTTGAACTTTGAACTCAATGCAGTCAAGTTTGCAATATCTTTTCGAGTCACAAAATTTGAGGCCATAGCTGCTTGAGATTCAAGCTTGTGGCCATGCCTACTTAATTGGTGTTCATGAGGGGGTACAAATCATAATTTTTTTCATTGTTGTGGCCAGTAAATCTTGTGAGTTTTTGGTTTAGTAGGACTTTTTTTTTTTTTTTGGTCAGAAAGAACTATATATTAAGGCGTTACAATATTACACCCGCTTGCAACAACGTCTGCATTCACCAGATCTAAAAGCAAAAAAGGGGGAAATAGATTCCAGTTTGGGGATTGGTCTTGCCGGCCATGGGCCTTCGCGGCCCAGTCAGCCACCGAGTTTGCCTCTCTCCTGCAATGTCTCAGATGCAAATTAGGGCACGAAAGGAGGAGCTTCTTCACCTCTTCGAAGAGCGGTCTGTCTTGCCATGGAGGCAGTCTGTTCTGGTTTAAGATATCCAACATGATCCAGCAATCAGATTCAACTTCCAGGCGAGCTCTATGGAATCCCGTCTGCATCAGGGACTTAGGGAAGAAGAAGAAGAACAATATGTATGGGAGAGAGAGACACAGAGACATTTGAAAAAAGAAAAAGAAAATCACATCGACAAATCAAAGGAAACCAAAATCCATGCCAAGAAAGGGTAAATGGCGTTAAGGCCATGTCGGTAAATTCCATGCAAGAAAAAGAAAACCCGCTTAAGGTAAACCAGTAAAAGATCTATGCAATTTGAATTGAGCAAAGATTAGAACTAGACCACGAGTAACGGAATATTTCATTACAGTCATTGGTCCCAAGCTTTCCACGTTAGAGTCCAAGTGAAATTATTATTTGTAAGAACTTCGCACACAAAGATGATGATTGCAGACAATTTCTTTCTCTTAGCGTGAAATTAGAGCATTCGATGTATTTCCCCTATGTAAGTCAAATAGGATCATGGACAAGGATTATTTCTAGGTCCAAAAACATCGCCAAAGCAAAAATCATCGAACACGATGCTTAATCATCCAGGTCCCAGTCATGGATAAAAGCTACACGAGCAATCATCGTGTCAGCAGCCTTTAAAATGATGAAGGATCGCGCCTAATCCTCCAACTCAACAAAAGGGGTCGCAGAATAATATCATGAAGTCCCCAAATCATGACTGACAACAAAAATCGGCACCAAACATCTTCCCTGCAAAATCCAATCGAAGGGCGGTTTCAGATCTAGGCTTCTTCCCTTTTCAATTAGAAAAAGACCAAAGCAAATAAAACGATTTACTTTGATGACGAGATAATTCACTTTATGCATTTTCTCGACCTATGAAATACCCCATTAACTTAATTAATTTTTAGTCAATTGAAAATTTCGGCATCTTTTCTACGAGGGAAAATGGCAACAACCATACACTTGTAATTTGTTCCATATGGTTCATGGACTCTACCTCAATATGTAATATGGTGCTTGAATTTTAGTCTATGAACTTTTGATATATCTTCTATTTAGTCATTGGACTATATAAAAATATTCAGTGTTGTCCATGATCTTCAATTAATTGAAGGATAATATAAAACATTTTCATAAAGTTGGCCTTCATTGAATATATACCAAAAGTCAAAGTACTACATTAAATAAATCAAAAGTTTAAGGACCACATTATACGTTAAGATAAATTTCAGGGATCACATTGATCAAATTGCCCATTTGATCAAAATTCATGGATTATTTGTATTTTTATCTCTTCCTATGACATATGTGAAGAATTATGCCGAATCGCACGTTTACATAATCACAAAAGAAATGTTGGATTTGGCGCCTTCACACCCTAGAAGACTTTATTATATTTACCGCGAAAACTAGTGAAGAGAAAAGGATGGGGACCAAGAAGGCAACTCTGTCACTTTCTTCTACCATTTCTATTCTAACTACGACCCAGTAAATTACGAGCTCATTTTAAAAATAAAAAATAAAAATAGAAGGAAAAGGACACGAAATGCACCAAACAAGTGTCCCGTGGAGCGAAAAAGTTTAATACACGGCCTCCCAAACCGCGCCAGAACTCTGACACGTGTATTTTAAAATTTGACCGGCCTCCGATTGCTGGCTTTGCTCGCCAACCAGCTACCCCATCCTGAATATGTCCCATCCCATTACCATATCGAGAATAAATTATCGAATTTTTTTTTCTTAATTCGTTTTGTTTAAGACGTGTTTTGGAGCAGCGCAGGCAGGATTCCGTCGCAATATAACGAAGGAAAAAAGACGATTTCGCCTGCCAACCGGTCTCTCCTCGGTCAAGAAAACCGCGGAGCCAGCAGCTTTCGGGACAGGGAGTGCGGACACGTGTCGGTAGGCTGGGAATTAAGGAGGGGGTTTGGGGGGCCTCTTGTGTTTGGAAAGCGTATGATTCTCGGGTGGCGAAGTCAGGGAGACGGCCCATAGATCCCGCGCTTTGTCCCCCGGTAATGCGTGACCCGATTCTCCGCGGTATCGCCGGCAATCCGGTTCTATTTGTTAAAAGGAAAAAAAGTAAATATTATATATAATAAATAATATATTAGCCTTCTTAAGTGCGAGATGTGAATGCAAGTGCCCCTTTTTTCCTAAAGAAAACCTCCTATTCCGACAAAGTAATGAGAATATCACAAAGAAGGGTCACTACCTATGTGAACATATTAAAGTAAAGAATACTCAACTAACGTTCCATTTTTTCACTTTTTTTTTTAACTTTAGATGGGAGATTATTAAAAGGAAAAGAAGATATAGTTCTTATATGATGAATTTCCTATTTTGTAAGCTCGTGAACAATGCTATTTTGAGGTCTATGGGCCCATGATATACTCCATCTCATGTTGCATAGAGGGAGCAAGTGTGCAAGATGAAAGGACAAATGCTGCAGTGGCGAATACTCTTTTTATCAAATGGTGTCACTTCATACCTTGTCATCATTTAAAAAAAAAACTGCGTTGTGGATGTTGAGGGGTTGAACAGATTCGTGAGATGAGGAGAAGAGCTGCATCTTCCACCCCCACCAATGAATTTTAACTTCTGCATGTTGTCTATGCTTGTACAATCGAGCCTCTAGCCAATCGTGCAATAATACCAATGACTAATTTGTTATTCTTTTAAAGAACTCATCTGCATTAAACTTTGGCTTCTGATATAACAAGAGTGGTCATGTGAATTCACGTGAAGTTTATGTAATTGACATGTATATTATAATCCTCTCATGGGGACGACAGTGAATCTAAAAAAATATTAAGGCTATATTTGGTCGTCTAGACATTTTGACCAAATAGAACATGGATGAGATAGGATTTCTGATAACCTATATATAGCCTGATGAATTTTCCAATGTGATATGAATGTGCATATACATTACTCAAATTAGTGGTGTACAACAAATAAAGCTGATTTTCACTTACTTTCACCAAATATATATATATATAGTTGATTGAATGTAGAATATAATTTTCCTTTTTAGATTTCCAAAAAAAAAAGATAAACTAAGGCATGGGTCCTAGTTGTGTTCACATCACTCCCCAAGAACAGTGTGACCACCTCTGCTCGCATGACACCTATGCGGCTGCCACTGTTTGTTTCAAGACCAAGGGTGCATTTGGCAACCAGCTAAATAATAACTGAATCAATTATTTTGTTCCCAGGAATAAATTTTGAATAGAAATCCATTCGGAAAATTTTTTGTTCATGGGAATAAAAATCCGTTTTTATTCCCAATAATAGATTTGGAACATAATCAAGAAGTAGAAAGAAATTGTTTCTTTGTTCTCAAAAACAATCCTAGAATCAAGCCCAAACCTATTTTTATTTTTTCTCTTTTTTCTTCTTCTTTTCTCCTTCTCTCTTCTTCTTCCCCCCAACCGATCACCGGCCATTGCCAATCGCCGCCGTCGCCATCGGCAATGGCCGGCGAACGATTGGGTGAGATTCAGCGAGACATCACCGACGACGGCCACAGAGAAGGAGGAAGAAGAAGAGAAAAAGAAAAAGAAAAAAGAAAGAAAAGGAAAAAAATAATAAAAGTACTAAAAAATTTAAGAGTCCTATAAAACGCATTTCTATTCCGATAATAAAAATTTTGGGCAGTTACTAAACGTCCTCAAATGCTCATAAATTGTTCCCGAAAACAGAATAAAAAATAATAATTTCCGAGTGGAAATTATTTTTAGGAACAAAATTGTTACTAAACACACCTAGATCTCATGTTTGAAGTGATTGAGGACAAGAAATAGGTAAAAGGTCACCTCAATGACCAAATCTCAAATCTTAGGTTGGTCAGGTGTTATGACGATAGCGTGATCAGCCTCAACATGGTCGAGCAACGACAGCGCAAGATCACACATCTTGGGTAAGGTAGTTGCACATCTAGCATCATTGGCATGACTGACACTAACAAATCACAAATAGAAAGGGAGAGACATAACAAACAAAGTGATCATTGAGCTTGTCGAATAACATTGACCACCGTCACCATGGTACTCATGAGATGGCAATCGCCGCACTTGTGGTCATCTTTCACGGTGGGGCCACCATTCCCTCTCCTTCCCTCTATTTCTTCCGTGATTTGACTTGACTTTTTTTTTCGTACTTTTCTTTCTTTATTCTTTTCCCCAAATCGTAGATTTCCTTAATGGGTGATCCCTATATAGCGTTATATTTGATTCACCAAACAAGGCCTAACTAATTTGCAAAAGGGATTGGTGCAGGGCAAGTCCAAGAGAGCATTTAGTTGGTCTTTCAAAATTTATTAGGTCTTAAAGTTTTGAACGCGTTTTCCAGATCAAGCTGCAAGTCTATTTGAATATCAGTTACAAACTCCTATAAGTTTAGAATGAGTTCAAGATTTCTTGAGAATAACTCGACAAATTCAAACATGAAAGACATTTTGCCATAGTCTTTTTACTAGAGAGAGGAACTAAACTTAGAATCAGGGATAAACATGTCAATTGCAGCACGTATGCTATCCTACAATAGGCGAACCCTTGTTTGAGCCTTCTAGGGATTGCCTTTTAGCTACAAATTACTCAGGACTTTGGTTCAGAGTATAGAGACACTTAAGGATGCTAGGGTGGTAACATTTCTAACTAGCCGAGCTATATTCTTTAGAGGATCCTATTAGATTGGAGAAGAGATTGTTTAGAAGAACATAGAGAGGATTTTCCACAAACATTCACTTTACTTCAAGAGACTTTACCCAACACATTACATTCTCTTCACCTTTTATAAGCATTAAGAAGTCACCAGAAACAAAAACAAACTCACGAGTCTTGAAACAAAAAGAGGCTCCAGAAAATCCGATCGGGAATTATTTTAGGCGATATCAACAATCATTGTAAACAGTGATTTTCCCAGCCTATTGCTACAGTACATTGCTACAATGACCTGTACTATAATGATTTGTTATAGGTCTATCTTCCGTCCCAGCAATTGTAGTCATAATCCGAATCATCAGAGTTATGCCTTGCAATATGTTCTTCCTTGTAGCACTATTCAAGCTCTGGAAGCCTAATGTCAGAAGGACCACGAGTGTTGCTAATGTGAGTTGGAGTGATTCTTCTACGTGATGCCATGATAGCATTCCACATGCTTATTCCACCTGAGGTGGATCTTTCTTCATGGTTCTTGGAGGGTCTAGGAGTGTCGGCAAGCATGACTGGCTGGGGTCAATTAAAAGTCTGAGCATAATGGGAGACTATGTTGGGGTCTTGTTCAAGAGATAAGGACAAAGGTCCTTGATTATATGGGTCTTAAGAGAGAGGGCCTCCCCATTGGGCATAGGATGCCTGAGCATAGGATTCTTGGGAGGATTGTGCTGGATCATTCATGTCTGTCATTTCTTGCTCTTGTGATGGGGGTTTTCTTGCCTGATTTTGTGCTTGATTGAATTCTTGAAGTGCTTGTCTAGCTTCAAGTGCAAGTGTGACATCCCGATTTTCCAATTCTATTTTCAATAAATTGAGACGGGCATTTCTTTGGCACGCATATAGTTCTTTTCCTTGAGTCGGCTACTCATGTGAAAACTAGTCTATCGGGTGAAGCCGTTAAGAGTTTCTAATGCATCAAACTCGAGAATTTGACCAAGAAGCGATCTTTCGACCAAGCTAATCTGCAAGGGTCATTACGGCACAATTAAAAATCAATTAGAGATCGGAGATAGGTCAACTCGACAGAGACATGTGATCAGGTGTGGGTGATTCCTCCATATTGCACAATTCTTGTTGATCGGCACTGGACCGACTTTTCGGTCGATTGGGTACCTTGTGTTCGTATTTGAAACCTTAAGATTACCCCGACAACCGAAAGTCGCCAATGTTTCAAAGATGTACATTGTGGCTTGAGATGATCAACCACAAGTCAAATGTATGAAAATTTCTAAAGGCTACCCGGTAGGTTGGGCTGCGCTAGTATCGTGCCAGTGAAATTAACTGTGGAATTGAGATCGAATTCAGAAATTGGAAGTCTGGGTGTGCCACAAATCATTTTAGGAGTAGTGACTCATCTTTGGAAGATTTTTCATGCAAGCCGAGTTTTTCGGCAAAATAATCAAGGTATGGCTAATTTGGCTCGAGAAATTAATAGGCCTGCCCTTGATCGTGCTTTTGGGACTTAAGTTGGTTCTATGGATAAGTGAAGATGTGAATTGAAGTGTGGTGACATTGGATTAATTTTATGGACTTCTATTTGATTCAATTGGAAGAGAATCAAGTGGAATTGAAGAATTTGTTGTACAAGAATTCATGCCATGGCAAAGGATGGAATTGGACTCATTGAAGATTGTTGTGGGAGATTTGAAGTTAGTGGAGCATGACATCACTTGATGATGTCATCGCGGGCCCTTTTGTTGGATTAAAGAAAGAAAGAAAAAAAAAAAGAAATGGCCCCCTCCTTCTCTCTCCTCCCTCTCTTCTTCCTCTCTCTTCCATCAGCACCCCCCCTCTCCATCTTCTTCTCCTTCTTCGCACGCCCAGCAATGGAAGGAGCCGAATGTAGCAGCCCCCAGCTTCGTCCATTGCCGCCTCATGCCGCGCACCGTCATCGTTCTACCTTGGCCGCACGCCCTACGTCTTCCCCCTTCCTCTCCCGTCGCGGTCTCTCTCCTCCATCTTTGGTTCTTACTCGAAGACCCAATAGATCTGAGCACGCCGAGGCTAGCTGCAGCCTAGTCAGACTGTTGTCCACCACTCGCATGCCGTCCGCCACTCTGCACAGTCGCTGCTCTTCGCTCGCCCGCACTTAGCCGACGCCCAGCCGTCTCCGCCTGCCTCTGTTCACGCGTTCCAGGAGCTGTCGGAGCTTGTCTCCACCGCCGTGAACCTCCGTACACCCCCGCCTCAGTCCGTCAGAAGTCCCTCAGACCATCTCGGCCCTTATACGCCTCAACCGGTGCCGGATCCGCCATCAACTAGCAACGGACAAAAGCTGGAAAAATGGGTATGGCAGCGGGTGTTTGGCTCGTTTTGGCCGTCTTCCCGAGCCCGGATGCTCGGCCTGCCTTGAGGAAAGTCGATCATCGCGTCGTCTCGTCGTTTTGGTTCGCTCGGCTCGCTAATCAGGTGAGTTTAGCTCACTAAATCTTGATTAGACGGTTAATGATGCCCTAAGTGTTCTTAGCTTAAGTTAAGTAAGATTAGGTGATTAGTTTAGTTTATTTAATTGTGAATTAGATTAAGATGTTTGTTTAATTTAAAGCATGTTTAATTAAAGGCTAAGAGAGTTTATTTAATAATAAACCTTGATAGGACATAATAGGATTTTAATTTTGAATTATTTATTTTCTTCGAAATTATGAAAATTATAATATTATATTATAATCCGAAATTATTAAAATACTATTATTAAAAAAAAACAGAAAAATTATTTTTGACCCGGTTGCTCGGAATTTTCGTGCCGATCGCTTTGTGTATTCGGATTTCGAAATTGATGGTTAGATATTATAAATTGAGTGTGGATTGCGAAAAATATAAATATTATTATTTAATTAATTTTCGGAATAAATTTAATTATTTATTAAATTTCGAAAATTTCGTCGGGACCTTATTCTCTTAGAATTTTGTGCCGACTTTGCTGTGCATTCAGAATTTGAAATTGATGATTGGTTGTGGCAAACTGAGTGTGATTGCGATAAATTGGGATTCTTTATAAAATCATAAGTGTGGAAATTGATGGGAAATTGGCCGTGATTGACCACCTATTAGAGGTTGTGCCCAATGGGGCCGTGATGGACCACCTATGAGAGGTCGTGCCCAGTGGAGCCGTGATTGACCACCTATTAAAGGTCGTGCCTAGTTGAGCCGTAATTGACCACCTAATTAAAGGTCGTGCTGAGTGGGGCTGTAATTTCCATTGGTTGTTAAACTTTCCTGTAGGGTCGTGATTGGCGGCAGTGATTGATTTGCTAGAATGACATGTAATCGGCCGAGTCGATCGATCGTTGAGACGATCCAAGTGGTTGAATTGTTCTAATAATGTGGTTGTGCCATAGTTGTTTGGTTATCATAATTGCACGTGGTTGAATTATATAAGTGCTAACTTGCAGATGAAGACTAATGTGAGATAAGTCTTTTGTGTGATGTGGCTAGGCCACACGGGATGTATTTTCTTTCTAATAGGGGTTTAGGGGGTTGAACTTGCTGAGACATTGTCTCATCCCAATTTAGGGATTAAAATTTCAAGTCCCTGGTGGATGGAGCGGCTAGATAGCTTTGGTTGACCTTGAGGAGTTGCAGAGGTGAAGTCATGAGGATTGGAGAACGTGTCCGACTTGTAGGTCGTAGGACAGTTCATTTTTAAGAGCCGGTCTTTTGTAGACTTTTGGCTGTAGGCCTTCGTTTGTAACTTTGTTGGTTTATGTAAGTGATTGGTTGGGAATTTGCTTCTTGCTTTTCTATCCCGTATTTCATTGTCAAGGGTTTTATAATACGTTCTGCTTGCGTAATAATAAATGAATGGGGTCGACGACACTACCTGAGAATGTCGCATTTGCATGACCATGGTGGGATGTTGGCGCGCTCGAGGTTCGGGACATGACAACAAGGCTATAGTGGTCCCATGGGACAAGTGTTGAGTGATCCCACACTTCCTCGAGAATGATCCAATTTTCTTGACACAAGATTCTTTGGAGTTCCTTGTAGTTGTATTCAACAGATCCAATGTAGTCAGGGAGTGATTTGTAGATACAAGTTTCCTGAAGATGTGGCTGAGGACTATAAGTTGTAGTTTCTACTTGTACTAGAGCATCAATGGGAGTACCAGTATTTTGAACAAAAGTCCATGGTCGTCGAAAGAGCACAATGGTACATGTCTTGGGATCTGCTTGGACAAATCTCAATTCTTGTTGGAAGAGGTGCTTCCAATAAGTTGGATGATAGAACCAATTGAGTATAGCCAGAAGGTTCTTATCACTTTCCCTTTCAATATTTCAACCAAGTGAAAATATTCTAGTTAGGTTTGTAATGAACTTTCTGGTGGGAAACTCAATAGTTATTAGGTATTTATTGATTAAGTACCATACCAACCATCGAAATTTGTAAGAGAAATCATCTTCCTTCCCAATTCCAGGATGTATGAACGGATAACTGGAGTTTAATCTAAAATGATAAAGAATGGAACTTCCATGAAGTTTGAATAGATATGTGTGGCATTGCCATATGAGGTTATCTAGATTTGTGGTGAGGCTGCCATTTTGGATCTGTTCGACGATCTCTTAGGGATAATCCAAACTTGGCCATTCTTGCATTCTTTCAATCTTGTACTTCTCCTGGTGGTGGAGAGTATGAAAAGCATGTCTCATAATGTACATGTTTATCTCCACGGGTGCTTTTGGTTTGGATAGAAAATCAATAAGCACAATCTTTTTCTCATAAATGTGTTTGGTCTTGAAAGAGTATTTTGAGAAACCATTACGTCCATCAAAGCAATTGAAAATGAGAGATCTAATTTTGCTTGTATTTGGTCATTTGAAAGAAAGATGCCATATACAATTCCACCAAGAAATGATGGCAAATAAGATGAAACTCGAATTTTTTTATCCCCTTCTTGACTACTAATATTTCTTTGAAGGTAGAATGATAATGCATTTCAGTCTAGGAAAATTTTTCACTTTTGTAAGTGCAAATGTGTCGTTTACCTTTGATTTCCTCAAATAGTATAGTTGCCTAGTATTCATCATTGGCATTCAGTCTGGATGACTTCCTTTCCTGTGGATGGGATCTGCAATGGGGGAAGAGATTGCATGACTTCCTTTAATTTTGCTATCGCCTTGGTCTGGGTTTTGCCCTAAGAAGGGTGGTTTTTTTTCAACATTGATTGTAATGGAATTAGCAACTTGGCAATGTTGGGAACAAAGTCTCTGACATAATTAATTATCCCAATAAATTGCTAAACTTGCTTTGTGGTAAAGTTTGCTTCTGGGAATTTCAACAATTCTTGAGCAATATATGGCCTTAGATAGTACGTACCTTTGTTAAGATGCATATCAAGAAATTCAATTTCTATTTGGGCAATATTCATCTTTTTTTGAGAAAGTATGATTTCATATTTCTTTACAATTTATGCAAACTACTCGAGAAGTCAGCAATGAGATTCTTCATCAAGGCTATAAAGTAATATATCATCAATATAAACTGCTGCACTGTGCATGATTGGCTGAAAGATGTGACTCATAAGGGGCTACTTTGAGGCCAAAAGAGAGAACCTTCCATTGGAAATGTTTGTTTAGAAAATAGAACCCTGTCTTGGGCCTGTCTTCAGGATAAATCCCCAGTTGCCAAAATTTGGCTTTTTTAGATTGAATTTGGAATAGATGTGGGCTTTGGATAATCCACCCAAAAGGGAGTTTCGAGAGAGCAAAGGGAATTTGTCGTCCTAAAGGAAGAGGTTGAGGAGCTGATAATTTATCACAAGTCACATTTTCCATTTATTTTGCTCAACTCGTTTGTTGATATAGAAAACTTCACAAGCCCATTTGGAATCTGAAATTTCAATGAGGCCTTATTGCAATAATTATGAACATTCCTTTTGGGCAGAAGCAAGGTGTTTTGGGTTCATTCCCATGTGACTAGTCTTGGTCGGATTGATATTTTCATTCTTCTTGAAGGGAAGGCGAACAAAGAATTCTAGATTTTTCCATAAGGGATTGAGGCACTTATTCATAATAGGATTTTGAACAGGATTTGAACAACTTTTGCATGATCGGATCTAGCAAACTAATATGGATAAAGAAAAATATTTGGATATTGAAAAATTCAGAGAATTGGTGTTTATACTTAAGGCCTTTTCTAGAAATAATCCAGAGTTATGAGATTTGAGTCATGATGTCCCGACCAATAATTAAATTCTTGTTGGAAAGACTGGATCCAAAGATTTTGGTTGTTATAAAGCACTGAGGGAAGAACTGGATGGTTACCAGCGTAGTTCGTACATTTGTAGGAGAAGATATCTTCTGAGGCAAAATTGAAATACTGAACACTGAAAGTCCGGTATCCTTTAAGGAAAACTTTGGTATCTAAAATTGATGAACTAGCACCAGTATCAATAAAAGCAAGGACCGTGATTGGCTTAGCAAACTTGGAAGTGAAGATTTTAACAAGGAAATGAGGATAATGAACTTGACTAGAATGTATACTGGGTTCTTGTTATATGGAAGAAATTGATTTATGAAACATATCTTCATGGTCAAAATCGGAATAAGTTTCATTGGAGGTTTGGTATCAAGGAATAAAACATAGGGTTTGTTCAGATGGATTTTCATCAACAGAGAATAGTGATTCAATATCATCATTTCCAAGAGAGACACTAATTTTGACTTCAATATGATGTATCAAATGGTTCTAACTTTTTTTTTTTTTTTTTTTTTTGCCTGGGAGTAGTTTTTGGCGAAATGGCATTTCTCGTTGCAAATGAAGTATCGAGTTGATTTTTTACGATCAAAACAATCTTTCTTTTTTCATAGGAAACATCATTTTTTCTTTCTTCGGAAGTGCTTGGATCTTTCATGTTTGTATTTCTTGAAATGCTTCTTTTTCCTAGAGTACTATCTACAAGAGCCATCACAATCTTTTTTTGAACATTTGACCTTTAAATTATAGCGCAAACATGCTCCATCAAGTTCTCGATTTTCTTTGAGAATGGTTTTCATCATTTGCACCTTAGGCGCAAATCATCGAGACACAAATGAATTTTTTATGGTATTTCTCCCAAGGGAATATCCACAATTCTCCTTTGCTTATTGAGAAAGGATCTTTCAACTTGTTGGGATAGCTCTCTAGGAATAGAGGCTGGGAAAACTTATTTCAGGTTTTCATCAGCTCCGATGCCATAGAAGAGCTTGAGCATTTCTCGATAATGCTTATCAAGATGCCTTTTTTTTGGAGAGAGCAGCATTTTCTTCCAAAGAACTCTCTCCTTTTGAGCTCCACGAGGTCAGCAGGTTTACCAATAAAAATGGTAGATAAGAGCAATAGCTTGGCCAAAGTCTGTGGCGGCTATCAATTGCATTTGATCATGTTTAGTAATCGACTGCCATTACTATTTTATGCTACCTGTGAATCTTGTGACAAAATTATAAAGGACATCATACTTGTCATGATTTGTGAGGGCTTAGATGTTTAGCCAAGTATGAAATTCTTCAAATCTTGCTAGCCATCTGAAGTAGGGAATATCATCAACAGTGAAGAACTGTTTAGAGTAAGCAGGAGCTTCAAATGGGTTATTTGGTTGAATAACCTCTGGTTTTGAAAGATTTGAATCCATCTCTTGGTCTGGTGGTTGGTTCATGAATATCAAAGAGGTAAGTTGTGCAATTGGGAATGATTCGATAGGAGGAATTGAGAAGGACGAAGATGATGAAAAAGAGACAGAATCTAGCTCCGATTATGATTCTGGATCTGAGTTGATCTGAAGAATTGGATTGGGGAAAGGTTAATTTTGATCTTTTTGAACAACAGGATCATATCGTACTTCTTGATTACTCAGATCTCTTAGGAATGATTCAATGGATTGGAGAGCATCATCTATTCTGGCTTTTCCTTTATAGCAATTGAAATTTCCTTTCCTTTCTCCTTTGCTTCTCTTAGTCGAACCATTTCTCTAAGTCAATTTCACATTTCTACCACATCAATGCCATGCTTGGTAGAAGTTTATGCAATTGTGGCAAAGATTGAAGTATTTGGGGTCGGAAGGGAATACTCATTTCTTGGCAAGGCAGAAAATAGATCAAGAGATTTGAATATTTCTTCTTCAAGGAGTTGGATTTACCTCTTGAGTTTTTCTGTTTCTGTCTTTGGACTTTCGAGATGATGATATCCTAGATATTGTCTAGATTCCAAGGCATGAATCCTTTTCTGGAAATCTAAAAGCATCTTCTTGGTGGTCTCATCATATCTTCTGAGATCTCTTTGTACTTCATCAATTTAGGAATCAATTGTTTTGAAAGCATTGTTGTGTGCCATAAGAGTCTCCGATTGCCAATTTAGAACAGTCTTGGCCATATGAGTTCTTCTTTACCTTCCATACCCGTCCGCATCACTGGAAGTAGGGATTTTTGGCAATATCTCCCTTGAGGATCAATGAATTCCTCAGTAGCAAGAAAAAAAAAAGTTTAGAGCTTTCCCTAAGAGGAGGAAAATTTGCATCTTGGAACATGGAGATTGAAGGGTTAGCCTTTTCTGAGTTTCTCGACTAGGTGGTGCATCACCTGGAAGTTCAAGTGGGTATGAATTTTTCTTTGTCCATTTTAGGATCGATTTGTAGATTGGGCAGACGGCTGGCTTTCTATGGGGAGGTGAAGAAGGAGGCGAAGGTGGTAAAGCTGGAGTTGATAGTGGGGCTGCTGTGTAAGCAAGTGGTGGTAATGGGGCATAAGAAACCATAAACTAGAACTTGTCACATTTACCAAGGGTATCAAAGAGGAATCTCCAATCAAATATCTCTGGTACATCCCGTCTTTAGCTTTTCGGGCTTTTCGCTTAGGCCTTGTGGCTGGGTCTACTTCATTAGGAGAATTTGTACAGTAGGAGCATTAACAAAAAAGATCCCAAAAACAATGACCATGATACTTATAGTAAGGGATTGGATTTCCATCACTTTGAAAGTATTTGATAAGTTTTTTTGGGGTCTAGCTCAAAGATCGTTTTTGGAACACAAGGTTCAATCATAAAGATGGAAGGGCTTTTTTCTTTTTCTTTGCCGAATTTGATGGCAACAGTACCATCCTTTTTCCTCACGAATTTAGAATCTGAGGACTAGAGAGGTTTGTTGTTCTAGTGCAGCTTCTCATAGTTGGTGATCCTAGTCTTTAGAAGTAGCTTGGCCAACTTTTCTTTGGGAATTTGTCTAGGAACATGGATGTAGGAGGCTTGGTCATTATGCATGGAGATGAACATGGTGTCTTCATTTCCAATTTGGAAATTAAGATCAAGGGCATGGTTTTGCACACGATAAACCATTTGGTAATGTAGTGTGGCGGCAATAGAATTAGCAGTCTAAGGTGCTCTAGTGAGCTGAATACGAACCTTCAAAAAGGAGAACAACTAAGGATCTGAAAGAGCAACATTGAAATTTGGGTACAAAATTACAAAGACCATCCCAGCATTTAGGGTGATTTGGACGTTGCCAATACAAGCGTGCTGGTAGTCTAAGAACCAAGTATCTAGTAGAGCCATTCTTGCTACAATCAGTAAGCCTTTGTGGCCATTAAAGGTAAGTGCAAGACGGATGGCCCCATAATGGATATGAGAATATCCTTGTTGGGTCCACTGTTTTGGAAACTTTGGGGGAATTTGAAGAATACAAAGTACTCATTTTCAGTGGCTAGAATGGGGTGTTGATCAAACCTAGAGGACTGCATATATTCTTTCACCTCCTTAGGAGTCTGGCAATTGAGGTGTCGGATTGAGAGGATTGGAGAGAATGATGAAGAGGGTTTAGCAAAAGCTGAGTACGGGTTCATGAGAGGAAGTTGTTTTGAGATCTTTGTGTCATCGCTATAAGAGACTTCATAAAGATAATCAATCTTAGAGGCATTAGACACGCTGAATTCATAAAGAGATGATTCACCATTTGATTCGTTCACTTTGATGAGATTTCATCGTATATATGTGGTCAAATATGAATTCTGTAGCATGCATCATGTTCATCATAGTAATAATCATCACGAGAGAGAGAGAGAGAGAGAGAGAGAGAGAGAGAGAGAGAGGGAGAGAAGGAGGGGGATATGTAATATGTATGATGGGTCCACGTGGGGTTTGTGGATTGGCAAGTCGGCATCTGTGGGGCCCAACTTTTTGGCGTGATTGAGGAATTTTCTTTTTCTTTTTCATACTTTTTTTCCTTTGCATCAAAGCGGCAAAATGGATAACAAATTGCGACCATCTTGTGCGAATTGACAACAAAAGTGAACTTTAGGCATGTTTAATTCCTTAAATCCATCTTCGACGCCACTAATTCGTCTTCCTTAATTCGATTGAACTAAAAAGATTAAGCCTGATCTTTAAAGGAGGAAAATGCAGTCGGTCAAAGCTAGTTAAATCCACGAGAGAATATCATGAAAAAAGAAAGCAACATGATCGGTATAAATTTCTCTTCAAAGAGATCGAAATAAATACATAATCTTTCTTTCTACTAATAGAAATCTGGCCTCCAAAGAGTTGATTGAATAAATAGAATGAATGGGAGATATCGTATTATTGAGAAGGTTCAAATTCTTAGATCACGAAAAATGGGGGAAATTACTTGCTTTAGTTATCAAATTGAAAACGAATGGTTATGTTCACAATCTTTGGACCACCTGAAATTGTAAAGTGAATTATTGCACTTTCATATTTGTTCTTTCCATTTTTGTTCCCAGGCATCAAGGCCACAGCCAAACTAAGCTCCTCAGCTTTGCTTGGATTTATAAGGATTAGCCTCGGTATGGTGTTCATGGGACCTATCTATTTTGTAGCAACTTTCATATAGATACTTGATATATGGATGTATGTTTAATGACAAAATAAAGGGTTGTAGCAAATATTACTCTAAGTCTTGGAATTATGTTGGTGCATTTGTGTTTTCATTAATGCAAAGCAGAGAGAAAATTTTTACGTTTTTTGTCAAATACTTCAAATATTATATGAAAGTTATGAAAAAAACAATTCATGCAAAAAAATCAAATTCTTTCTCCTACAATATTTGAGAAAAAAGCAAAACGTGAAAAACAAAAGTCACTTCAAACAAATCATAACATAGTAATCCTACAAATAATACCTATTGATTTATTGAGACGCGCATTTCAAAAAAAATTATCATAATACTTTGTTTGGAAAAGAGGGAGAGGCGAAGAAACGAGGAAAATCTTTTGAAGAACTCTGCAAAAGGAAAAGGAGCAAAAATTTGAAATATTTTCTTTTGACAGGTCCATTTTCCATCATTGTTAACTTAAAAAGAGATTCGTCCATAATCTCATCCACAAAAAGAAATTCAAAAACTCTTTCGGAGTCACTGAAAAAGGAGTGGAAGGAACCAAAAAACACAAAATAAAATAGATAATATATAAAACCAACTTTGCGAAATAAATTGAAAAAAAAAAACGAGGAAGAAACGAAGAAAGGAAAAGGAAAGCGGTCAGAGGAGTAGGTTGGTGGGGACAGGCGAGGAGAAGCCAAGGACGACGGCAGAGAGAAGAGAACTGAGCCGAGCAGGAGACCCGGTTACATTCCAACCGGAGGAGGGGGGCAATTTCTCTCTCCCCAAAGAAAAAAAAAAAGAGAAAAGAAAATTATAATGTCGTTTTTTTCCTTAAATAAAGAAAAGAAAGAAAAACTCTCCACCTAAAGAAAACAAATTAAAAGAAACGAAAAACACGTAAAGCCCAGAATGCGAAAGAAATCAACATATCGGACAAAAAAAAAAAAAGAAATCAACATAAATCCCATCCCCATCTCCTTCACTGAGACGAAGGGGGTGTTTGGTTGGGCTTTCCCAAGGGCCCAAAGCCCCTTGGGAGAAATTTTGAGTGTTTGGCAAAATATTTTAAAGCCCCTTTGCCCAAATATGAGCATTCCGAAGGCTGAATGCTGAAAGCTAGGGAGGGGCGGCATTTAGCATTCGGCATTCCAGAACTGCAAAAATTACTGTTCATTTATCTTCCACCTTCGTCTTCCTTCTTCACGGCGTCTTCTTCCTCCCGGCGTCATCTTCTTCTTCCCGGCGTCTTCTTCTTCCCCGCCCATCGAGCTTCTCCGGCAGCCACCACTGCCGCCTGAGAGTCGCGCTTCCTCGGTGACCACCGCCTAGGGGTAGCGCGACCCGTGACCCAGGCGGCATCGCTTGGGTCGCGCGAACCTCAAGCGACCTTAGACCCAAGCAATGCCGCCTGAGGTCGCGTGGACCTCAGGCGGTGTCGCCTGGCACGCGGGAACCAGGCGACGTGGGAACCAAGCAATGCCGCTTGAGGTCACGCGGACCTCAGGCTGCGTAGCCTGGCACGCGAGAACCAGGCGACGCCGCCTGAGGTAGTGAGGACCCAGGGCGGCGTTACGGGTTTCGTGCAAACCAGCGACGCCACTGCGTCTCGCGCGACCTCAGCCGCCGGATTTGATTTTAAATTTTTTTAAAAATAAAATAAAAGCAAAAGTCCATTTGTAATGTAAAATTTGCCAAACGGTATTTATGCTAAAGTTGCATTTCAATACCATTTGAGACTACAAATTACCAAACAGTGTAGCATTTCGGAAAACGTCTTTATCTCAAGGATATTTGCATTCTCCTAAGGGCATTTCCCCAAAGCCGAACCAAACGGGCTCGAAGAAGGGGTAACAGGGAGCTTCCACAAAGAGGTGATAGCAACTCCGGCCCGCGTCTTGCTCTTCCCTTTCCAATCCCATCCATCCATCCATCCATCCGCCTAAACCTCCCTTTCTCTCTCCATCTCTCTCTCGCAGCATGATTCCGAGCCGAGCCGCTGCAGCGCCCGACGACATCCCGGAACTCGCCGCGTCGGCCCCGAAGGGCTAGCACCAACATCGACAACTCAGCATTTAATTGGAAAAACCAGTCATTAACTAATTCACTTGAACACGATTAATTAACACGCTTGCAAAATCTGGCATTCAATGGACAAAATCTGCCTAAATTGGCTCATCATATGAATGCAGTCGTCAATTCTTCTTTTTCCGCTATTTAGAAAATTCCATGGTTGTAATCGATTCAATTAATAGACGTTCTGACAAGCTACGACAATTTATCGGAAAAAGAAGAAGAAATTATGAAAAGAAATAGGGGAGACAAAAAAGATGATACCAAAGCCCAGAGGACGTTAGGGTGGGTGTGGGCTTTGATGAAGTAATCAGTGCCCTATTTGATGGCCTCGAGTGGGTGCGCTGGCGACAGCGATCTTCCGGCGGTACTTGATCACCCCCCACTACAGTATTGTGACGGTGAACGCCATTGGGAGGCCGACCTTGACGTTGTCGCCGGCGTCGTAGTATCCTCCGACCAGGTCCACCTTCATGTTCCAACCCAACAGGACCCCGTCAAGTGTATTCATTTAATGCACGACCCATATGGAAAAGTGTTGGGAATATCGGATCCCCGAAAACCGGATTCGACACTAAATTGAACCCCTAAAACGAATGCAGAAGACGAAGCCCGGGAAAAACATGTATCACCGATCCTAAAGCACACCACGGAATCGAGCGTACCTTGTTAGTCACAGATTAAACACCAATGCTGAAGATTAAGGAAGAGAAACCGATCCCGTTCGATCCGATGACGTTGATTAACCTTGAAGGGAAGATAGCGTCGCTTCTTGCGCATTGTTTTTTCTTTTTGGAGGGAGAGAGGGAAAGGAAGGTATGTTATGCCAATGGTTGTGTTCCTCCCTCTCTCTTTCTCCTTTTATACGTCCCTCTAACAGAAAGGAATGTACCCCTTCATCCATGAGACCTAATCTTGTGGGCCGGGCTTTTAGGCCCAACATGAGCGGACGGGCCTTAAGCCCATCACATAAAACCAACATCTCTCACTCGCACATGGTGGGCCGAATAGGATTCTCTTTACCTCTTTTCAACATTCATACCGGTGAATAATCCGTGCGACCAGCATACTTTGAGAGCTCGTTATTATACATCTGTTAGGAATATATAGCAGCTTATAATGGGCATCACATCCTGAGTAGATTTAGTATGCAGTACCCTAGATCGATCGATCACATTTATATCTCTCTTGATCTCTTTTAAATAATGATATATATATATATATATATATATATATTGTATTCACAATTATGATTATCCCAAAGACAGTCATAATTGGTTAACCAAATGAATACAAAACTACAATGTGATTCTCCAAAATTGATCTTCCTCTTTCCTTCAAACTCTCAATTTTAGTTCAGCTTGCTTTTCTAGAAATGCCCCTATTAGATTGAATCAACTCATGATCATTGGCAACATCCTAAGATAGCAAACACTAAATAGAAATCTTGAAAATAAGTAAGAGTCATGAGGGGACTAAAAATTGAGGAACTTTTTTCCTTAAGAGTCTCACACGACATAAAAGTTGAGATCAAACTTTTTGCCACTCTTATTGGTCGTCTCATGCATATATAGTATGAAATACGTATTACGGTATTAACTCATTTCCCATGGAGCGTATGTCTACACCTTCAATACCGTACAGATGATAGTTCAGACATACCCAATGTCTAACTTGAGTTTACGTATCTACTCATTCACAAAATTCATCAGAATTCACATCTGGCATCATAGACAGATAAAGTAAAATATGTGGGGTATTTTACTTTCGGACATAGTACATATTATGTCCTCATCTTAACACTCAGTTAAGGCGACATACGTGTTTTAAGCTTGAGCTCTCGATTATCACCCAGATAACAAGTTTAAAAACAGTCTCATCTCTATTTATCACATAGTAAATAGAGGCGATTACCCGTGTGAGTGGGCTAATCTTATATTTGTCCGACATACTTTCTCAACTTAAAGTAATGCACTAAGCATTAAGATGCATAAAAATCAAACAAAGATTCATAGGCATTGATGATGAAAACGCAAATTCATCAAATGTGAACACTTAGGGAAATTACAATCCAGTACATCAAACTCAACGCAATCCTAGAGATTTCATATGACCACAAAACACATCTCTAGGTATTGGCTTTGTCATAGGATCTGCTACCATTCTATGCGTAGTATCTCTAAGTTCACGTCTTTTCGTGCAATCATATCTTTGACAAAATTATACTTGGTATCTATGTGTTTGGTCTTGCCATGATATTTTGGATCTTTGGTGTACGCTTTTATTGCTTGGCTATCACAGTTAACCAACAATGAATCTGCTGCACTTCCAATAATACCTAAATGATCCAATAATCTCTTAAGCCAAACATCTTCTTATACTGCTGCTAATAATGCCACGAACTCAGTTTCCATCGTGGACAAGGCTATATACTTTTGTTTCTTACTGCTCTAACATATTGTGCTATTATTCAGTAAGAAAACAAACCCAGAGGTAGATTTTCTTTCATCTTAATCTCCCCTCCAATCAGTATCCGAATAGCCTTAGAGTCGTAGATTCTTTTCTTTATAACTCATTGTGTAATCAGCAGTCCCCTTTAGATACTTAGTATTCTCTTAACGGCTTTCCAATGTGCTTGACCTGGGTTGGATTGGTATTACTCACCATTCCAACTGCAAAACATATGTCAAGTCTTGTACACATCATAGCGTACATCAAGCTCTCAACAACACTAACATAATGAACATGTTTCATTTGTTCCTTCTCTTGTGAAGTCCTTGGACACAGTCTATGGCTCAATCCTTCACCTTTTGTAATAGGAGTGTCTATGGGCTTGCAATCTTGCATACGAACTCGTTCAAGAACCTTATTTATATATGTTTCTTGCGAAAGATATAACGATCTCTTGAAATCCTAACTCCAAGAATGTATGCAGCCTCACCCATATCCTTCATCTCAAAGTTGGAAGACAACCAACTTTTGATAGTATTAACAAACATATATTGCTTCCGGCAATCAGTATATCATCAACATATAATGATATGATCACAAATTGATCCTTAGATCTTTTGATATATACACAATGATCCTCATCAATCATTATAAAATCATATGCCATTATGGCATTATGAAAACGTATATACCATTGTCTTGATGACTGCTTAAGGCCATATATCGACCTCAAAAGTCGACATACCTTTTCTTCTTGGCCTTTCTTTATGAAACCAGCAGGTTGTTCCATATATATTTTTTCCTCTAATTCTCCATTGAGGAAAGCAGTCTTTACATCCATTTGATGTAACTCAAGATCCATACTAGCCACTATTGCTAGAATGCGAATCGAGGTAAATCTCACTACAGGAGAAAATGTTTCTTCATAATCAATTCCTTCCTGTTGATTATACCCCTTCGCCACAAGGCGAGCCTTATGCCTTTTCTATCGAGCCATCAGCCTTTCGCTTTATTTTGAGAACCCACGTATTCCCAATAGCTTTGCGTCCTTTTGGAAGATCAACCAGTTCCTAGACTTGGTTTGATTTCATTGATTCCATTTCCTCTTCCATTGCATGAATCCATTTTTTCTTACTAGGGCAATTCAGAGTCTCATTAATATTTCTTGGCTCATCCTCATCTTGTGGAGCAACCATAAAATTTTTCCCTTCAATGTCAAAACATCGACAGGGAATACTTTGGCGACTTGTTCGCTGTATGGGAGGTTTTACGCTTAGCACATCATTCCCCATTATGCTCCCACTAGGATTAGATAATGATGATGCCATCTCATCATATGGTTGCAATTGAGAATGAGTTGAATTCAATTCATCACTTCTCATATTACTCCCACTTGAACGAACTTCACTAATATCATTATCTTGATCCAAGGTTTCAAATAGGGAGTCATCTTCCCCTATTTCGCCCTTCTTAGGAAATTCATTCACTAAGAATGTGACATCCCGTGATTCAAATTCAGTTATACTCCCACTATCCTGCTCAGCTATGAACACATATCATTTCGAGTGTTCGGAGTATCTCATGAAAATACTCTTATTTCCTTTATGACCCAATTTCCTAAACTTGTGAGAGGACTTATAAGTATAAGCAGCACAACCCCATGGCTCAAGAAAACTTAAGTCCGATTTTCTACCTGTCCATAACTCATATGGAATGGAAGTAACTGATTTGGAAGGCACCCGGTTAAGTATATAGGCAGCAGTTAACAACGCATCACTCCAAAAAGTGATAGGTAAGTTAGCATGCACCATCATGGATCTAACCATTTCTAGTGGGTTTTGTTTATTCTCTCCACAACACCAATTTTGTTGAGGAGTGTATAGAATAGACAACTGTCTTTCTATTCCTTTTTCATCACATAATTTTCTAAACTCATCGAGATAAATATTCTCGACTTCGATCGAATCTTAATGCTTTTATTTTCTTGTCTAATTGATTTTCTACCAGGTTCATAAACCTTTTGAAACAACTTATTGTTTCAAATTTATGAGAAATCAAATAAACATATCCGAATCGAGTATTATCATCTATAAAAGTGATGAAATAAACAGCCCCATGCCTTCCCCTCACATTCATTGGACCACAGACGTCAGAATTGATTAAATGCAGAGGAAATTCAGCTATTTTATATTTTTCTAAATGGTTTCCTTGTCGTTATCCCTACTAGGCAATGCTCACATATGGGCAAATTGACATTTTCAATGTTACCCAACAAGCCCTCTTTAACTAGTCTATTCATATATTGTTGGCCCTTATGACCAAGTCTAGCATGCCACACACTCACATCATTATCATATGAAATAGAAAACGTGAAACAAGGGAATAACAAATATTGACATCACCACAGTCAACATTTAGTACAATAAAACCATCCAGAAAATAACCACAATTATAGTAGTTTGTATCCAAATACAAATCTACACCTCTATTATGGAAGTTCACACTAAAACCAAGATTAACCAACACCAAAACAGACACAAAATTTTGACGAATCTCCGGAGCATATAGAACATCAAGGTGCGTCCACCACTCATGTTCAATTGGCAGGTGCCAATTCCTTTACTTCAACTCTGGAGTTGTTTCCCATATGGATCCACTTAGTTCCAGTTGGTACTCGTCGGAATTCCACGAAGGATTCTCTACCCTTCCCTCCATGGTCTATCGCTTCTGAATCTACAGTCCACAAAGGATTGGATTCAGCCAATAATACAGAACTTGACACATAAGCAAAGTTCTCAAATGTACAAGAGGTGTTTACCTTTTCCGGCTCACAACAGTTGCGAGCATAGTGACCTTTCTTGTCACAATTGTAACACCTCACCATTGACATTTTCTTCACTTGAGAACGTTTTCCTCTCTTGTGTTGGTTAACTCTTGATTTCTTGTAATAAGGACTTGATCATTTGCATTCCCACATATCGAACGAATCAATACGTTTGCGCTTAGAGCTCAAAGCCCTTTCTGAGCTAAAACCAACATTGCAAATGTCCGTTTTTGACTCAAATACCGTTAGACGGTCCTCTACTAGCTCAATGTGGCGCATGGCATCCTCAAGATCTTTCATAACATGGTCAAGAGCTTCTAGTGCTTCTTTCTTTTCCAGCACATATTGAATCTTCATATTCAATATTTCACAATTGTTGCCATTCATATCAGCAATTACGTTTTTAGTTGCTGAAAACATCGATCTGAACACATCAGACATATATGCATGAATAATTAATGCCTATCATTTATGCATCCACTTTACACAGACTCATCATATCAATGAATAATTTCAAGTAAAGTTTCAGAATCAAAAGGTCACTATGTTTCTAATCATCCTCCAAAATCCTAACTCAAAATTATTATTAATATAATTGTCTTATACAAAATAAATTCTATGAAGTTACAAAAACTTCTATAAACTACCCACAACAGTCAACAATAACAGAAAGCAAATAATATTCAACATCCAAAAGAATAACAATGCTTTCACATAATATAACTATCCATTACACTAAGCAATATATACAGAGAAAAATATCAACATAGAAAGAGATATTCACACCCAAAAACATCTCAAACTAATCTAAGAAATAAGTAGGGAATGTCCCTTCTAATCTATCAGTCAAAATATCAGAAAAATTTGAAGGCACATTTGACAACCATAGAAAAACTTTTGGAGAGCTTTCATGTCACCTCCAAGGCGCATTCACTCTGTGCCATGTGGCGCTCAATCTAAGGGTTGAATTTTTGGTTAACTCAATCCTATAATACTCTCTTACAAAAGCTACCACTAGCCTCCTATAACCCGGGACCACGTTGACCTCCCATAGCCAATATAACACTGCTTGCCATTCAGGTGGAAGAGTGTTCATCAAAACCAGCACCTTCTCAAAATCCGGCATAAGATAACCATTCCAGATAATTTCCTGTATCATCTGATTGACCTTGACCACATGTGATACTAAATCACCGTCATGCCACTGATAATTAGCTAACTCTGTCATCAGCCTTTTAAGTCTTGCATTTCCCTTGTTTGTTCTCAGGATTGCAAGTATCCGTGTATAACGCATTATAGTTTCTGCAACAAATGCAGAATTTAAAAAATGGATCACTTCTAATCCATAATGAACATAAGGAAAAATACATAATTTTCCATGATTCATGCAACAAATGCAGAATAAAAAAAAGGATTACTTATAACCCACATAAACATAATTGAAAAAGAAACAAATTTTTTTTTTCGAGTCAACGGTCAATGGAAGTCAACGGTCGACGGTCAACGGAGGTCAACGGCCGTCGTTCAACGGTCAGCGGGTTAACGGGTCAACGGGCGGTCGGGCCGATCGGGCCGGTCGAACGAATCGACCGGCACGTACCGCGCGCGTGCGCAAGCTGACGTCACGCAAACGTCAGCCGGCACGTGCCGCCCGCGTGCGTGGGCTGATGTCTCGCAAACATCAAGTGGCACGTGCGCAGCACGTGCCAGGCTTTCGCTCATTTCGGGTCAGGTCGGGTTGCCGGTCGGGTCGGGTCGCCTGCTAGCCAATGGTCGTCGACGATGACGTCATCGATGACATCATCCTGGCAGTTAATGTGATGTCACGATGACGTCAACACGCCTTGGTTCGCCGACCGGCGCGTGCCGGTTCGTTGCCGCCAGCGCTCACGTGCCAGTTCGCCGACCGACGCGTGGTGCCCACGCGCAGCAGCTTCTGGCCGCGTGTGTGGGCGCGTCCGGCGTCTCCCGGCAGCGCACGACATGTCGACGGACTCATCTCGACGAGATCTTTCACCCTATGCCTTCAAAAATTGATTTCGACTTATGGAAACTCGAAAAAATTGATGAACAATGCTCGGGTGTCGGGACTTCTCGCCCCGATCCGTGTCGGCCGTATATTTTCGCGAAAAATCAATCGTAAAACATCAAAGGGGTCGGGAAAACATGAACTAGGGCTCTGATACCAATGTTGGGAATATTGGATCCCCAAAAACTGAATTCGACATTAAATCGAACCCCTAAAATGAATGCGGAAGACGAAGCCCGGGAAAAACATGTATCACCGATCCTAAAGCACACCATGGAATCGAGCGTACCTTGTTAGCCACAGATTAAACACCAATGCTGAAGATTGAGAAAGAGAAACCGATCCCGTTCGATCCGATGACGTTGATTGACCTTGAAGGGAAGACGACGTCACCTCTTGCACACTGTTTTTTCTTTTTGGAGGGAGAGAGGGAAAGAAACGTACGTTATGCCAACGGTTGTGTTCCTCCCTCTCTCTTTCTCCTTTTATACGTCCCTCCAACAGAAAGGAACTTACCCCTTCATCCATGGGCCCTAATCTTGTGGGCCGCGCTTTTAGGCCCTACATGGGCGGACGGGCCTTAAGCCCATCACATAAAACCAACAAAAGGGAAATCAAGAAAGGCAAAACAGAGGGAAAGAAGATCCGATGGCATTGGTTGAAATGAATCGGGACGAATCCCTTGCTCGAGGCCGTCGGTGGGGCCGGAGTGGTCGCGCCAAGCAACGCGCTGGTTGTGGGGCAGACAGCCGAAGCGCTGCTCCTCGAAGTAGAGGAGGCTCTTTGCGAGCGCCTTGCGGTAGTCCGAAGGTCGAGGCCGAGAACGAGAGGCGGCCGCAAGCATGACGAATAGGAGGAGGAGGAGGAGAGCGGAGAAGTGGCGGCCGAGAAATGTGAACATGGTGGCGTTCATGCAGGGATGGCGTCTCTCCCTCCCTCTCTCTCTCTCTCTCTCTTGGCGGGTATTTTCTCGCCCTTTCGGTACTTGATATGATTAGCATAAAGGCAAAAAGAAATTCGGGTTCAAACCTCAAACGATCTCAAGCATGCGTCCCAAAAAGGAACTTATGATGATGACAAAAACAAAGTAATAACTTTCTAAGGATTTGGCTACCAATCTGGTTTTTATGGGAAAGCATTAATTAATTCTCTCGGGTGGAAATAAGAGCAATACTCCCCTTATTAAGCATGCTCGCTAAGGACATGTTTGTTTGTGTTCTTTTTTGTTCCTCAAAACACAATTTGTGTTCTTTTGTTGCGGAAAACAAACAAAAAATAGAAACGCGTTTGTTTACATTTTTGTTCTCAGGAACAAAAAATCTATTTTTTTGTTCCCGGCATTCCCCGGAACAAATTTGAAACAAAAAGAAAAAACAAAACAAACTTGTTTATTATTCTCAAGAATACTTCCGAGAAACAATTTTTCTCTTTCCTATTTTTTCCTTCTCTTTCTTTTCTTCTTCTTTTTTCTTTGGCCAATGGTCGACCTCGGCCATGGCTGGCAATGCCGACACCGGCCGTCGAGGGCTGGCGACCTCGCCAAACCGTCGCCAGCTCCGAGGCTTAGCCTCGCCAGCCTCGCCGTGGTTGGGCGAGGCCACCGGCCCTCATCGATGGGTCGCCGGCCATGGCCAAGGCCAGCGATCGGCCAAAAGGAAGAAAAAATAAAATATTAAAATGTTAAAAAATTAAAAGAAACAAAAAAAAAATATACAAGTTTACCAAACGTGTTTTTGTTTTTTTATTTTATTCTAGGAACATAAATTTTGTGCAGTTATCAAACGCGTTCTTCTGTTCAAAAACTATTTCCCGGAACAGAAATAGTTTTTTCTATTTCTGTTCTCTAGAGCAATTTTTGAATAGAAACGTTACTAAACGCATCTTATGAGTTCTTGGGACATAAACTGAAACATAAAAAGTCTCTTGTATGTTACTGTACATACACATGCTCTCACTTGTTGCTATTTTTTATATGAATACCGAAATGAAATGCATTTAATTGAGTAGAACGATATCATGTCAGTTCGTCACGTTACGAGAAATATTACGAATTGCTCTAATTTTGAAGTTTCGAGGGTAAGTTTAGGTACCCGGAGTGATTTGGCGGAGTAAAGCCGAAAACCCATTTTTTTAGAATTTTCAATTCGAGCGGGCGGAGATTGAATGACTCTCGACTAGTCATTGCTTTTGCGTGTTCAACCTTACAAATCTTTCCTTTCGTCTGGTGAAGCGCAGTTGGATTAAGTCGCACAAGCAATGGTCAAAGCCACGGTCTGGTGAAAAGAAAATTCGAACAACTAGTGACCCCGCTTTGGCCCTGAGCGCGTGGGATGCAAGCAGTGGTTCTGAAAGAGACGGGAGAACAAACTCGGGATGACGGTGGAACGAGTTTGGGAGAGCAAGTAAGTACATAATTATTCATGTATTATATATGATTTCTTGTACAATCTAATGTGCACCGGAGGAAAAGAAATGATCTTTGTCTACGAATATCACTAGATGGTTATAGGTTTTTAGGAGGCGTGCCAATTAAATATCAAACCCGTTCTAAATCTTATAGGATTTTCTTGATGGTATATCAAACCCGTCTCGCGATTCGAAACCCAATTGCAAGTTGGTGTCAATCCTGATTTAATCCCATCTGCCTCCATCCCTAGAGTAAAGTATAGGTCCTACTCCTACCTCATTTACCTGGATATGTTGAGCATGAATTTGTTTAGAAGTTGATTTGTTACTGATTGAAAGGTTCATTTTTGCCACATCTCTGTTAGGAAAGTCTGCTAGAGGACCAAAAAAACAAAGAAAAAGATGTAGTTGTTACATATCACACAATTGCAAATTACACTTATAGAATACATGTCTATTAAGGATCTTTGGATCGGTTCGAATCGTAGTCTACATAAGATCAATGCAATCTTTATATTTGGCGATGGACTTCAAACGGAACACGTTTGCTCATGCAATGACAATGCCATTTTCAAGAAAAAGCATTTGGGTACATGAATTTATGATGAATCTATACACACGAGTTTTTTTTTTTTTAACCACACGACCACCGAAACAACGCTGCTCGTCGGTTGTTTCCACTGCCCGGTGGCCATCGCTTTCGGTTCGCCACTCCATCGACCACCGAACACCCAAAATGAAAGTCATCCGGAACTGAACTTCTAGTACTATTAAACCTAGCAAACACACTTGCACAAGCACGTTTGAACAGAGAGAAAAGCTGACTTGAGTAGGCTTGAACCTTGGATCGGGGGACTCGCCAGCGAGGGAAAGTAACGCCGGCAGAAGTCTTATAACTCAAAAAGATGGTAGATGTGCCATGGAATCCCAAGAAAACATACAGAAAAAAAAAATGATAGCAGAAGTAGTTCAAGAATATAAACGCAAACAATCACCAAACTAAACTGCTGAACATCAATCCGACGTTCATGGACTTCGGCCATTCACTCAAGCATTTTATCGAACACCTGGTGGGCGTCGACAGTGAGGAAAGCATTAGACCGGTATAAGACTCGAGTTCCAGTCTAGGCCTAAGGAAATCAACATTCAGCGCTCGATATGGACGGGGACAGCCCGTTTGCGCTCATAATGCATATGAGCCAACGGCGGCGACCCTTGATACCCGGTTCGACTGAAATAGACAAAGCGAGGGGGCGGGCTCACCTAGCTTGGGAGGATTGCTGCCTGGGTATCGTTCGGCAAGCCAGTAAGAAGGTGTTTGCTCCTTAGGACGATGATGAGAAGCGGTGGCGGAGGAGGTTCAGCGCGATCGGGCGGGGTTGAGAGAGCGGCAACATTTGCGGCGGTGCCGGTCGAGCTTCACGGTGAGGCCAGCCGACGCAGAGATTGAGCTTTATTTGGGCTGCCGGTGACGAAGACAATCCATTTTCTGCTGGTTTAATCTCATCATCAGAACACTCGGAGCAGACCAAGTGCTCAAGCTTTCTGGCTTCTTCAATAATTATACCCACGCACGCTGGATGCTACCAGTCCTTGCATTCTTCACACTTATAATTTCATCCTTGACCATTGGTGATCTTTGGCTTTGATCTACAACCTGCTTCCCTCTACTCTCATGCCAAGCTACTGCCGCGTGATTGACAAACAAAGAGGTGTTTGTATCCTTTCCTACGGGCTTTTTTCTTTCATCCAAAGACTTGCAAGACTCCACAGGTTGCTTCTCACTGGAATGGGAGTCCCAACAGCGACATCCATAAGATCGGGGAAGAAGAACCACCATCCCTTTCTTGCTTCTTTCCTCTTCCCCTGACCACGTCACCGATGCGCGTACCTCGTTTTGAAGGACTTCTGCTGCATCTGAAGAATTGGAGTATTTCGGCGAGGGAAGCGACACTTTGTTCTCTCCTCACGGCTTCAAGCGGATCCACTCGTAGCAACCTTCGAGGGGGGCGTCCATGGTGACGTCGTAGTCGTACCAGCGGAGATTTCTTTGCGAACCAGTACCGTCCATGCTCCTCCGACGCAGCTCTTTTTACTGGCTCTCTCGCTCCCCCTCCAAAATGAACCCCCCTTTTCTCTCTCGGTCTCTCTCCTTTTAACGGCTAGCAACCAGCATGCTCAGCTTCTGCCACGCCAGCTGTTGTTGCCGGTCTGTAAGAATTTTTCTAATGTGGACTACATTAATTGATATTGTAATTTACTATTTTTACGGTCACCGTAAAACAGAGTTGGTCTAAGGTGAGATTGAAGGTTTCTTAATTAGTCTAATATGGGCCATTAGTGTGGTAGAGTTGGCGTAGCCAGTAATGAGAGGACCGGCTGGAAACTCTATAAATAATGGGCCAATGCTCCTCCTCTAACCCTAATTCTCACGTATCCTCACCTAAAGGGCGTTTACCTAACACTACACATGAGGGGGCTGCCTTATTGAGCTAGTGATATGGAGGGCAATAGAGGAGAAGGACTTGCACGTGGAATATTCTATTTCCGCTTCCACTTCAAGAACAGTGGATCTCCTTGATGAGTGGGTAATCTCTTTTCTGCTTCCGCTTTATGTTCGATGAATCCTAAAACATGTGTGTTAATCTTTCTACTCAATTATATATGTTCTTATTCTAGTTATGGAGATCTTGGGGTTGCACAATTTGCGTCCAACATGTGGTATCAGAGCAACCATAACCCTAGAACTTGAACGCAATTGATTTTGCCCTAACTTGTACGGATTAGCCCTAATTAGTACAGATCTTGCCCTAATTTGTGATTTTTGAGACTTTTTGTTTAATAAAAATAAAATTAAATCACAAATTCGAACTGGGCTCGATGAGAAGAGCAAGACGGTCGGTGGCGCGTCGCCGGAGGAGGCCACACGCGCCCCCACGCGCCGCCTAGGCATTGAACCTGCGCCGCGCGTGAGATCTACTCGCCACACACTCAAGCGGCGCGTGTGGGCGCGTGGAGACTCTGATCGGCGCGTGACTGGCGGCGTTGGACTCATATGATGATTTCCTATCTCGTGGTATATTTATTTTATATGTTTGATGGTTTTATTGATGTGAAATTGCATATGAAACCCTAAATACATGTATTTTAAATGAATTTTTGCGTATTTTTCCTTGTATTTTTTTGTGATTTTGGAAATACAAGTGTTGGGTTATAGGTATATTATCACATAATCATTATAAAGGTGTGATTCATCAATAAAAATCAAAATTTATTGTGAATTGAAGCTGGCTTAATGAGATACAACCATTATGGAATAGTAATTGAGTTATATATTGAGCTGATAAGAAACAGTAAAGGTTATGAGATTTTTGTTGTTCAAGCATACTCCTTGACACATTGGTAATCTTTGAATGATGGACGTCTTAAAAACTCGTAACCAAATTGATTGTACTGATTAACATATCTGCTGTATGTTGGTAATGCATGTCGATTATGTTACTACATATTGTACATGAACTTATTTGGTCACTTGTTAATTCTATCAAGTTGAATATTTTTATGGTTAAGGAGTATGACAATATTTATGCAGAGTAATAGTATCTACTATTATAGTTTAGATATTTAGTTCTATGGTTTGACTCAATTTATAAGCCACCGGTTGAAGTAATGATATTTGTTATCTAAAATTAATTAATAAATCAGTTATTGGCTTTGGAGTCATTTTTGCCTTATGAACTCATGAGTGATAATGGATCAGTTGTCAAGCTTGTCAATTTAGTGTACTCTGTATTACTATTAATGTAAATTTGTAATAGATATTTTAGATCAGCATTCTTTTTATGTTGTTCTAGTAATATGTAATTGGGGTGCATAAGAGATATTTTATTCTCTGTTATGAGAAGTTTCTTGTGTTATTGTGATCAATGATCTCATTGAAATCTGTCTTTTAGGTTCATTATATATATATATATATTATTAATTTTTATTAATGAATAAAGCAATGTAATTAGCATGATATGTTATTTTGGTGATATGATGCCCCTATCACTAAAGTTAAAATCACATATATATGGTGTATGTGAGGAGTAAAGTTTATATCTCTAGTATGAGAGAATTTCAATGATTTAATTAAGCAGTGACTGCCAAAGTAGCACGCTTGATTGGGTTTGAGAAATTTCGGTTTCGTATGGTGATTGAGATTTCTCCTGGTCTAATGCATAGTCATACTCCCAAAGGAAGTAATTGTATATTAGTTCATGGAAGGATACATGATAGTATGGTGGAGGAGTGACTGATTCTAGTAATTCATATGCCCAAAGGTGATGAATTCACGAAGAATTGAAATATATTCTCATAACCGCTATCATGTGGGGAGTGTACAACTGCATGTCATGTATTATGTCCAAAGCTGATTATATGATTATGCGTATAACTCTCTGGATGTGTACTTGTATGTCAAGTTACACAATGCTCACATGATGCTAATTATATACATTGCTTGGTTTTCAGTCACCTTTTCTGTAATTAATAACTTCATTATTAGTGAGGTTTTTACTACTTCAAATTTTAAGTTGGGGATATATGATTTGTTGCTTGAAAAGAGAGCAATTGAATTTGCTTACTGTCCATGAAGCATTCCATTCTGGAAAACTTGAAAAGAGGTTTGCCTGCGAACTATACTGCTAAAAGATTATGGAAACCTTAGTTGCTTGAAATTATGTCTTGTCTGATATTGAAATTAGGACACATCTATAAAGATTGTGTTTAAGTCCTAATGATATATACATCTCGTATATGATTGAAAGGTTGTTAGGTTTAACAGTGGCCATAAGTATTTTGGCAAGTATGACAATGTGAAATAGCTTAAAGGGTCATTTGTCAAATATTTGGTAGATTCTGGGGTGGTAATTTAATTACTATACCTGAAAATCCTGATAAAAAGATTTGGTCGAAATGCATAAATGCACCATATTGAACGTGGTGATGAGTATGATTAGTAAGACTAATTTATCTGGCCTGTTGTAGGCTGATATTATGAAAGCAACTTTTTCACATACTCTAAAGTTTCTAAAGATTGACGTAATTGTAGAGGATAGCTACTCTCAAACTATTAAAGATAATAGTATGATGGAGGTTACTATGTTTTTGTCTTTACCTATACAGATAATTATGGAATCTCCTGTACCATAGACTAAACTTGTTGAGGTTCAAGGTACTATTCTTGATATAGTTTATAATGAAATTTCTTAAACCTCTCAAGTACAGAATAAAGTGGTTGCAGCTTTATTAATGAGATTTGTTATGGAAAGATGATCAGTTATATCATCATACTATATAGTCTATTTGTGAGAGCATGATTATGATATCCACTATATGGTTGATGTAATTGTATATTTATAAACGTCGTTTCTTATTCTTAATTAAGTATGAGATTAGATGCCATAAAATGCGGTATACAATCTATGAAATATCATAGTGTTTGGAAACTAACTTACTTGCCTAAAGATCATAAGTTCATTAGTTGCAAATTGGCGTACAAAACTAAAAGAATTTCAAAGAAAGATTGTGGAATTTAAAGCCAAATTGATAACTAAAATTTTAACTCTGAAAGAGGGGTGGATTTTTTATAGTTAAGAAATAATTATTTCTTTAAAGATTCTTTCGAGTGAACGTTGCATTAATAATTTATTTTGATATGGAGTTACACCAAATAGATACAAAATTTATATTGTGCAATTAGAGGATTTTGCAATAGATATTTCAAGTAAACTTATGTGTAGATTGAAAAGTCTTAATTCATGATTTTAAGTTTCCAAGCAATATTATTAAAGTTTCATAGTGTTATTATTTTGTTCAATTGGAAACAAAGTAATTCAATATATTGCAAGGTCAGTGGGAGGAAATTTTTTTTTTCTCATACTCTATGTACATGATATTTTCCTTACAACTTGTGACCTTGAGACATCTTATATCCTTTGTACCGAGGTCGTAAAGATTGTTTTTGTGATATTATATTAGATTTTCTCAGAGGACATTTGCTGATTATATATTGAAAATATTCAATATACATTATTGCAAGCTAGGAATTGCTCTTGTTGTTAAGGGTGATGGATTAAATTTATCACATTGTCCTTATTTAGATATTGAGAAAATCTAATTAAATGGTGTACATTGTGTCGGTGAACTTAAAAGTATAATGTATGCTTAAATTTCCACTAGACTAAATATTGTCTTTGTTACGGGACTTCTAAGTAGGTATCGGTTAAATTCAGGACATGATCACTGGGTTGCTGTCAAGAATGTTTTAAGGTATTTAAAGAAGACAAGATATTATATGCTAATTTACAGACATATTCAATTCTTGCAGTTAATAGGGTATTTAGATGTAAACTTTGCTGGCTGTTCTAATGACATGCAATCAATAACGGAATACATATTTATGTTAGTAATAAGTGCAGTAAATAAAGTTCTATGTCATCTTCTACTATGTATGCAGTGTTAGTAACATTCTTTTAGGTTGTTACTTGAGCTATTAGGCTCTAGAACCTCATGACGAAGTTGATCGTTTTAACTTGATTGATAGACCCATACAATTGTATTAAGATAACAAATTTGTATTATTATTTATTTACTACAGATGTCTCAAGGGGTCTAAATATATGGTGGTCAAATATTTTTGACCATAAAGAAACGGTACAGAAAGGTGACTTATAATATAACATAATTTCACAGATAATGTGGTTGTAGATCCACTAACTAAAGGCCTACGCCCTTGTGTATTTGAGTGACATGTCATTAGCATGCGCCTAGGAATATCTTCAGATACTGTTGTTTAGTGGGAGCTATTTTGGCTTTACTCTGATAAAGGTTTCATCTGTGTTCATTACACTTTGTAACGGTTTGATATGTATCAACTTTTGCATTCAATAAAATATTTTGAATATGTTGTTATTATGTTGAATACATATTGATAAAGTCTCAAAGGATTGTATAAACCTTAAGTGAAGGCTAGGGGCATCTGGGCATCCAGTTATTAGCTTTGTGCATATGTCTTGTAATACATAAAGAAATGTTAACTATAAGGACAAGACATATGTGGGTTCATTGGAACCATAAAGCATTCTCTTGTGACACAAGTTTTTGTGACACCTAAGGTAAGAGAATGGTGATTGACAAATGGGATCTCTCTCTGAGAGATGTTATCCATTTGACACACTACCATATTTAATCCATATCAATAAAGTTGAGAACATTCGTGACCATGGAAGGCTCTGTGTATATACATGCAGTTACCGCCATGATTCGGTGTTTAAGACTTTATGAGATAGGATTGACTATTAAGAATTATCTCTAGACCAAATGTGCGCACATACGGTACGATTTCAATTAATATAGTCCAAGTGGGAGAATGTAAGAGTTTTTCTAATGTGGACTACATTAATTAATATTGTACTTTACTGTTTTTACGGCGTAAAATAGGGTTGGTCTAAGGTGAGATTGAAGGTTTCTTAATTAGTCTAATATGGGCTGGCTAGTATGGGCCGAGTTGAGCCTGGCCCGTAATGAGAGGGACTGGCTGGAAACTCTATAAATAGTGCTCAAGTCTCTCCTCTAATCCTAATTCTCACATGTATCCTCACCTAAAGGGCGTTTACCTAACGCTATACGTGAGGGGGGCGCCTCATTGAGCCAGTGATACGTAGGGCAATAGAGGAGAAGGACTTGCGCATGGAACATTGTGTTTCCGCTTCCACTTCAAGAACAGTTGATCCCCTTGATGAGGGGGTAATCCATTTTCTGCTTCCGCTTTATATTCGATGAATCCTAAAACAAGTGCGTTAATCTTTCTACTTAATTATATATGTTCTTGTTCTGATTATGGAGATCTTGGGGTTGCGCAATTTGTGTCCAACGTGGTCTGCCCCCAACCACCAACACCGGTGCGAGGCTCGCGCTTCTCCCCTCCGCCTCTGTCCTTGGTCCTCTCGTTCGCATACGTCCTTCAATTTTCTGCAGAACCGTGAGGGAAAGAGAGGGAGAGGAAGAAGGCTAGGCTGGTCTTGGGGAAAATAAAGAAGTGGGCCGACCTAGGTGAAAAGAAAGAAAAGGAAAAGGATTTGAGCCAACCAAGCCCTCGAGCCCGGTTTTGCATCTCTCTTTTTTTCTTTTTTTCTTTTTTTGAAAATTTTAATGATTAACATTAATAATGCAAATATTCCTAATATGTGATGCAATTTATTGATTTTTTTGTAAGTAATTTAGTGAAACTTATTCACTTCACTCTCTCTCTTTTTTTAATTAATTAATTTTTTTAAAGATCAAATTTTTTATAATCTTTTTATAATTAATACTAGTGATGCTAATGCTTCCAATATCAATATGTTATGCAATTTAATGAAAATTAATTTTTATTTAGAAATTAAAAATTAATCCATGATTTTTTATATAATAAAGCCCTTAATAAAATGGCCAAATTTAGTTGTCAACAAGAACCTAGTCTCTGAAAATGATCAATTGGGTAGAAATGTCCTTAATTTTATGTTTCATCAAATTAACTTACAACGTATGTATGATCGGCTGGTCGTATCAATATGCAAAGTTATGTTCGTAGTCAGTGGTGAGCACGATTCGTCAATTTTGATATGGTAAAGTTTCCGCCAAACCTTGGTCCTCAAAACAATTAACTTCAGAATCGTATTTAACTATGCTCTTTCTTTATGAATGAAAATCAATTACCAAGAGTTCTTTTTTTTTTTTTTTTCATGCCTTCTTTCTCCAATAGGCCTCTTGCTGAGCCTTACCCATCCACATGTCGAGCCTTCCAGCCAGTATGCTTTAAGACCATACCTTGCTCTATTTTTTCGTTTTAATGGAGGGATCTTTTTTTTTTCTTTTCTTAATTTGGACGGTTTCTTGTTTTAATCACATCTAATGTATCTTACTATAGAAGCCAACGTTTGGAATTTCTCTTGCAAATTTTGTTTCAGCTCATACGCTTGTGCACAATCAATCTGATAGAGTAATTCTGATTAGCTTACCTTAATTTTTCAGGTTGGATGTTCATTTAATGTTTTTAGCACACGAAAACTTAGGATAATTAAGAGAACCAAAAAATTTACCTCCCTATTTAGAAAATCTTGTCGTAAATGTGCTTTGACTTTTGTTAAAATTGAAATCCCTAAACTATTCACACCTTACCAATAATTAACGTGTGAATTTACATATAACCTGCTTATATTTTTAAAGTTAGAACAATATTTTAACTATTGACCTATTATTTACTGTCGCCATTGAATTTTTAACAGACAAGCTTTATATTAAGTAACTAGATGCGAAAATACTGCAATGTTTAAGAGAGTGACTTATTTTTCGTAATACACATCTTGAGTATATTAGTAATTTAAAAATTATTGATTAAAAATGCTTAATAAACTAAGAATGAACCGATTTTATTTTTTTTTTCAGAAAAGCGCTGGATCCCTTCTTTCTCCCATGATGATATTGATTATGCATCCTTTATTTCCGATGGACTACATTTCTTTTGGGCAATTGTACTTGATCTCGTAAATTAATTAGGAATATGTGAAGATAGTTAGCGTATATTTTACATATTTCACTCGTCCTCTGAGATTGATAATATTTTTACGATATGGATTTGAATATTAAATAAGTTCATATCAAGACAATCGAGTTTGGCCCTTCTTGATTGCCCATTTGATTTGGACGGAGAAGGCAAAGAGTTTGGTCCCTACCTCCGAGGTTTGCGGATAGGGCCAGGCCACACGGCAAAAGAAAAAGGAAAAAAAAGGAGGAGAATGTCTTACCGTTGGTGCTTTTACGCGAAAATAAATGTCTTCGCTCTACTTCTTTTTAGGTTCAAAAGTAGATGGAGAGTTTTGTTTTGGGGGCAAAATTAGGGGGACCGATGGAATTTTACATGTTCTAATGGCACTTTTTCATCCCATTGTAAAGTAAACCCATTAGAAATTTACATGATTTGGAAAGTGCAAAGAGTGGAGTTGAGATAATGTAATAAGAGGTGTTGTCATGTGACACACCTCAATGACCAAAAAAAAAGATAGAGTGTATCTTCCCTGTATAGGCCATACACAATCCTTGGATTTTTAATTTGCCTAATCAAGTCATCAAATTTGCATGGCTTTTCTAATTAAATCTTTCTGATTCTGAATTTGGTAACTTGGAGCTCTTGTGTTCAATGAAGTGAGCAAGAATCCAACATGAAAAAGACCTTTGGTTGTCATGAGCCATCAATTGATCAACGACTATAACTAGGCCAAGAGCAACAAAATTTTTCTATACGATCGTTATGTACAAGCTTTTCATGTTAGACTCTTGCCACCTTCGATGGACATATCGGCTCCGGCGAAAGTAATAGAACTTAGTGTATTTACCCTATTAAAGTAAACAGCATCACGTAGAAGGATGATTTCTAGGACTAAAAGCATCTACCCAACCATCGAACACAATGCTTAATCATCGAGCCCCGGTCATGGATAAAGCCAAATGGACATTCATCGTGTCTCAAACCTTTAAATTAATTAGGCTCACGCCTAATTCCCTGAATCGCAATTGACACCAAAAGCCTTCCCTGTAAAATTTAATGAAAGAGATGTCTCAGATCCCGGCTTCTCCCAGTTTTATTGATAGTAGAAGACAAAGCAAGGAAAAGATGTACGCTGATAACAAGATAGCCCACTTTATGTAAATTCCCAATCTATAAAATGCTCCTATTGACTTAATTGTTTTGTGAGTTGATCCATTGTTTTGGCACCTTTTCTATCACATACAAGGAAAATATGCTGAATTTTGTGTTTACATAATCAAAATGTATATGTTCAATTTGGTTCACCAACACCCTATAAGATCTTATTATATACATACTTAAACAATTCACACATGATAATCTGTTAATATTTTTGAAAATTAGAACAATATTTTAACTTTTGACATTTTTATTTTCACCATAGAATTTTAAACGGACTAGTCTTTTATAAAGTAACGAGATGTGAAAATACTGTAATATTAAGAGAACAACTAATTTTTTGTAATGTGCATCGCGATTTTATTAGTAATCTAAAAAATTATTGATTAAAAGTGCTTAATAAAACGAAAATGAACCCATTTTTTTTAAGATCAGGCGAGGGTGGTGCTGGCCCAATCGAAGGAACAGGTGGCCCTCAAAGCAAAACCACCACTGGAGGAGACAAGTCACGGTAGAAATGCACTGGATCCCTTCTTTTCCCATATCGGAATTGATTTATTTATCATTTATTTTCTGATGGAATACATTTTCATTTTTGCGCAATTATATGTGATCTTGTGGATTAGTTAGGAATATGTGAAGATAGTTAGCTTACTTTACACATTTCACTCGTCCAAGGAGATCGATGATATTTTTATGAAATGGATTTGAATATGAGATAAGTTCATATCAAGTCAATTAAGCTTGGCTTTGTTGGTTATGCATTCAGTTTGGATAGAGCCCAATGAGATTTGAGGACGGAGCCGGCCCATGTAACAAAAAAACAAAAGAAGAATCTCACCGTTGGTGCTTTTACTCAAAAATTAATATCTTCCCTCTACCTTTTCTTAGGTTCATAAGTAGATGGAGGGTTGTTTTTTCAAGCAAAATTAGAGGGACCAATGGTGTTTTGCATGTTCTAATGGCACTTTTTCAGCCCATTCTGATGGGTGTGAAGTAAATCCATTAGAAATTTACACGTTTTGAAAAGTGAAAGGAGTGAAATAGAAATAATATAATTCGATTTATTATTAAGTAGCGCACCTCAATCATCCAAAAAAAAAAAAAACATAGAAGTAGTCTGCCTTGCCAATAGGGGCCTTGCAAAGCCCTTGGACCTTTAAATAGCCTAATCAGGTCATTACATTTATATAACTTTCCTAACAAATGTTTTCAACTCTAAATTTGATTAACCAAAGCTCATTTGTTCAATGAAGAGGGCAAGAGTCCGACATGAAAAAAATCTTTTTCCATTGTGAGCTATACGAACATAGTTCACAAGCAATCATCATGTCGCCAGCTTTTAAAATGAGTAAGGATCATGCCTGTTTCCAAGTCAACAATATCGTAAAGTCCCTAAATCATGATTGACAACTAAAACGGCACAAACAACTTCCATGCAAATTTTTATCAAAGAAAGCTCTTAGATGCGAGCTTTTTCCATTTTATCATCTAAAAAAATAAAAAAAAAACAAAAAACAAAACAAATAAAAGATGTACTTCGGTAATGGGATATACCAATTTACATGAATTCCCAATCTACGAAGTACGCTCCATTCGCTTAATCATCCTTTAAGTTGATCCGTTGTTTCAAGACCTTTTCCATCACATATGAGGAAAATATGCCCAAATTTGCATTTATATAATCAAAACGTAAATGTTCAACTAGGTGCCCCAACACCCTCTAAGATCTTATTATATCCACATTTACACAATTTACAAGAATTCGAATGACTAGTATAATTGGCATATTATATCATGTAAGTAACTAATCGTGTGAAGACGTGAAAAGATTTCAACAGGTTTTGAAAGTTATAATTTTATTGTAACGAAGATTTCCTCCATAATCCTATAAAAAGCTTACTGAATTTATCATCATAAGGAATTACTAATTATTGATTAGAAACCTTCCCATGTCTCTCTACTGGCAAGTGAGATTCGACTTGCAAATTGGAGTACTGTCATTAGGTAATACTTTCTTGGCAAAGCATATTATTTTTAGCGCATTTACAAATACCGACAAAAACCACAATTAAAGAATTTAAAACGGTCAAATTCATCAATTGTCAAGTAGAGTTGTGAGTCTCATGACATTAAGTGTCATACACGTGTCAAGACATAGTGCACACAAGACACTTCAAGAAGATTTTTCCATGGAAAATCTCCATTGCACTAAAATTTTCCACACGCAAGACACCACCACCATGGAAATTATGTGTCTCAATAATGCCATTTTAAGAAGACTTTGACTTTCACCTTATAGAGAAGACCCGTGTTGATAACTTCACGATACAAGATACAAAAGGGGCTTTATCATTAGTGGAAATGTTAAATTGCAAAATGGAAAGGCATTAGTTCCTCCGCCTCCTTTATTTCCACTTGTTCTTTTATTCCTCCCTTCGCTTTTTCCTTCACCCCTTTGCCCTCCTGACCAACACAATGTCTTGCTCCATCTTAAAAATTTCTTCGTGCTTGATAGCATGGCATCATGGCATCCGACTCTTGTGATTAGAATGATTATGTTGTGTCATATCCAAAGATGAGTATCTTTTCCATCACTAATGGGGAAAATTTGCCAAATCTTATGTTTACATAACCAAAAAGTAAATGTTGAATTTAATGCCCTGATATTCTTGAGACCTTTTATTACACGTGAAAAACAATTCTCAATAATCCAACCACCTAGTATGATGAGCATATTAACCGTGAGTTTGGTTGGACTTTAGAAATGGATTTTGGGTGCAATGCAAATACTAAAAGCAAAAGCTTTTTAAGAAAGGGCAGTCGCATGACCTCGGGCGGCCATCTCGTGGGTTGTGCAACCTTGATGGTCACCCTCACAAAGAAGTTGAACAATAACAATGAGGAGCAAATTCATCAATTGTGAGTCTCATGACACGTGTCAGGACATAGTGCACACAAGACACTTCAAGAAGATTTTTCCATGGAAAATCTCCATTGCACTAAAATTTTCCACACACGCAAGACACCACCACCATGGAAATTATCTGTCCCAATAATGCCATTTTAAGAAGACTTTGACTTTCACCTTATAGAGAAGACCCATGTTGATAACTTCACGGTACAAGATACAAAAGGGGCTTTATCATAAGTGGAAATGTTAAATTGCAAAATGGAAAGGCATTAGTTCCTCCACCTCCTTTATTTCCACTTGTTCTTTCATTCCTCCCTTCGCTTTCCTTCACCCCTTTGCCCTCATGACCAACACAATGTCTTGCTCCATCTTAAAAATTTCTTCGTGCTTGATAGCATGGCATCATGGCATCCGACTCTTGTGATTAGAATGATTATGTTGTGTCATATCCAAAGACGAGCATCTTTTCCATTGTTGATGGGGAAAATGTGCCAAATCTTATATTTACATAACCAAAAAGTAAATGTTGAATTTAATGCCCTGATATTCTTGAGACCTTTTATTACACGTGAAAAACAATTCTCAATAATCCAACCACCTAGTATAGTGAGCATATTAAGCGTGAGTTTGGTTGGACTCTAGAAATGGATTTTGGGTGCAATGCAAATACTAAAAGCAAAAGCTTTTTAAGAAAGGGTAGTCACATGACCTCGGGCAGTCATCTCATGGGTTGTGCAACCTTGATGGTCACCCTCGCAAAGAAGTTGGACAATAACAATGAGAGGCAAAATTGAAAAACTAAAGAATTCGTGGGGATAACAATGGGAAAAAGTATATTTAACCAAAATTTCAGTATTCGGTGAATGTTATTTCGAAAGAGTTGCCAAACTCTCCAGCATTTCCTCAAGAGACTTTGAAGGCCGAAAGCCCATTGAAAAAGCTAACCAATGTGAAGAAGTGAAAAGATTTCGACAGGATTGAAACTTATTATTTTTCATAATGAAAGTTTCCTAATGATTCTATGAAAAGCTCAAGAGCTTTGTCATAGAGTTATTAATTTTTTATAGCCAAGTTACCAATTTTTATATGTGTTTTTTAATGAATGAATTGTTACAATCATCCTAATTCTCTCTACTAGCAAATGAAATATAAAGAATACGCTTTTGTTGTTCTTTAGCTTATTTACAAATACCAACAAAAATTGTGATAAATGAACATAGGAAACTCAAATTTGTAAGTTGTCAAATCGAGTTGTTAGTACTGCGACATGGAATTAGTACATGTGGCACAACATCATGATGTAAGGGGACCTTTCATGAAGACCTTTTCTTGGAAATTTATGGCACTAAATTTTTTTTCATGCCCAATTAACCCCGCCAAGACAATAAAATAAAATAAAATAAAATAAAATAAAATAAAGTAAAGAATACCATATATGTATCCCCAGTAATGTCATTTCATGAAGACTTTGATTTCTATCAAACCACGTCTTTTCTTTCCCTTTTCAATTGTAGCAGTAAAATACTTGACAAGCATTTCTTTGAAATTAATCGTCGCCAAGTAACCGAGAGATTAATTTCCAAGAAGAGTTGAACATTGAAATTCTAAGGCACTAATAATTTTCCACACCTAACTAACCCTACCAGGGCTCTTCCCATGGAAATTCAGTGATTCCGATTATTTTATTTTAAGAAGACTTTGACTTTGACCTTGAAGAGAAGGCTCACGTGATCACTTCACACTACAGAGTGGCTATATAAGCGGAAGCACTCTCCTCCACTACCAATAAACTCGCTTGCATGCTAAATTGCAGAATGGGGTGGCATCAAATCCTCCGCCTCCTTTGTTTTCACTTTTGCTTACATTCGTCCCTTTGATTTGCTTTGCCCCTTTGCCCTCCTAACCAACATGGTGCCTTGCTCCATTTTAAGAATTCCTTTGTGTTTGATAGCAAGGCATTAGACCCCTGTTATTGGTATTCCATTGACTCCCATTATCAAGAGCCATACCTTGTCAAGTCTTATCCAAAGACAAGTTCATGGTACAATGGCATGGATTGCTACTCATAGGATAGTGCCGCTTGTGATGGTGCCACTAGTAATGTCATTGGTCTCGTTCTCACTTGCAATTGGCTTCGTGGCACTCTCCATTCCAATGGCTCCCTCTTTCTCCTTCGCCATCTTCGAAACCTCAACCTTTCTCGTAATGACTTTTCTAGCTCTCAAATTTTGTCTAATCTGAGTGCATTTGCAACATTGACTCATCCGAATCTCTTTGGTTCATCCTTTTTGGGGTTCTATTCCCAGTGATATCTCTTGCCTCTCCAAGTTGGTGTCGCTTGATCTCTTTAACAATTATTTTTTCAGTAGACACTCATTGGACAATTCAATTTTCACAATGCTTGTTCAAAATCTAACAACATTGAGAAAACTTGTTCTTGATGAAGTAGACATGTCCATGGTTTCACCAAAGTTCTTTGCGAATTTGTCTTCTTCTTTGACATATCTAAGCGTCGGTTCTTATTCCTTAGGGGGGATATTTCCATATGCCATTTTTTGATGACCGAGCCTCACCACTCTCTATTTATTTTACAATCATAACCTGTCTGGGATTCTTCCCAAATCCAATTAGACTAGTCCTCTTGAGTCTTTGTCTCTATGGAGTACGACTTTTTCAAGAGAAATTCCTGATTCAATTGGTAACATGAAGAATTTAACTGTTTTAGATCTTGAGAATTGCAAATTCACTAGACACATCCCCTCATCAATGTGGAATCTCAACCAACTCCAAGTTTTGTGGATTGACGGGAATAGCTTTTGTGGGGTTGTAGAGTTTGAGTTATTTACAAAGCTTCAAAATCTCCGAATGCTTTTTGTTTCTCAAGAACTAAATCTAATCTACGATACACTCGAGTATACATTCTTGAAGCTTGAAATGTTGGGGTTGCGTTCTTGCAACTTGACCAAGCTTCCCTATTTCTTGAATTCATTGAAAAGATTAACATACTTAGACTCTCTTCAAATAGGATTGGTGGGGAGATCCGATGTGGTTTTGGGGAATAAGCCATGATGCATTGGAAACATTAGTTCTTTCTAATAACCTTTTGGAGGGAGGTATACAACTATTGAATGATTTCACCAAAGTGAGATCCCTCCTTGATTTGCCAGTTTAGCTCACTACAAAATTTAGAATTGTCTAATAATAATTTCTCTAGAAATATGCTATTATGTTTAGGTAATATAACTAATCTCATGTTTATGAACTTGAGTAATAATAGATTGCAAGGACCATTACCGCGCTCCCTAGTCAAATGCGTGAACTTATCAACACTAGATCTCAATCATAACAAGTTTAGTGATATCTTCCGACATTGGCTAAAAGCATTGCAACTGTATACCCTCGATTTGCAATCGAACAAATTTTATGGTAGGATCAACCTCACTACCTTTGGACTCTCCTTCCCTACTCTTCAAAATCTATTTATTTCCAACAACAATTTCATTGGACAGTGGCCCACAGAGTTCTTCTCAAACACCTCACTAGGTATTATAGATTTGTCCGACAACAAGTTTGGAGGGCCAATTCCGCTTCCATCTCTTGTCACATATTATTATTCTATTGCAAGTAATAACATAACTGGGAAGATCCCCTCTTTGATATGCAACGCCACTCGGTTCGAGATCATTGACTTGTCCAACAACAGCTTAACGGGTAGCTTGCCTCAATGCTTAACAAATTTTAACATCGATCTGTTAGTTTTGAACTTGTGAATGATTCACCTCAAGGGCACAATTCCTGAATATTTTTCTTCGAGAAGTGGCTTGATGACTCTTGACTTGAGTCGAAATCGGTTTGAAGGCACATTGCCCTAGTCACTTGTAAAATGTAGATATCTAGAAGTTCTGGATCTCAGTCACCATTAAATAAAGGAGCATTTCTAAGATGGTTAGGAATACTCCTAGGCCTAAAAGTTCTCGTTTTGAGGTCCAACAATTTGAAGGATCTTTTGGATAATCCCAAGGGAGCTCACCTCTTTCCCAAGTTACACATTTTGGACCTCCCCAACAATAGCTTTAGCGGTCCTTTGCTAACCAACTTGATAATGAAACTGAAAGGCATGATGAATGGTGAAAATGTGCAAGACACATCAATGTATATGACTCGATCTTTTCGACGAGGAACATATGAAAATTCAGTGGCCATGATGATGAAGGGGCTAGAGGTTGAGCTAGTGAGGATCTTGATATTCCTCATAATTATTGATTTGTCGTGCAACTTAGGGGTGAGCATGGTCCGAATTGGGTCGGTCCACCCCCTAACCCTAGGAACAACCTGCATAGTGTTGGTCCTCAATTTTTGGGACCAAAGATTGACCCTATTAAGCCTAGGACCGAGGATCGGATAGACCCAATGGGTTCGGTCTAGTTCCAGGGTCAACCTAGGATCGATTAATAATTTTTAATTTCATTTTTTATACTTCCTGAAAAGGCAACCAATGACCAGACCGACCCAATGGGTTCGATGACAAGTGAGGTTAGTGAAGAGAGGTGAGCGGTGTAAGTGGCCAGCGTCGAGTGGGGCGAGCACCTAGCAGTGAGCAACACAAACGACTAGAAGCAAGGGAGGCGAGTGTCGAATGGCGAGCATATAAGTTGTTTCTTTCAATTTTGGCAAGTTAAAGACTAAGAGGACAAAAAGGACATAAGAGAACGAGTACTTGAGGAGAATACCATGAGGAGCTATTTACGTCATGAGAACGCTATAAGGACTCCTCTTAGAGACATTTTCCTCATTTGTAAATATGACTATTGATGCCATAAAAGACATTAAAAGTCTAAGCTATTAAAGAACATTGTAAAATTACTTTGACTCATCACTAAGGAGTCGTTTAATGCTATTGATGTCGTTAGACTTAGGATTTTCACTATATAAAAAATTAATAATATATTATTATATATTATATATATTATACACAATGAGGGTTGGTTCGGCTTGGACCAACCCTAAATTCCCAGGTTTAAGGACTAACCTACACAATACTGGTCTAGGGATCTTAGGACCAAGAATCGACCCAATCTCCCTAAAAACCGGACTAGGATTGACAGGGTTGGGCCGATCCAGGGTCAGTCTAGAGTTGACCCTAGACCGATGCTCACCCCTAGTGCAACTCATTCCAAGGGAACATCCCCGAAGTTATTGGACATCTTCACTTTCTTGTAGGGCTCAACCTTTCTCATAACTATCTTACCGGTTCCATCCCACCGACTCTAGGGAACTTGACTAATCTTAGACAGCTTGATCTTTCTTTGAACAAGTTTAGTGGGTTGATTCCTAAAAAATTAGGAGATTTGACATCTGTTGGATACTTGAACCTCTCGAAGAACCAACTCACTGGTTGAATTCCACAAGACAAGCAATTGAGCACATTTTCAAGCCACTTGTTTAGTGGGAATTCAAGCTTATGTGGAACTCCCTTGTCAAAAACATACCCTTGCGATGCTCAACCTCCTCCATCATCCTTATTAACTTTTGACCGTGAAGGGCATGAGAGTTGGTTCAAACGAAAGACAGTGGGGATTGGGTATGCATTCGGAATCGTAATTGGGATTTCAATAGCATATGTAGGATTAGAAATGGGAAGGCCCAAATGGCTCATGCAAGGTGTGGAGATACTGAAGAGTGGAGTAGTCGAGTGGATCGAGAAGTCAAAGCGAAAGGCTATCAAATTTCATGGGCAATGAAATTGTTTGAGGGATCTATCTTTGTAAACTAGCAATGTAAATTTAGTTAATAGAGATGTCATCGGGATAGCTTGAAATGTCATTTCCCTTATGAAGGCTTGTTTCTAATGTCCTTTCTCGGTGCAATTTTCTATCGTTGAATTGAGAAGATGAATAATATGATCTGTCAAGCACACGGCTTTAGACAGAAGAAGTAAAATACAAAAGAGGAAAATGAACCAAGTGCCATTAATCTCTAAAGATATCTTTTCCATCTTCTCATGTGCATAACTTCATATGTCCATGAAGAATTAGAAGTGAAGACTATCTTTCACTCTTTCGGTCGAAGTCAGTTAATTAATTAATATGCCGAAGAATTACGTCTTGAAGGTTCCACCTCGAAATCTATGTATAGGATCAACTATTTTATCTATTAAAAGAGTAAATCTTTGGGTGGAACGGAGTTAATGTTATGTTTTATTAAATCAACTTGAGACGGGTGTACGAGTGGTGGGTCTCATGAACATACGAAGTTATATGAACAGTCAAAGGTTAGCAGAATTCATCGATCTCCATAACATGGGTTTATGTTAACAGAATTCCTCGATCTTCAAAACAATAAACTTTTATAAACATTTTCGGCCATGCTTTTCATGAGTGAAAACCAATTACCATGAATTTTATTTCTTCTCATGCCTTCTTTGAACATAGGACTTATGTTGAGCCCGGTCCATCCGCAATCCACCTAGTTCGCTTTGCGGCATTCCTTCGCTCTTGAGGTCTTTTTTTTTTTCTTTATTTTACGGTTCGACCAAATTTTTTCCTTTTTTAATTTGGAAAGTCTCTCATTTTACTCACATCTTTTATCTTGTATCTTAGTATATAGGCGGTTTTGGAATTTCTCTTGCAAATTTCATTTCGGGCCAGTAGTTTTGACGTGCGCGTTCAATCCAATGGAGTGAGTCGTGGTCGGCTTAGCTTATATTTGGAGGCCGTATGTTCACATCATGATTTTTGCCCACAAAAACTTAGGATAATCAAGACAGCCGAAATTATAATTTACAGCGACTACTCCCACACAAGAACTTTCGATGCAATCCCCGAATCAAAAATATTTTAACATTTAATGGAGAGATTAATTTTTACGATGTGTAGAGCAAGTGTATTAGTAATTTAAAATTATTCATATTAAATTTGCTCAATTAAAGATAAATGAATACGAACTGTTTTTTATAGTGATGGGAGACAATTACGATGATGAAAGGGAAGGGATAAGGTGAGGAAGGGGAGGGTGATGGTGGCGGGCCCGATAGATAGGGTAAGGAACAGCTGCCCCTCCAAAGGTGAAAAACATATCACCACTCGATGCGACAAATCATGGCCGAATTACACCGGTGGATCCACTTCATTTTTCCCATATTGGAAATCGTTTCTCTTCATCTTTTTAATTTCTAGAAAAACAAAATAGAAAAGGATTAAAGAATCAAAAAAGATTTGACTAACCCGAACCTCCCCGACGCTGTTGCGTGCTGTGTACGCACCTTATCGTCCCGCGGTTCTCCATCAAAAGCCGAGAAAAAGAAGAAGGAAAAAGAGCGAGAAAGGAAAGAAGGGGAGGGTGGGGCGGTATTGTGTGGCTGCGATTCCCGGAGATGGCGATGGAGATTGGCGAATTCGTGGGCGACTTGTTATGGTTTCTAAGTGCGCCACGATGCTCAAGAAAGAAACTGGATATTCGACCAACCCACCCCCTCACCGTGGCTAAGTTGTAATGACTGTTATCTGACTTTCGGATTTGGTGAATTAGTAAGGATGATTTGGGAATGCTGGGACGGACGAGGATGGCACGTCATGTCCCTCTCTCATCCAGATTTTGCCCCATTGCAATGTTTTTCTTTTTTTTACACCATCATTGTTTGTCTTGTAAATTTACTTGGAATATGCCATGATATATTATAGCTTATTTTACGCATTTTACTTTAGGTAATGAGACCAATGATGCTCTTGTGGAAATTTCTTCCTAAATCTAAAATTATTTCATATCAGTCAGCTTAAACCTTGCCTAATGACCTACCGTCTCATACTTTGGACGGGAAAGTATAGAGTTCAATCTCTATCTCTTCGGCTTGAAGAGTGGGATCCGCCAGCAAAAGCTAGCAATTGCAAAATTAATAAATAAAATAGGTAATGTCACGATTGGTTTTTCTATGTTTACCTACAAATTAAAATCGTCATTCCACCGTTTTTTTTTTCAAAAGTGTTTCTCTACTTTTTAAAAAATATCGAGCGTTCATTAGGTCATAATTTTTCTTCCAATGGTCAATTTTTGCTCACATAGGTGATTAGATTAGTGACACGAACACAGCTATACGCATGTCGTGCTATAACTCGCTCAATTTACGTAAACACACTACATTGGAGTCACATTAAGCAACATAAAAAGATATTAAGAAAGAGAGAGATGGGTCCATTAGGACCTCCATGTAGCTCAACTAAGTTCACGGCCACCAGGGACGTTTAAGCTCAAGCTTTCCGATGCCATGGCTACTCGAACTCATGACCTTGGCCGCTCGATGTGAGCTTGCGGCAGTCGTAGCAACTTGACTTTCAGCTCGCAATCATGGTTGCAGGATTATTTCAAGCCACGAAATTTGAGGCCACGCCCACTCGAGTTTCGAGTTAGCGGCCAGGGCCACTCAATTGGTGCTTGTGAGGGGGTACTGATGATAGTTTTCACCTTGCCGTGGTTGTTAATTTTTGTGAGTTTTTGATTTGGTATGATTTAAGGAAGAAGAATAATCTGTAGGGAGAGGGAGAGGGAGTCAACATTTGAAAAAAAAAAAAAAAATACACATCGACAAATAAAAGGAAACAAAAATTCAGGCCAGAAAATAGTTAACGCCATGTCGGCAAATTTCATCGCCGGAACTAAGTAAGGACGATTAATGGCACTTTTTTTTTAAAGTAAGGGATGGTTTTGTAGCAAAAAAGGGGGACTGACTTTGTTTTCGGGCAAGAGTAAACCCATCATAGATCCACATGATTGGAATAATTGATCAGAGACCGCAATTAGACCACGAGCATCAAACCATCCACTTTCTCTGTCCCTCAGCCATAGCAAAACGAAACTGCACATAAAATTACCCGCAGCATCGAAGTGACAGACGACCGAAACAGTCATCCCCTCGGCGGAGCTACGACCAACGAAGAAGCTCATGATCCGAACACTATTAATTCAATCCTCTAAACCTGAATCCTACCAAGCTCGACCCAGTTCTTGGACTATAACCAAATTCAACGGTTGCGGTTCCTCTCCTCTCGGCGCACCTCATCAACATGGGACGGCGAATATGAAGACGAAAATGACGAAGAAGAAGATGGTGACGATAACGAAGTGAGGAATTACGATCAGGAGATGGGCTTCCTATTCTTCGCAGGTCCGAATTGGACGTGTACCGTCGGCATGAGCCTCGGCCTCGACGCATTCCATGGCGTGAGGCTCTGGCACGAGCGGCAGAGGAGATTCATCGAGTGCTTGGCGACAAGGATGTTCACGCCGTGGACTCTGGAACTGCCGCGCTAGCGCAGGTTCGCTTAGTCCGACTTTGCAGTACATGGTCGCAGGCTGTTGCAGAGCTCGTATGGTTTCTAATCCTTCGTACCTCTCAATGAGGCTCGCTCGCTCATTTCGGTTTCAGCGAAGATGAAGAAGATCGCCACGAGTCGCAAGAGTGAGCCAGGTTTTTCATTAGAAATGGGTTAAGTTGGTTTAATCGCGTCTTGTTATTCATATGTGATATCTTAGTATATAAATAACATTTTCTCTTGCGAATTTCGTTTAAGCTCATGCGTTTAATGTGCGTATTCAATCTGATGAAGTGATTCCGATCGGCTTACCTTAACATTTTAAGTTGAACGTTCATTTAATAATTCTTGCAAACGAAAATCTAGGATAATCAAGAGAACCGAAGGATTGACTCTCACATTGTTAAATTCTTGCAGTAAGTGCGCTATGACTTTTGCTAAATTTGAAATATCTAAAATTTTATAATATACAAATTATTGAGTCGTGAATTTACATATAATGTTTTCTAAAATTAGAATAATATTTTAACTATTGATGCATTCTTCACTTTCGTCGCTGAACTTAAAACAGACAAGGCCTTTATTAAGTAACTATATGCGAAAACACTGTAATGTTTAAAAGAGAGATTAATTTTTCATAGTAAGCATCGTGAATTTATAAGTAATTTAAAAGTATTGATTCAAAGTGTTTTTTTTTTTTTTTTTTTTTTTTGGTCAGATTTGATTAAAAGTGTTTGATAAAACGAAAATTAATCGATTTTTTTTTTTTTTTTTAGATCCGAGACCATGATGGAGGGAGGATAAGGAAGGCGAGGATGGTGCTGGGCCGAACGGAGGAACAGCTGGCCCTCAAAGCAAAACCACCACTCAAGGAGACAAGTCACGACAGAAATGCACTGGATCCCTTTTTTTTCCCATATTGAAATTGATTTATTTTTCATTTATTTTCCGACGCAATACATTTTCTTTTGAGCAATTATCCGTCATCTCGTGAATTTATTAGGTATATGTGAAGATAGTTTGCTTGCTTTACATATTTCACTCATCCAACAAAATCGATGATATTTTTTATGGAATTCATATCATGTCGATTAAGCTTGGCCTTGTTGGTTACGCATTCGGTTTGGACGAAGCCCTTTGAGGTTTGAGGATGGAGCCGGCTTGTATAGGAAAAAAAAAAAACAAAAGAAGAATGTCACCGTTGGTGCTCTTACTTGAAAATTAATATCTCTCCTCTAACTTTTTTTAGATTCATAAGTAAATGGAGGGTTGTTTTTGGAGCAAATCTAGAGGGACCAATGGCATTTTACACATTCAAATGGCACGTTTTTAGCCAATTCTGATGCGTGTGAAGTCAATCCATTAGAAATTTATACAATTTGAAATGTGAAAAGGGTGGAATCGAGATGATGTAATTTGATGTGTTGTCAAGTAGCATGATTATCCAACAAAAAATAATAATAATAATGTGCCTTGCCTATAAGGGCCAGGCAAAGCCCTTGGGATCTTTAAACTGTCTAATTAGGTCATTAAATTTATATAGCTTTTCTAATGAATGTTTTCAACTCCAAATTTGATTAACTAGCGCTCATTTGTTCAACAAAGTGGGCAAGAGTCCGACATGAAAAGGATCTTTTGCCGTTGTTAGCTGTACAAACATAGTTCACGAGCAATCATTATGTCTCCAGCCTTTAAAATGAGTAAGGATCACGCCTATTTCCAAGTCAACGAGGGTCCGAGAATATAGTAAAGTCCCTAAATCATGATTGACTACAAAATTGGAACCAAACAACTTCTCTTTTTGACCAAAAAAAAAAAAAAACTCCCCTGCAAATTTTTATCAAAGAGAGCCCTAGGATCCGAGCTTTTTCCCTTTCATTATTTTTAAAAAAAAAAGCAAAAGAAATAAAAGATGTACTTCAATAACGAGATAGACCGATTTATATATATTCCTGATCTATGAAATACGCTACATTTGCTTAATCGTCCTTTGAGTTGATCCATTGTTTTGGGACGTTTTACATCACATATGAGGAAAATGCCGAATTTTGTGTTAACATAATCCGTACATAAATGTTCAATTAGGTGCCCCAACACCCTCTAAAATATTATTATGTACACGTTTAAACAATTTATAGGAATTCGAATGCCTAGTATAATTGGCATATTAGATCATTTAAGTAATTAATCGGTGAAGATGTGATTTCAACAGGTTTAGAAAGTTATAATTTCATTGTAATTAAGATTTCCTTTGTAATCCTATAAAAAGCTTACTAGCTTTTCAACGGAAGGAAATACTAATTATTGATTAGAAACCTTCATAAGTCTCTAAACTGGCAAATAAGATTCGACTTGCAAAATGGAGCACTGTCATCAGGTATTACTTTCTCGACAAAGCGTATTATTTTTAGCTCATTTACAAATACCGACAAAAACCGCAATTAAAGAATTTAAAATAGTCAAATTTGTCAATTGTCAAGTAGAGTTGTGAGTGTCGTGACATTTGGTGATGTACATGTGTCAAGACGTCGCGCGCACAAGATGCTTCAAGAAGATTTTTCCATGGAAAATCTCCATTGCACTAAAAATTTCCACACGCAAGGGACCACCACCACGGAAATTCTATGTCCCAATAATGCCATTTTAAGAAGACTTTGACTTTGACCTTATAGAGGAGACCTGTGTCGATTACTTCACGATACAAAAGGGGCTTTATCATAAGTGGAAATGCTAAATTGCAAAATGGAAAGGCATTAGTTCCTCCGCCTCCTTTGTTTCCACTCGTTCTTTCATTCATCCCTTCGCTCTCCTTCGCCCCTTTGCCCTCGAGATCAACGCGATGTCTTGCTCCATCTTAATAATTTCTTCATGCTTGATAGCATGGCATCATGGCATCGGACTCTTGTGATTAGAATGACCATGTCGTGTCATATCCAGAGACAATAATTTTTTCCATCGCTGGTGGGGAAAATGTGCCAAATCTTATGTTTACATAACCAAAAAGTAAATGCTGAATTTAGTGCCCTAACATTCTTGAGACCTTTTATTACACGTTAGAAACAATTTACAATAATCCAACCACCTAGTATAATAAGCATATTAAGCGTGGGCTTGGTTGGACTTTAAAAATGGGTTTTGGGTGCAATACAAATACTGAAAGCCAAAGCTCCTTAAGAAAGGGCGGTCGCACGACCTCGGGTAGCCATCTCGTGGGTCGCACAACCTCGCTGGCTGCTCTGGCTAGGAAGATGAACAATAACAATAAGGGGCAAAATTGGAAAACTAAAGAATTGGTGAGGATAACTTTGGGAAAAAAGATTATTTAACCAAAATTTCAGCATTTTGCAAATGTTACTTCGAAAGGGTTGCCAAACACCCTAGCATTTTCTCAAGGGGCTTTGAAGGCTAAAAACCCCTTAAAAAAGCTTAACTAAATGCACCATAAATCATGTAGGAAACCAGTTGTGTGAAGAAGCGAAAAGATTTCGACAGGATTGAAACTTATTATTTTGTCATAATGAAAGTTTCCTAATAATTCTATGAAAAGCTCAAGAGCTTTGTCATAAAATTACGAATTTTTATTTGTATTTTTTAATGGTAGAATAGTTACAATCACCCTAATTCTCTCTACTAGCAAATGAAATATAAAGACTACGTTTTGTCATTCTTTAGCTTATTTACAAATACCAACAAAAATGATGATCAAAGAATATAGGAAACTCAAATTCGTAACTTGTCAAATCGAGTTGTTAGTGCTATGACATGGAATTAGTACATTTGGCATGACATCGTGGCGCAAGAGGACCTTTCAAGAAGACTTTTTCTTGGAAATTTTATGGCACTAAAAGTTTTTTCATGCCCAGCTAACCTGGCCAAGACAATAAAAAAAGAAAAAGAAAAAGAAAAAGAATACCATATATGTAACCCCAGTAATGTCACTTCATGAAGACTTTGATTTCTACCAAACCGCGTCTTTTCTCTCCCTTTTCAACTATAGTAGTAAAATACTTGACAAGAATTTCTTTTAAATTAATCATCGCCAAGTAACAGAGAGATCAATTTCCAAGAAGAGTTTTCCATTGAAATTTCTACGGCACTAATAATTTTCCACACCCAACTAACCCCATCAAGGCTCTTTCCCATGGAGATTCGGTGATTCCAATTATTTTATTTTAAGAAGACTTTGACTTTGACCTTTAAGAGAAGGCTTGCATGATCACTTCACACTACAAAGGGGCTATATAAGTGGAAGCACTCTCCTCCACCACCAATAAACTCGCTCACATGCTAAATTGTAGAATGGGGTGGCATCAGATCCTCTGCCTCCTTTGTTTTCATTTTTGCTTACTTTCCTCCCTTCGATTTGCTTTGCCCCTTTGCCCTCCTGACCAATATGATGCCTTGCTCCATTTTAAGAATTCCTTTGTGCTTGATAGCAAGGTATCAGACCCTTGTTATTGGCAATCCGGTGACTCCATATATCAAAAGATACACCGTGTCAAGTCTTATCCAAAGATGAATTCATGGTACAAGGGCATGGATTGCTACTCATGGGACGGTGTCACTTGTGATGGTGCCACCGGTAACGTCATTGGTCTCGATCTTACTTGTAGTTGGCTTCATGGCACTCTCCATTCCAATAGCTCCCTCTTTCTCTTTCACCATCTTTAGAACCTCATGTCACGCCCCGATCCTCTGAGCGCGCGCACATCCCACTGCGGTCAATAGAAATGCGACTTCCCAAGACACGTCACCGACCCATTCATTTTATTACACACATGCGGAAGCGAAACAAATCCCCTAACAACATTTAACTTGGGATAGAAAAGCAGGCAATCAATCACAACCAAACAAGCTTTCTTATAAACACATAAGTTTATATACAACACTTGATTGTCTATAAAATAGACCAGCTCAACAAAAAGGGAACTGTCCTATAACCAACTAGTTAGACACGTTCGTCGATTCTTCGATCTTTACCTCCACAAATGTCCATGGCTTCGAGTCCTCCAGGACCGCCATCTAAGGACTTGAAAATATTATCCCACAACGGGGTGAGACAATGTCTCAGCGAGTTCTACCCTCTAAGACCCGATTAGGAAGAAAATACACCTCAGGGCGCTCTAACCACACAAATAAAATGGAGGACTTACCTCACCTCAGTCCCTTCCTGCACGTTAGTACATTTCAATAATCAATCAATCCATTCACTATAAACCACGGTCCAAAAGACAAGACCGATCTTTAGGTTGAATACATAGCCCAACGGGCGCAACCTTTGATAGGTGGCAGATTATGGCCTTATCGGGCACGACCCCTATCGGGTGGCAATTTACGGCCCCAATGGGTGCAACCTTTATCAAGTGGCAAATCACAATCCAACAGGACAAAACCGAATTTTGATGATTTTCTAGATCCATTCACAACCTTTCACAATCAAATTCCAATCATATATCGATACTAAACATCTTTGGAATAAACGAGGTCCTACCAACCAATTACGATGCTATAAGACAACACTAGGTATTTTTAAGTTAAATATCAAAACTTTTCCAATTTCACACAATTCCATACTTTGGAATAATTAACTATAATCATCAATCACTCAATTTCTCAAATTAAACAAGCAATTAGCACAAACTGACCGCACCGCAACGATCGCGAAATTCTAACGATTTGGCCATCTCGGTAAAATTTTCGAAATTATTAAATAATTAAATTTAATTCCGAAAACTAAATAAGTAAATATTATATTATAATAATATAATTCAATAAAATAATATTTATAAATTCGAAATAATTAATTAATTAAAAATAATTAATTAGGGCTTAAATGAGATTACACTAATTTTAACATACAATTAGCCCTAATTAAACATCCATTAAAATAATCATACAACTAATCTAATTTACATTAAAATAATCTAATTTAACAATATAAATCTAATTAGACTAATCTAAACACCCCTTAAACATAATTAACTCACTAAACAAGGATTAGACAATAAACTCACTCGATTAACGAGCTAAACGGCTCAAAACAACGAGGATGACGCAGGGATCGATAGTCTCCAAGGTGGGCCTAGCTTCCAGGGTCGGGAAGTCGGCCAAAACAGGCCAAAACTCCACTGTGATACCCATTTTTCTGCTCACTGTTCGCTACTAGTTGAGGCCAGGAAAGGGCTGATCTGGTGCCGACTTGGGTCGGAAACGGCCGGAGAAGACCGGCGGGGCTTGGACAAGCTAGTGGGGAAGTCAACGGTGGCTCACAGCAACGAGGACGAGCTTCGGCAGCTCCTGGAACACGCGCACTGAGACAGACGAGAACAGCTGGGCGTTGACCAAGCGCGGAGCAGCGGTTGTGCGAGACAACAAGTGGCGATGGTGAGCGGTCCAACGGCGTACAACGGCGATGAGCAGCATTACTGGCTGTTGCTTCGCTTCCCTGGTTTGCTGGTGGGTTTCAAATAGCACAAAGAATGAGAAGGGGAGGTCGACGCCAGCAGGGGGAAAAGAGAGGAAGGCGGAGGGCGAGTAGGCTGAGCGACAGTGTGCGACGACGGGGCTCCTCGGCAGATTGCTGGTCGATCTCCATTGTTGATGGCGCCCGAAGAAGAAGAAGAAGGAGATGGAGGAGAGAGCGTCAACAGGAGAGAAGGGGAGGAAGAAGAAACCGGTTTCTCTCTCACACACACACTCTCTCTCTCTCTCTCTCTCTCTCTCTCTCTCTCTCTTTGGCCCCACAAACATGACCCACCATGACCTCACTTGATGATGTCACACTCCACTATCTCCAATCTCCCACAACCTTATTCCAATGGTTGCAATTTCATTTTCCGCCGTAGTATGAAATCTTGTATCAATTTCATTCAATTCTCTTCTAATTGAACCAAATTGAAGTCCATAAAATTAGTCTAATGTCATCATACTTCAATTCACAACTTCACTTGTCCATAGAACCAACTTAAGTCCCAAAAGCATGACCAAAGGCGGGCCTATTAATTTCTCAAGCCAAATTAGCCATTCTTTGATTAATTTACTGAAAAACTCTGATTGCATGAAAAATCTTCTGAAGATGAGCCAACACTCCTAAAATGATTTGTGACACAACAGAATTCTCAATTTTTGAATTCAGGTTCAATTTCACGGTTAATTTCAATTCAATGCGAATTTAGTGCATCCTAATCTACCAAGTAGCTTTTAGAAATTTTCGTGCATTTGATCTGTGGTTGATTACTCTCAAGCCACAAAGTACATCTTCGACACATTGGCGACTCTCGGTTGTCGTAGAAATCTCAAGGTTTCAAATATAGACACAAGGTACCAAAACGATAGAAGAATTGGTCTAGTGCCGATCAACAAGAATTGTGCAATTAGGTGGAATCACCTACACTTAATCACATACCTTTGTCAAGTTAACCTATCTCCGATTTCTAATCAATCTTATAGTGTCATAATGATCTCTTGCAGATTTGCACGATTGAGTAGTCATTTCCTGGTCGAATTCTCAAGTCTAATGCGTTAGAATTCCTTAACGGCTTCACCTAATAGACTAGTTATCCCATGAGTAATCAGTTTAGGGAAAAGAACTATAAACGCGTCAATGAAATGCCAAACTATTTCGATTGAAATCAGAACCTGAATTTCAGGATGTCACACCTCAACCTTCTTGGTAATGACTTTTCTGGCTCTCACATTTCATCTAAGCTGAGTGCATTTGCAACATTGACTCATCTGAATCTCTCTAGTTCATCCTTTTCAGGTTCTATTTCTAGTGAAATCTCTCGCCTCTCCAAGTTGGTGTCACTTGATCTCTCTAACAAATATTTTTTTGGTAGACTCTCGTTGGAAAATTCAATTTTCATAATGCTTGTTCAAAATCTAGCAACATTGAGAAAGCTTGTTCTTGGTGAAGTAGACATGTCCATGGTTTCACCAAAGTCCTTTGCAAATTTGTCTTCTTCTTTGACATATCTAAGCGTCGGTTCTTGTTTCTTAGGGGGATATTTCCAAATGCCATTTTTTGATTACCGAGCCTCACCACTCTCTATTTATTTTACAATCATAACCTGTCTGGGATTCTTCCCAAATTCAATTAGACTAGTCCTCTTGAGTCTTTGTCTCTTTGGAGTACAAGCTTTTCAGGAGAAATACCCAATTCAATTGGTAACATGAAGAAATTAATTGTTTTAGATCTTGAGAATTGCACATTCACCGAACACATCCCCTCGTCAATGCGTAATCCCAACCAACTCCAAGTTTTGTGGATTGACAGGAATAGCTTTTGTGGGGTTGTAGAGTTTGAGTTATTTACAAAGCTTAAAAATCTCCGAGAGCTTTTTGTTTCACAAGAACTAAATCTAATCTACAATACACTCGAGTATGCATTCCCAAAACTTGAAAAGTTGGGGTTGTATTCTTGCAACTTGACCAAGCTTCCTTATTTCTTGAATTCATTGAAAAGATTAACATTCTTAGACCTCTCTTCAAATAGGATTGGTGGGGATATCTTGTGGTTTTGGGGAGTAAGCCATGATACATTGAAAATATTAATTCTTTCTAATAACCTTTTTGAGGGAGGTATACAACTATTGAATGATTTCACTAGTGAGATCCCCTCCTTGATTTTTGAGTTTAGCTCACTACAAGATTTACAATTATCTTATAATAATTTTTCTAGGAATATGCCATTATGTTTAGGTAATATAACTAATCTCGAGCTTATGAACTTGAGTAATAATAGATTTCAAGGACCATTACTGCACTCCCTAGTCAAATGCATGAACTTATCAACACTAGTTCTCGGTCAAAACGAGTTTAGTGATATCTCCCACATTGGCTAGAAGCATCGCAACTATATACCCTCGATTTGCAATCGAACAAATTTCATGGTAGGATCAACCTCACCGCCTTTGGACTTTCCTTCCCTACACTTCAAAATTTATTTATTTCCAACAACAATTTTATTAGACAGTGGCCTACAGAGTTCTTCTCATACACCTCACTAGATGTTATAGATTTGTCCAACAACAAGTTTGGAGGGCCAATTCCACTTCCATCTCCTGTCACATCTTATTATTCTATTGCAAGTAATAACATAAGTGGAAAGATCCCCTCTTTGATATGCAATGCTACCTGGCTCATGATCATTGACTTGTCCAACAATAGCTTAATGGGTAGTTTGCCTCGGTGCTTAACAAATTTTAGCACCAATCTATTAGTTTTGAACTTGCGAATGAATGACCTTGAGGGCACAATTCCTCAATATTTTTCTTCGAGAAGTGGCTTGATGACTCTTGACTTGAGTCGAAATCGGTTTGAAGGCACATTGCCCTAGTTGCTTGTCAAATGTAGATATCTAGAAGTTTTGGATCTCAGTCACAATCAGATAGAGGACACATTTTCAAGATGGTTGGGAACACTCCCGAACTAAAACTTCTCGTTTTAAGGTCCAACAATTTGAAGGATCTTTTGAATATTCACAGGGGAGCTCACCTCTTTCCCAAGTTACACATTTTGGACCTCTCCAACAACGACTTTAGTGTTCCTTTGCCAGCCAACTTGATAATGAACCTTAAAGGCATGATGAATGGCAAAAATATGCAACAGATCATTGTATATGACACGATCTTTCCAACAGGGGACATATGACAATTTAGTGGTCGTGACGATGAAAGGGCCAAAGGTTGAGCTAATGAGGATCTTGACCTTCCTCACAATTATTGACTTGTCGTGCAATTATTTCCAAGGGAATATCCCTGAAGTTATTGGACATCTTCACTCTCTCGTAGGACTCAACCTTTCTCATAACCATCTTATGGGTTCCATCCCACCAACTCTAGGGAACTTAACTAATCTTGAATGGCTTGATCTTTCTTTGAATAAGTTTAATGGGTTGATTCCTTGAAAATTGGGAGATTTGGCATTTCTTGGGTACTTAAACCTCTCAAAGAACCAACTCATCGGTCGAATTCCACAAGATAAGCAATTGAGCACATTTTCAAGCGACTCTTTTAATGGGAATCCGGGCTTATGTGGAGTTCCATTGCCGAAACCATGCCTTGGCGATGCTCAACCTCCTCGACCATCGTCCTTATTAACTTTCGACTGCAAAGGGCATGAGAGTTGGTTCAAATAGAAAGCAATGTGGATTGGCTATGCATCGGGAATCATAATTGGGATTTTGATAGAATACATTGCATTTGAAATGGAAAGCCTAAATGGGTCACGCGAGGCATGAGAATGATGGAGAGAAGAGCAGCCAAGTGGACGAAGAAGTCAAAGGGTGAGACCATCAAATATTATGGATAGTGAAATTATTTGAGGAGTTGTCTTTGTGAACAAGCATTGTAAATTCAGTTAATAAAGATGTCACAAGGACAACCCAAAATGTCATTTTCTTTATGAGGCTTGTTTGTAATGTCTTTTCTTCTTGTTTCTTGGTGCAATTTTATATCGGTTGAATTGAGCAAATGAATAATATGATTAGTCAAGCACAAGGCTTTAAATAAAGAAAAGCAAAAAACAGAAAAAAAAAAAAAAATGAAGCAAGTGCCATTAATCTCTACTAAAATCTTTTCCAACATCTTGTGTGCGTAATCATTATTTGTCCGTGAAGAATGAGAAGTGAAGTCGGGTGTTAACCCATTCGGCCAAAGTCGTTAATAGACATAATCTGCAAAAGAAATATGCTATGAAGAACATTGAAATCCGTGTATAAGATCTTTTGTTTTTTTCTATGCAAAGAGTAAATCTTTGAATAAAATGTGCTTAATATTTATTAAATCAACTTCGGAAATTTATAGCCTGAGTGACGGCTTCAACAGAAACGGCTTGATTCTGCGCATAATGATCCATCCTATTTCCCATGACTTCTAGAACTCGCATGATCCCTTCGATCCTGGGATCACCAAGGGCTACTACCCCAACACCAACAAGAGGTGGTGCTTCACCACTAGCGCTAGCCTATGCTAGCACTTTACCATGGCCTCCTCGAGTACCGACCCTAGTCGGTGACCTAACCCGAGCCGCAGGCCTAACGCTTCTCTTACTCAAAGTTCTCTGCTCCGGCTCACTCATGGTTGAATCTTTTCTATTGAAACCTGTCTTCCAAATCCACATTGGATTAGAAGATGAGCGACACACAACAAGCAATATTATCACACAACTATCATTGACATGCACCAGCATGAATTTAAATGTCTTTCCTACCACTATCCCATGGTCCATCGCACCTTATCACTCAAATCCCTAACCATTGCTCTGTTACCACTTAAATAGAGATGTCACATCCCGATTCTCAGGCACACACTCATCCCTCACTTGGTCGATTAATAGCGACGTCCTAGGACGCATCACCGACTCCTTTCATTTTAATATGCATGCGGAAGTAGATAAAAAATCCCTAGACAATAAAACAATGAGATAGAAAAGTAAGGCTCTATTTTTCACAACTGAAAAACCATAACCACACTTTTAAACAAGCAAACCTCATAGTATATATTACAATACTATTAACAAGAGTCTGATCTATCTTAAAGCAGTTCACACTCAAGGTTTGCAAAACGGGGTGAGGTCTCAGTCCTCATCCGGGTCATACTCCGGATCATCCTCGGGATCCTCCTCTGGTTCCTCATCAGAATCCTTCTCTTCGAGTTCTTCCTCCTCAAGTTTCTCATCAAGGTCCTGAAATGATGTCTCACAACTGGGATGAGACTACATCTCAGCAAGTTCTACCCCTAAAGACCCGATTAGGACGCCAATACACTCTAGAGGCTACCTAAGACAACACGAGTCAGAGAACTTACCTTGGCCTCAGTTCCATCATGCAAATCAATGTTATTTACAGATACTTTATATCACATCAACCAATCATTGAATTATGTCATCACGTCAATTCAAAACTCAGATCGAATCATCGATCAATCGACCTAATCGATTTCATGTCATTGGACCATCCCATGGTCAATTCAATCAATACTATCTATAAAATCCGACCATATCAGGACTGCTCACTCTAAGCTGATAAATAGATAGTATAGCTCGCACTAAATTGATAGGGTTAAGGTATACTACTTTCGCTAAGCTGACATATCGTCCACAGGCTGATATAATATACCCCCGATGCTCACTCTAAGTTGATAAAGTGTACTGCTCGTGCTAAACTGACATATCGCCCGCAGGCTGATATAGTACACCAGTATACTGCTCTCGTTAAACTAACATATCAGAGTCCGTAAAATGATAAAGTATACTATCCTGAACATTAAATCAATTCATCATTTCTATCATACCCAATAAAAATAGCCGTGTATGGATACACGATCGGCCTTAGCCAAAATATAAAATTTCATTTTTTGAACATCCCACCAGTTTCAATAGCCCATTACATATTTTTGGCACTGTAAACCGACGCCCGGTAATTTTCCCATTAATTACCAAAATTAATTAATTTAGAAATAAAATCATAAAATCATAATTAATTCAATTCAGCACAAATCAACGCTCAAATAAATAAATGGACTACACCACGAGAATCAGCAGAAAATTCCGATCGTCGGCTATCCCTGTCTAATTTCTGAACAATAAATATTTAATTAAATAATTCCGAAAATTAATAAATAAATACAATAAATCTAATTTAGGCTTGTAATGCCTAATTAGAAGCTAAGACGAACCCGGAAAATTACCGAGACTCGTTCAATAAATAATAAGACTTGTCTACTTGCTACGCACACTAACCATTTGCCGAACATACATAGATAAATCCCTAATTTAATTAATCCAATCTAATCTATCTACCTAATTGCACTTAATTAAATATAATCAATCCCTAAGCATCATTAGCATACTAATAAGGAATTAGTGAGCTAAATTCACCTGTTTATCAATCCGTTCGGATCGAAACGTCGGGAACGTTGCGAGGGATGTTTTTCTCCAAAGCGAGCCTAAGATCCAAGGCCCGGAAACCCCTCAAAACAACCTCCAAAGGTGTTGAGATACCCACTAAACTCCTTGCTGTTCTTGGCTGGAAATGAGAGGAAATTAGCTCGATTTAGGCGGAAATTGATCGGGAAGGAGGAAATAGGCCAAACCGAGCCTAGATGTGGACTCACGGAGGTTGAACGGGGTTGGGACAGCTCTAGGTGAGCTACAACAAACCTGAAACAGCAGCTAGGTCGCGAGAGGGGGCGGCTGCGCGAGCGCGAGTAGCGCACACAAGCGGCGGTGCACGCGAACAGCTACAGTGGCGAGGGTGTGCGGCGGCAGCAACATTCCGGCATGGCTGCTCCTTCTCCAGCTTCTGCTAGGCGTCACACAGGGCAGGGGGAGGGTTTGGACAGAGGCTGAGCAAGAGAGAAGAGAGAGAGAGGGAATGGATGGAGTTTGGGGACCACTGGACCTTGAATTTCCACAAAGTTGTCCCCCTTGTGCTTGCCCTCCAAGCCAAGGTTCTATGGCTGTCAATTGGCCACGAAGACCTTCATTTCACAACCTTGAAATGGTCCAAAGACCATACGAAGAGGGGACATACGAATTTGGCACCAATTGGCTTCAACTGGATGCTTGATCTACTTCAATTCCACCGCATTTTCCCTTTACAATTTCAATTGATACCTCAATGCCTCAATTGCTATTTTTCCTCACCCAATAATCTATCTTACATCTCAATTTTGTGACCAAAAACAATTCCCAGCCTTTTCTACACAAAAATGGTCTTAAGCCGATTTTTTCCCAAAAAGTCTCGATTATCAGAAAAATCTTATGAGATTGAGTCGTGGGTCCTAGAATTTATTGTGACATGACAGGATCTTCAATTTCTGAAATCAGACCTAAATTCACAGTTAATTTCCATTTTGCGCGTTTTTAGCGTGACTTAGACCACCTGGTAGTTTTCAAAGATTTTTAGTGTAAATGACTCGTGGTCGATTTTCTTCAAACCACTATGAACCCACTCGATACATTAGTAACTCTCGATTGTCGTGAAAATCTCGAGAATTCAAATACGGACATAGGGTACCAAAACAATAGAAGAATCAGTCTAAGACTGGTCGACGAGAATTTTCCAATTTAGTGGTATCACCCACGATTGGCCACACATCTTAGTCGAATCGACCTATCTTTGATCTCAAATCGATTTTATACTGCGCCGTAATGGCCTCTAAAAATGAGCACGGTCGAGAAGTCGATTCCTAGTCAAATTTTCAAATCTATTGCATTAAAATTTCTTAATGGCTTCCCTAAATAGTCTAATTATCTCGAAAGTGATCAGCTCTGAGAACAACCCCATAGGCACATCAATGAAATGCCTGATTTATTTAGTAAAAAACAGGACTGAAAATCTGAAATGTCATATGCTAGGCCCGATAGACTGTGGGGAGGAACGGTTGCCCCCCTAAAGGTGAAAAACCCACCACCACTCAATGCGACAAATCATGGCCGAAATGCACCAGTGTGGATCATTCCTCCCCTCTTTTCTCATATTGGAAAATTGTTTCCCTTTTATCTTTTTTTTTTTTCTTAATTTCTGGAAAATTAGAAAAGGATTAAAGAATTGAAAGATTTGACCGACCCGAACCTTAGTATTTTTGAAAGTTACAACAATATTTTAATTTATAACATTTTTACTTTCATCATTGAATTTTACACGTACTAGCCTTTTGTTAAGTAATTAGATGAGAAAATAATGTAATATTTAAGAGGGGAACCTCTCTTTTTCTTTTTTTTTCATAATGTGCATCGCGAGTTTATCAGTACTTTAAAAATTATTGATTAAAAATGCTTAATAAAACGAAAATGAACCGATCTTTTTAGCTTAGAGACCATAATTGAGGCAGGATACGGAAGGCGAGGGTGGTGCCGGGCCATCAGAGGGACAGCTGGCCCTCGAAGCAAAACCACCACTGGATCCCTTCTTTATCCCGTATCGGAATTGATTTATTTATAACTTATTTTCTGATAGAATACATTTTCTTTTGCGCGATTATCTGTGATCACATCAATTTAAAATGAATATGTGGAGATAGTTAACTTACTTTACATATTTCACTTGTCCAACAAGATCGATGATATTTTATTAAAACGTATTTGAATCTAAAATAAGTTTATATCAGGTTGATTAAGCTTGGATTTGTTGGTTATTTATTTAATTTGGGTGGAGCCCTATGAGGTTTGAGGATGGGACCGGCCTGTATAGCCTTTAAATAAAAAGGAAGAAGAAGAATGTCATGCTTGGTGCTTTTACTCAAAAATTAATAACTTCCCTCTAACTTTTCTTCTTTTTTTTTTTAGGTTCATAAGTAAATGGAGGGTTTTGTTTCTGGGGCAAATCTAGAAAGATCGACCGTGTTTTACACGTTCTAGTGGCACTTTTTCGACCTATTATGATGCGTGCGAAGTAAACCCATTAGAAATTTACACATTTTGAAAAGTGAAAAGAGTGGAATTGATATAATGTAATTCGATTTGTTGTCAAGTAGCGCACCTTGACCATCAAAAAAAAAATAGAAACATTGTCCTTGCTTATAAGGGCCATCCAAAGCTCTTGGACATTTATACTGTCTAATCAGGTCATTAAATTTATATGGCTTTCCTAATAAATGTTTTCAACTCTAAATTTGATAAACCGGAGTTCACTTTGTGGAGTTCATTTGTTCAATGAAGTGGGCAAGAGTCCAATATGAAAAGGATCTTTTGCCATCGTGAGCTACATGTACATAGTCGTCGGCAATCATCGTGTCTCCCGCCTTTAAAGTGACGAAGGATCACGCCTATTTCCAAGTCAAGAAAAGTCGGAGAATATCATAAAGTCCCTAAATCATAATTGACAGCAAAATCAGCACCAAACAACTTCCCTACAAATTTTTATCAAAGAAGGCTCTTGGATCCAAGCTTCTTCCCATTTTATCATCCAAAAAAAAAAAAGCAAAATGAATAAAAGATGTACTTGGGTAACGAGACATACAAATTTACTTAAATTTTCAATCTATGAAGTACATCCCATTCACTTAATAGTTCTTTAAGTCGATCCATTGTTTTGGCATGTTTTCCATCAAATACCTTGAAGTTTTGCCAAATTTTGTTTGAACATAATCAAAACGTAAATGTTCAATTAGGTGCACCAACACCCTCTAAGATCTTATTGTATAACGTTTAAACAACTTATAGGAATTCCATCCCCTAGTATAATTGGCATATTAGGTCACGTAAGTAACTAATCATGTGAAGACATGAAAAGATTTCAACAGGTTTGAAAGTTATAATTTCATTGTAATGAAGATTTCCTTCGTAATTCAGTAAAAAGCTTACTAGCTTTATCATCAGAGTTACTAATTATTTATTAGAAATGTTTCTAAGTCTCTTTACCAGCAAGTGAGATTCAACTTGCAAAATGGAGCATTGTCATTAGGTAATACTTTCTCGACAAAGTGTATTATTTTTGGCTCATTTACAATAATAGACAAAAACTGCAATTAAAGAATTTAAAATGGTCAAATTCGTCAATTGTGAAGTAGAGTTGTGAGTGCCGTGACATTGAGTGTCATACACGTGTCAAGACATCACGCGCATGACACTTCAAGAAGATTTTTCCATGGAAAATCTCCAGGATACTAAAGTTTTCCACACGCAAGAAACCACCATCTTGGAAATTTTGTGTCCCAATAATGCCATTTTAAGAAGACTTTGACTTTGAACTTCTAGTGAAGGCCCGTGTTCATCACTTCACGGGATGAAAGGGGTTTTATCATAAGTAGAAATGCTAAATTGCAAAATGGAAAAGCAGTAGTTCCTCCGCCACCTTTATTTCCACTTCTTCTTTCATTCCTCCTCTCGCTTTCCTTCACCCCTTCTTCCTGACCAACATGACGTCTTGCTCCATTTTAAAAAATTCCATTGTGCTTGATAGCATGGCATCGGACTCTCGGAATGGCCATGTCATGTTTTATCCAAAGACAAACATCTTTTCCATCGCTTACGAGGAAAATGTGCTGCATCTTGTGTTTACATAACCAAAAAGTAAATGTTCAATTTAGTGCCCTAACATCCTCTAAGGCCTTTTATTACACATTAAAAGCAATTTACAATAATCCAACTACCTAGTATAACGAGCATATTGAGTCAAGTAAGTAACCAGTCTTGTGAAGAAGTGAAAAGACCGGCAGGATTAAAAGTTATTATGACAAAAGTTTCCTAATAATCCTATGTATAGCTTAAGAGCTTGGTCATAGATAATTATTAATTTTCGGTAGCCAAGTTACGAATTTTTATCTGTGTTTTTAATGGACGAATCAGTTTTACAACCACCCTAGGTCACTCTATTAGCAAATGAAATATAAAGAATATCCTTCTATCGTTCTTTAGCTCATTTACAAGCACTAACAAATATTGCAATCAAAGAATATCGGAAACTCAAATTTTTCAGTTGTCAAATTGAGTTGTTAGTAACGTGACATGGAATTTGTACATGCAACACCACATCGCACGCAAGAGGACGTTTTGCGAAGACTTTTCCTTAGAAATTTTGAGGCACTAAAAATTTTTTCATGCCCACCTAATCTGGCCAAGACAATAAAAAAAAAAAAAAAATACCAAATATGTAACTCCAGAATGTCATTTCATGAAGACTATGATTTCTACCTAACTGTGCCTTTTTCCCCTTTTCTCATAATTGTAGCAATAAAATACTTAACGAGCATTTCTTTTAAATTAATTGTCGGCAAGTAACGGAGAGATTCATTTCCAAGAAGAGTTTTCCATTGAAAATTCTATGCCATTAATAATTTTCTACACTCAATTGACCCCATCAAAGCTCTTTCCCATAGAAATTCTGTGATCCCCATTATTTCATTTTAAGAAGACTTTGACTTCGACTTTTAAGAGAAGGCTCGAGTGATCACTTCACACTACAAAAGGGCTATATAAGTGGAAGCACTCTCCTCCATCACCAATAAACTCACTCGCATACTAACTTGCAGAATGGGGTGGCATCAAATCCTCTGCCTCCTTTGTTTTCACTTTTTCTTATATTCCTCCCTTCGATTTGCTTTGGCCCTTTGCCCTCCTGACCAACGTGATGCCTTGCTCTATTTTAAGAATTCCTTCGTGCTTGATAGCGAGGCATCATCCTCTTGTTATTACTATTACAATGGCCAGTATGATCAGGAGATAAACCTTGTCATGTCTTATCCAAAGACAAATTCATGGTACAAGGACATGGATTGCTGCTCATGGGACGGTGTCACTTGTGATGATGCCACCAATAACGTCATCGGTCTCGATCTTACTTGCAGTTGGCTTCGTGGCACTCTTCATTCCAATAGCTCTCTCTTTCTCCTCCACCATCTTCGGAACCTCAACCTTTTCGGTAATGACTTCACTGGCTCTCACATTTCATCTAATCTGAGTGTATTTGCAACATTGACTCATTTGAATCTTTCTAGTTCATTCTTTTCGGGTTCCGTTCCCAGTGAAATCTCTAGCCTTTCCCGATTGGAGTCACTTGATCTCTCTTGCAATGAAATTTTCGACACACGCTCGATCTCTTTTCTCAGGTTGGAAAATTCGATCTTCACAATGCTCGTTCAAAATCTAACAAAATTGAGAAAGCTTACTCTTGATGAAGTAGACATGTCCATGGTTTCACCAAAGTCTTTTGTGAATTTGTCTACTTCTTTGACATATCTAAGCATTGAGTCTTGCTCCTTAAGGGGGATATTTCCAGATACTGTGTTTCAATTACCGTGCCTCACCACTCTCCATATAGTTGACAATGATAATTTGTCTGGAATTCTTCCCAAATTCAATTGGACCAATCCTCTTGAGTCTTTGTCTATTTATTATACAAGCTTTTCAGGAGAAATCCCGATTCAATTGGTAACATGAAAGACTTAACAGTTTTACATCTTGGCAATTGCAAATTCACAGGACACATCCCCTCGTCGATGGGGAATCTCAACCACCTCCAAAATTTATGGATATTCGAGAATAGCTTTAGCAAGGTGGTAGAATTTGAAATATTTGCAAAGCTTAAAAATCTCCGAGTGTTTTTTGTTTCTCAAGAACTAAATCTAACCTACGATACACTCGAGTATACGTTCCCGAAGCTTGAGATATTGGGGTTACAATATTGCAACTTGACCAAGTTTCCCTATTTCTTGAATTCATTGAAAAGATTAAGAATGTTAGACCTCTCTTCACATAAGATTAGTGGGGAGATCCCGCTGTGGTTTTGGGGAATAAGCCATGATACATTGGAAACGTTAACTCTTTCTAATAACTTTTTGGAGGGAGGTATACAACTATTGCAATGGAAGAATTTGTCAAGAATTTCACTTGGGAACAACTCATTCCATGGACCACTGCCCATTCTTCCACCTTCTACTCATTCATTTGCTGCCTCCAACAATGGTTTCACCGGTGAGATCCCCTCCTTAATTTGTCAACTTAATTCACTACGAGATTTAGAATTATATAACAATAATCTCTCTGGGAATATGCCATCATGTTTTGATAATATAACCAATCTCCGATATCTAGACTTGAGTAATAATACATTGCAAGGACCATTACCACGCTCCCTAGTCAAATGCGTGAACTTATCCACACTATATCTCGATCACAATGAGTTCAATGATACATTCCCACATTGGCTGAAAGCATCACAATTGTATACCCTTGATTTGCAATCAAACAAATTTTATGGTAGGATCAACCTCACTGTATTTGGACTCTCCTTTCCTACTCTTGAAAGTTTATTTATTTCCAACAACAATTTCATTGGACAGTGGCCCACGGAGTTTTTCTCAAACACCTCATTAGTTATTATAGATTTGTCCAACAACAAGTTTGATGGGCCAATTCCGCTTCCATCTCCCGTCACACGTTATTATTGTATTGCAAGTAATAATATGACTGGAAAGATCCCCTCTTTGATATGCAATGCCACCCAACTCGAGATCATTAACTTGTCCAACAATAGCTTAGTTGGTAGCTTGCCTCGGTGCTTAACAAATTTTAGCACCGATCTGTCAGTTTTAAACTTACGAATGAATCACCTCGAGGGCACAGTTCCTCAACTTTTTTCTTCAAGAAGTGGCTTGATGACTCTTGACTTGAGTCGAAATTGGTTTGAAGGCACATTGCCCCAGTTGCTTGTCAAATGTAGATATCTGGAAGTTTTGGATCTCAGTCACAATCAGATAGAAGACACATTTCCAAGATGGTTGGGAACACTCCTAGAACTAAAAGTTCTCATTTTGAGATCCAACAATTTGAAGGGTCATTTGGATCTTCCCAGGGGAACTCACCTCTTTCCCAAGTTACACATTTTGGACCTCTCCAACAACTTTGAGCGGTCCTTTGCCAGCCAACTTGATAATGAACCTTAAAGGCATGATGAATGGAGAAAATATGCAAGACACATCATTGTATATGACACGATCTTTCCAATGGGAGACATACGAAAATTCAATGGCTGTGACGATGAAAGGGCTAGAGATTGAGCTAGTGAGGATCTTGACCTTCCTCACAATTATTGACTTGTCGTGCAATTCTTTCCAAGGGAATATCTCTAAAGTTATTGGACATCTTCACTCTCTCGTAGGGCTCAACCTTTCTCATAACCATCTTACAGGTTCCATCCCACCAACTCTAGGGAACTTGACTAATCTCGAATGGCTTGATCTTTCTTCGAACAAGTTTATTGGGTTGATTCCTCGAAAATTGGGAGATTTGGCATTTCTTGGGTACTTAAACCTCTCGAAGAACCAACTCATCGGTCGAATTCCACAAGACAAGCATTTGAGCACATTTTCAAGTGACTCGTTTAGCAAGAATCCGGGCTTATGTGGAGCTCCATTGCCGAAACCATGCCCTGGCGATGCTCAACCTCCTCCACCATCGTTTTTATTAACTTTCGACCGCAAAGGGCATGAGAGTTGGTTCAAACAGAAAACAGTGTGGATTGGCTATGCATCAGGAATTGTAATTGGGATTTCGACAGCATACATTGCATTTGAAACGGAAATGCCCAAATGGGTCATGCGAGGCGTGAGAATGATGGAGAGAAGAGCAGCCAAGTGGACGAAGAAGCCAAAGGGTGAGGCCATCAAATTTTATAGACAGTGAAATTGTTTGAGGAGTTGTCTTTGTAAACTAGCATTGTAAATTCAGTTAATAAAGATGTCACGAGGACAACCCAAAATGTCATTTTCTTTATGAGGCTTGTTTCTAATGTCTTCTCTTCTAGTTTCTTGGTGCAATTTTATATCAGTTGAATTGAGAAGATAAATAATATGATCTATCAAACACAAGGCTTTAAATGAAGAAGAAGCAAAAAAACAGAAAAAAAATTTAAAAAAAAAAAATGAAGCAAGTGCCATTAATCTCTACTAAAATCTTTTCCATCATATTGTGTGTGTAACTTTTGTTTGTCCGTGAAGAATCAGAAGTGAAGTCCAGTGTTAACCCAAAATATGCTATGAAGAACATTGAAATCCGTGTGTAAGGTCTATTATTTTTTTCTGTGCAAAGAGTAAATCTTTGGGTGAAATGTGCTTAATATTCATTAAATCAACTTAGGACATTTGTACGAACCGTGGGTCACGTCAATATACGAAGTTATATTAATTGTTGAAGTTGGGTAGAATTCATCAATCTCCGTAGGGTAAGTTTTTGCTAAACCTTGGGTCTTCAAAATAATTAACTTACAGAAACTTTCGGCCATGCTTTTGAGTCTTTATGATCTGAAAACCAATTACCACGAATTTTGTTTCTTCTCATGCCTTCTTTGAACATGGGCCTCTTGCTGAGCCCGGTCCATATCAGCAAGCTGAGCCTTCCACCCATTTCGTTTTATGGCATTACTTCCCTCTCGGGGTTTTTTCTTTATTTTATGGCGGGACCATTTTTTTTCCTTCTTTTTTTATTTAGGAAGTCTCTTTTTTTACTCACATCTTTTGTCTTAGTATATAAGCGGTGTTGGAATTTCTCTAGCAAATTTCATTTCGAGTTGTAAGCGTGCGTTTAATTCGATGGAGTAATTTGTGATTAGCTTAACTTACAATTTGAGTCCAAATGTTCACTTAATGATTTTTTCATACGAAAACTTAAGATAATCAAGAGAACCGTATTTATAATAAACAGCAACTACTCGCCCAAGAAATTTTAATGCGATCCCCAATTCGAAATTATCCTAATGTTTAAGGGGGAGATTAGTTTTTACGTGGACCGCAAGTGTATTAGCAATTTAAAAGTTGTCTATTAAATTTGCTCAAATAATTGTAAATGAATACGGTCCATTTTTATTTTTATTTTTTGTCATGGGAGACAAATATGGTGACGAAGGCGGAGGATAAGGAAAAGGAGGGGTGGTGCTAGGCCCGATAGATTGTGGGGAGGAACAGCTGGCCCCCTAAAGGCAAAAAACCCACCATCACTCGATGCGACAAATCATGGCCGAAATGTACCAGTGTGGATCATTCCTCCCCTCTTTTCCCATATTGGAAAATTGTTTTCCTTTTTATCTTTTTTTAATTTCTAGAAAAATAGAAAATGATTAAAGAATAGAAAGATTCTACCAACCCGAACCTCCCCAAAGCTGTTGCGCGCTGTGTACACCTTATCGTCCTGCAGTTCTCAATCAAAAGCCGAGAAAAAGAAGAAGCAAAAATAAAAAGAGAGAGAGGAAGTAGGGGTGAGCATGGTCCGAGTTTGGCTGGTCCACCTCCTAACCCTAGAACCAATCCGCACAGTGCTGGTCCTTAATTTTTGGGACCGATGACCAACCCTATTGAGCTTGGGACCGAGGACCGGACCGACCCAATGGGTTTGGTCCGGTTCCAAGATTAACCTGAAACCAACAGATAACTTTTTATATCATTTTTTGTACTCCTTAAAAAAACGATTGAGGACCGGACTGACCCAATGGGTTTGGTCCGGTTTCTAGGTCAACTTAGGACCAATCGATAATTTTTTATTTCATTTTTTGTACTTCTTGAAAGGGCAACTGGGGATCGTACCGACCCAATAGATTCGATAATGAGCGATGTCAGCTAAGAAAGGCAAGTGATAAGGGTCAAGTGGGGTGAGTGTCAAATAGAATAAGCATCGAATGTCGAGTGAGAAGCAACAAGCCAAGCGAGCATCAAGCGACGAGCTGCACAAGTGACCTAAAGCGAGCGAGGTGAGTGTCGAGTGGCGAGCGGAGAAATTGTTTCTTTCGATTTTGGAAAATTGAAGACTAAGAGGACAAATAAGACAGAAGAGAACGAATACTAGAAGAGGATGCCATAAGGTGCCTTTTTGGACACCGTGAGGACTTATTACAAAAACATTTTCCTCCTTCGTAAATTATGACTATTAACACCGTAAAAAACATTAAAAACCTAAGTTATTAAAGAACAATATAAAATTACTTGAACTCCTCACTAAAGAGCTATTTAATGTTGTTGACGCCGTTTATTTTAAGATTTTCTCTATATAAAAAAAATTATATATATATATATAGTCGGGATTGATCCGGATTGGACCGACCCAAAACTCTCGGGACCGATGACCCATCCACACGGTGCTAGTCTAGGAATTCCAGGACCAATGACCGACCTAATCTCCCTAGGAACCGGATCAAAACCAGCAGGGTTGGGCCAGTCTAGGGTCGGTCCAGGGTTGACCCTCAACCAACGCTCACCCCTAAAAGGAAGGGGAGGGTGGGGACGGTATTTGCGTGGCTGCCATTCCCAAAGATGGTGTGGGAGGTTCCCCAACTCGTGGGGGATTTGTTAGGGTTTTTCCAGTGCGCCGCGATGCTCAAGAAAGAAACTGGTATTTTGGCCTATCCACCCCCTCGCCATGGCTAAGTCGTCATAATGTCTTTTATCTGACTTTCGATTTTGGTGAATTAGTAGGTTGGTTTTGGTACACTGGGACAGGGATGAGAATGGCATGTCATGTCCCTTTCTCATCTAGATTTTATTCCATTTGTAGTGCATTCTCTTTTACACCACCATCACCACTGTTTGTCTCGTGAATTTATTCAGAATATGTCGAGATATATATAACTTTGCTTTACATATTTTACTTTTGTGTAATGAGATCGATGATGCTTTTATGAAAAGAAAATTTCCACGGCGAAAGTAGATCTAAGACAAGTTCATATCGATCAGCTTAAACTTCACCTAATCAGCAGCTTAAACTTCACCTAATCAGCTACCATCCCATTTGGAGGGGGGAGGTGTGGTGTTCGATCCTAACTCTTAGGCTCGAAGAGTGAGATCAGCCAGCAAAAGATAGCATTGGCCAAAAAAAAAAAAAAAGAGGATAATTTCACAATTGGTTTTTCTATCTTCATGTTCTTCTTCTTCCGCTCTTCATCTTTTACGTTATTTGTCCCCTCATTTGGAGAACCCAAATTCTCTGTTGATGGAGCAAGATCCCTATCTCCCTGAGTTCCAAATGTACATGCCCTCCCTCTCTCTCTCAATTTGAACGAAACTGACCTCGGTTGAATGGGAGTGTGAATCAAAGTGTATAGCGAACCTAGGAAAAGATAATGAAGAATCGAGGCCCTCGTGTTACACACAAGTGTCTCAATAATGAAAAGGTGGCTTTACTCAAGATTTGTCTTCTTCGTTGGAAAGAAACAAAGACAGGAAACAAAAGAATAAGATGTGAAGAAACGAAGGTAGGGTTTATTGTTGTGTTTCAATTCGTGTTCCATTAACAGAAAATTTCCGTGCTCCAAGCGAGAGAGGACAAAGAACAGAGAAGATGAAGAGCAGAAAAAGAAAAATGTGAGAACATGAAGAGTTTTTCTTTTTAGGTCAAAAGAACGTGAAGAGTTTGGGGGTGGTTTTTAGGGTTTGTTAATTTCTATTTATATTTTTTTTTTTTTGCACACTCTCGCCAGCCAGTGAACATTTTGGCCGGCCAGCAAGTTTAGGTCCTTATTTGAGACTTGTTAACCGTTTCGGATCCTTATTTGGGACAACGGTCACTTCAAATCCTTATTTGAGAAAATAGGCTCACTTTGGGTTCTTATTTGAGATTTTCTCTTCTTTTTTTTTTTCAGAAATGTTCCTCTACTCTTTAAAAAATGTTGAACATTCCTTAGGTTATAATTTTGCTTTCGATGGTCAATTTTCGTTAACATAGGTTATTCGATTAACAACACAAACACAGTTATACGCATGTGGTGTTATTACTTGCTCAATTTATACGAACACGATACACGAGTCACGTAAAGAAACAGAAAAAGAAAAGCACAGAGAGAGAGAGAGAGAGAGAGAGAGAGAGAGAGATGGGATCCATTAGGACAGCCATAGAGCTCAAACTGTAAGCTCACGGCCACCGGGGATGTTTAAGCTCAAACTTTCTGACGCCATGGCTACTCAATCTCATGACCGTGGCCGCTCGACGTGAGCTTGCGGCAACCATGGCAACTTGACTTTCAACTTGATATCATGGCTGCAGGTTCTTTTCGAGCCACGAAATTTCAGGCCATACCCACTCGAGCTTCGAGCTCACACTGGGTCAATTGATGGCACTTCTTCTAAAGTCGGCATGGTTTCGTAGCAAAACAAGGTGGACTGAAGATTTTGTTTTCGGGCAAAAGTAAACCCATCATAGATCCACAGGATTTGAACAACTGATCAAAGATCGCAACTAGACAACGAGCATCAAACCATCCACTTTCATATTTAAGAGAGCGACTAATTTTTCATAATGTGCATCGTGAGTTTATTAGTATTTTAAACAGTATTGATTAAAAATGCCTAATAAAACGAAAATGAACGGACTTTTTTAGATCGGAGACTATGATGGAGGGAGGATAAGGAAAGCGAGGGCGCTACTGTGCCCATCGGAGGAGGGCGCTGCTATGCCAATCGGAGGAGCAGCTGGCCCTCAAAACTAAAACCGCCACTCGAAGAGACAAATCACGGTAGAACTGCACTAGATCCCTTCCTTTTCCCATATTGGAATTGATTTATTTGTCATTTATTTTTTGATGGATTAAATTTTTGTTTATGCAATTGTACTTGATCTCGTGAATTTGATTGGAATTTGCAAAGGTAGTTAGCTTACTTTACATATTTCATTCGTCGAACAAGATCAATGGTGCTTTTACGGAATGAATTTCGATCTAAGATAAGTTCATATTAGGTTGATTAAGCTTGGCCATGTTGATTACCCATTCGATTTGGACAGAGCAAGTAGGAGCTTGATCCGTACCTCAAAGGTTTGAGGATGGGGCCGGCTCGCATTGGGAGAAAAACAAAAGAAGAACGTTGCCGTTGAAGCTTTTATTCAAAAATTATTATCTTCCCTCTACGTTTTTAAGGTTCAAAAGTAGATCGAGGGTTTTGTTTTAGGGGCAAATCTAAAGGGATCGTTGGTTTTTTACACATTCTAATGGCACTTTTTCAACCCGTTTTGATACGTGCGAAATAAACACATTAGAAATTTACATGTTTTAAAAAGTGAAAAAAGAGTAGAATTGAGATAATGTAATTCGATGTATTGTCAAATAGCACACCTCAATCATCCAAAATAAAAAATAAATAAATAGAAATAGTGTGCCTTGCCTATAAGGGCTAGGCAAAGCCATTGGGACCTTTAAATTGTCTAATCAAGTCATTAAATTTATACAGCTTTCCTAACAAATGTTTTTAACTCTAAATTTGAGTAACCGGCGCTCATATGCTCAACAAAGTGGGCAAGAGTCCGACATGAAAAGCATCTTTTTGCCGTCGTGAGCTATATGAACATAGTTCGCAAGCAATCATCATCCCTTCAGCCTTTAAAATGAGTAAGGATCACGCCTATTTCCAAGTCAATGAGGGTTGGAGAATATCGTCAAATACCTAATTCATGATTGACAACAAAATCGACACCAAACAACTTCCCTGCAAATTTTTATCAAAGAGAGCTCTCGGATCCAAGCTTCTTCCCATTTTATCATTTAAAAAAGAAAGCAAAATAAATAAAATATGTACTTCAATAACGAGATAGACCAATTTACATAAATTCCTGATCTACTAAATATGCCCCATTTGCTTAATTGTTCTTTGAGTTGATCCATTAATTGTTCTTTGGTTCTACTGTTTCAGGACCTTTTCCATCACATACGAGGAAAATATGCCAAATTTTGCGTTTACATAATCAAAACATAAATGTTCAATTAGGTGCCCCAACACCCTCTAAGATCTTATTATATCCAAATTTACACAATTTAAAGGAATTCGAACACCTAGTATGATTGGCATATTAGGTCATGTAAGTAACTAATCATGTAAAAACGTGAAAAGATTTTGACTGGTTTTGAAAATTATAATTTCCTTATAATGAAGTTTTTTTCTTAGTAATCATATAAAAATCTTACTAGCTTTGTCATAAGAATGAATTACTAATTATTGACTAGAAACCTTCCTAAGTCTTTTTTGCTCAAATGAGAATTCAACTAATAAATGGAGCACTGTCATCAAATAATGTTTTCTCGACAAAGCGTATTGTTTTTAGCTCATTTACAAATACAGACAAAAAATGCAATTAAAGAATTTAAAACGGTCAAATTTATCAATTGTGAAGTAGAATTGTGAGTGCTGTGACATTGGGTCTCATACATGTGTGAAGACATTGCGCGCACAAGACGTTTCAAGAAGATTTTTCCATGGAAAATCTCCATGGCACTAAAATTTTCCATGCAAGAGACTATCACCATGGAAATTATGTGTCCCAATAATGCCATTTTAAGAAGACTTTGACTTTGACCTCATAAAGAAGACCCATGTTGATTACTTCACAATACAAAAGGGGCTTTATCATAAGTGGAAATATTGAATTGCAAAATGGAAAGGCATTAGTTCCTCCGCCGCCTTTATTTCCACTTGTTTTTTCATTCCTCTTCTCGTTTTCCTTCGCCCCTTCTTCTTGACCAACGCGATGTCTTGCTCCATTTAAAAAAATTCCATCATGCTTGTTAGCATGGCATCGGACTCTTGTTATCAGAATGGCCATGTCATGTTTTATCCAAAGACAATCATCTTTTCCATCACTTACGAGGAAAATGTGTTGCATCCTATGTTTGCATAATCAGAAAGCAAATGTTCAATTTAGTGCCCTGATATCCTCTGAGATCTTTTATTACACGTTAAAAACAATTTACAACAATCCAACCACCTAGTATAACAAACATATTAAATCAAGTAAGTAACTAGTTGTGTGAAGAAGTGAAAAGATCAACAAGATATAAAGTGATTTCATTATTTTTTCATGACGTAAGTTTCCTAATAATCCTACGTATATTTTAGGAGTTTTGTCATAGATAATTATTAACTTTCGACAGCCAAGTTACGAATTTTTTTCTATGTTTTTAATGGACGAATCGGCATTACAAATGCAAATAAAATATAAAGAATAAAGAATATGCTTCTGTCGTTCTTTAGCTGATTTACAAATGCCAACAAAAATTGCAACCAAAGAATATAAGAAACTCAAATTCTTCAGTTGCTAAATCGAGTTGTTAGTGCTGTGACATGGAATTTATACAGGTGGCACAACATTGCACGCAAGAGGATGTTTCAAGAAGGCTTTTCTTTGGGAATTCTGCAGACTAAAACTTTTTTCACACCAAACTAACTCAGCCAAGACAATAAAAAAAAAAATACCAAATATGTAACCCTAGATCGTTTCGTGAAGAATTTGATTTCTATCAGATCGCATCTTTTCTTTTCCTTTTCTTGTAATTGTAGTAGTAAAATACTTAACAAGCATTTCTTTCAAATTAATTGTTGGCAAGTAATGAAAAAGTAATGAAGAGATTCATTTCCAAGAAGAGTTTTTCCTTTGAAAAGTCTATGCCACTAATAATTTTCCACACTCAATTGACCCCATCAAGGCTCTTTCTCATGGAAATTCTGTGATTCTGCCTATTTCATTTTAAGAAGACTTTGACTTTGACCTTTAAGAGAAGGCTCGCGTGATCACTTCACACTACAGAAGGGCTACAAAAGTGGAAGCACTCTCCCCCACCACCAATATACTCACTCACATGCTAAATTGCAAAATGGGGTGGCAACAAGAGGGTGGATTATTACTCGTGGGACGGTGTCATTTGTGACAATGTCATCAGTATCGTCTTTGGTTGGATTCATGGAACTCTCCATTCCAATAGCTCCCTCTTTCTTCTTCGCCATCTTCAGAGTCTCAACCTTTTTGGTAAAAACTTTATTGGCTCTCACATTTCGTCAATGCATTTGCAAAATCGACTCATTTGAATCTCTCTTGTTCATATTTTTCAAGTTCCGTTCCAGTGAAATCTCTCACGTTTCCAAGTTGGTGTCACTTGATCTGTCTCGCAATTATATTTATATTTCTATCATATATTCATTCTCTTCTCTCATATTGGAAAATTCAATTTTCGCAATGCTTGTTCATAATTTAACAGCTTTGAGAAAGCTTGTTTTTGATGAAGTAAACATGTCCATGGTTTCACCAAAGTCCTTCGCAAACTTGTCTTCTTCAGTGACATATCTAAGCATTGGTTCTTGTTCCTCAGGGGGGATATTTCCAAGTATTGTTTTTCGATTACCGAATCTCACTGCTCATGATATAAGTGAAATTAATAACTTGTCTGGGATTCTTCCGAGATTCTTCCCAAATCCAATTGGACTAATCCTCTTGATTCTTTGTCTCTCTGGGATACAAGCTTTTCAGGAGAAATACCTAATTCAATTGGTACCTTGAAAAGTTTAACATTTTTAGCTTTCGAGTGCAAATGCACAAGACACATCCCATTATCATCCACAAATCTCGAGGAACTTGAGTTTATATATATATGGAAATAATTTTAGCAAGATTGTAGAATTTGAGATCTTTACAAAGCTTAAAATCTCCATGTGCTTATGGCTTCTCGGGAACTAAATCTAATCTATGATACACTCGAAGTATACATTCTCGAAGCTTGACAAGTTGAGTTTGTCATTTTGCAACTTGACCAAGTTTCCCTATTTCTTGAATTCGTTGAAAAGATTAACAAAGTTAGATCTCTCTTTAAATAGGATTAGTGGGGAAATCCCAATTTTTTTTGGGGAATAAGCCATGATACATTGGAAACATTATATCTTTCTTCTAACCTCCTGGAGGGAGGTATACAACAATTGCCCTAGAAGCGATTATTAGATCCTCACCTTGAGAACGACTCATTCCATGGACCACTCCCCATTCCTTCGCCTTCTACTTCTTACTTTTTAGCCTCTAACAATGGTTTCACCAGTGAGACCCCCTCCTTGATTTGCCAATGTAGCTCACTCCAATATTTAGATTTGTCTGATAATAATTTCTCTAGGAATATGCCATCATGTTTTGGTAATATAACCAATCTCAAGTATCTAAACTTGAGCAACAATAAATTAGAAGGATTATTACTGTGCTTCCTAGTCAAATGCATGAACATATCCAAACTAGAACTCGGTCACAACGAGTTCAATGATATCTTCCCACATTAGCTAGAAGCACTGGAATTGTATAATCTTGATTTGCCATAGAAAAAATTTCATGGTACAATCAACCTCACTATCTTTGGACTCTCCTTCCTTGCTCTTGAAGTTTTAGTTATTCCCAACAACAATTTTACTACATGGTGGCCCAAAGAGTATTTTTCAAACACCTCATTAACTGTCATAGATTTGTCCAACAACAAGTTTTGAGGGCCAATTTCAGTTTCATCTCCTGTCACATATTATTATTCTATTACAAGTAATAAGATAACCGAAAAGATCCCCTCTTTGAATGCAATGCCACCGAGCTCAAGATCATTAACTTGTCCAACAATAGCTTAACGGGTAGCTTGCCTCAATGCTTAACAAATTTTAGCATCGATTGATTAGTTTGGAACTTGCGAATGAATTACCTTGAGAGTACAATTCCTCAATTTGTTTCCTTCGAGAAGTGGCTTGATGACTCTTGACTTGAGTCAAAATCGGATTGAAGGCATATTGCCCCGATCACTTATCAAATGTAGATATCTAGAAATTCTAGATCTTACTCACAACCAAATAGAGGATACATTTCCAAGATGGTTGGGAACATTTCCAGAACTAAAAGTTCTCATTTTAAGGTCCAACAATTTGAAGGGTCTTTTGGAGATTCCCGAGGAAGCTCACCTCTTTCCCAAGTTACACATTTTGGACCTCTCCAACAACAACTTTAGTGGTCATTTGCCAACCAACTTGATGATGAACCTTAAATGTGTGATGAATGGAAAAAATGTGCAAGATACATCATCATATATGACACGATTTTTTGGACTGGGGACATACGAAAATTCAATGGCCGTAATGATGGAAGGGCTAGAGATTGAGTTAGTTAGGATCTTGACCATCCTCACAACCATTGACTTGTCATGCAACTCTATCCAAGGTAATATCCATGAAGTTACTGGACATCTTCATTCTCTCATAGGGCTCAACCTCTCTCATAACCACCTTACAGGTTCCATCCCTTCGACTCTAGGAAATTTGACCAATCTTGAATGGCTTGATCTATCTTCGAACGAGTTTGGTGGGGTAATCCCAAAAAATTTGGAGATTTGGCACCCTTGGGTACCGAAACCTCTTGAAGAACCAACTTACCGATCAAATTCCGCAAGATAAGCACTTGAGCACATTTTCAAGCGACTCATTTAGTGGGAATTCGGGCCTATGTGGAACTCTAGTGCGAAAAGCATCCCCTGGCAATGCTAAGTCTGCCATCATCCTCATCAACTTTCAACCGTGAAGGGCATGATATTTGGTTCAAACTAAAAACAATATGGATAGGCTATGTATCAAAAATCGTAATTGGGATTTCAATATCATAGATTGAATTTGAAACGGGAAAGCCCAAATGGCTCACGGGAGGCGTGAAGATGCTAGAGAGAAGAGCAGTCGAGTGGATGGAGAAGCAAAAGGGGAAGGCCATCAAATTTCATGAAAAATTAAATTGTTTGAGGAGTTATCTTAGTAAACTAGCATTGTCACCGAAATAGCTTGAAATGTCATTTTCCTTACGAAGGCTTGTTTCTAATGTCTTCTCTCCATATTTTTAGTGCAATTTTATATCATTTGAATTGAGAAGATGAATAATTTGATCTATCAAGCACACGGCTTTAAATAAAGAAGAAGTAGAAAAACAAAAGAAGAAATCGAAGCAAGTGCTATTGACTTCTACATATATTTTTTCCATCTTCCCATGTGCATATCTTTATATGTCCATGAAAAATTAGAAGTGAATACTAGCTTTCACGCATTCAGTCAAAGTCGTTAATTGATTAATATGCCAAAAAAATATGTCTTGGAGGATCAACCTCGAAATCTATGTATAGGATCAACTATTTTTTCTATTCAAAGAGTAAATCTTTGGACAGAATGTACTTAATGTTATGAACTTGGGACATTTGCACGAGTGGTGGGTCTCGTCAATATACAAAGTTATATGAATAGCCAAAGGTCAGCAAAATTCATCGATCTCCATAGCGTAAGTTTATGCTAAGCCTTGGCCTTCAAAACAATAGACTTTTAGAAACATTTTCATGGACAATGAAATTGTTTAAAATAGGAAGGCCCAAATGGCTCATGCGAGGTGTGAGGATGTTGGAAAGAAGAGCAATCGAGTGAACAGAGAAGCCAAAGCGAAATGCCAGCAAACTTCATGGACAATGAAATTGTTTGAGGACTTGTCTTAGTAAACTAGCATTGCAAATTAAGATAATAGAAATGTCACTAGATAGCTTGAAATGTCATTTCCCTTATGAAGAGTTGTTTCTAATGTCTTCTCTTTTTGTTTGTCGGTGCAATTTTATATCAATTAGAATGGACAAGATGAGCAATATGATCTATCAAGCACACGGCTTTAAAAAAAGTAGAAGCAGAAAACAGAAGAAGAAAATGAAGCAAGTATCGTTAACCTCTCTACATATCTCTTTTCTATCTTCCTGGGTGCGTAACTTTTATTTGTCCGTGAAGAATTAGAAGTGAAAACTTGCCTCAACTCATTCAATCAAAACCATTGATATATTAATATGCCTAAGAATTATGTCTTGAAGAATCAACACTGAAAATATGTGCACATGATCTACCTTTCTTTTTTCTTTTTCTTTTTTCTATTCAAAGAGTAAATATTTGGGTGGAATGTGCTTAATTTTATGTTTCATTAAGTCAACTTGGGACATTTGTAGGAGTGGTGAGTGTCAATATACGAAGTTATATGAATGGTCAAAGTTAGGATAATTCACCAATCTCCTAGGTGTAAGTTTCGGCTAAACCTTGGTTTTCAAAACAATTAATATCATGACCATATTGGGCTATGCTCTTTCTTGTCATGCTTTTTTTTTCAACACAGGCCTTTTGCTGAGCCCAGTCCATCCACAAGTTGGGCCTTCCACCCAGTTCGCCATTCGCTCTATGGCATTATTTCGCTCTCGGGGTTTTTTCTTTATGTTATGGCGGGACCCTATTTTTTCTTTTCTTTTATGTTTTAATTTGTAAAGTCTCTTAGTTTGGTCACGTTTTTTGTCCTACCATATAATATCTTATTATATAGGCGGTATTGGAATTTCTGTTGCAAATTTTGGCAGTCGTCAAGAGGCCAACGCAGCAGAGCTAGGATTAGGCCGGGGGGTGTTTCCAAATTTGGTTACAAATCCCCCTGTGGTTTACCCTTCCGTTTTATTTACGTGGAACAGGGGCTCCGATAACCATGGCCTTTGTTTAAGGTCCTTAGGCTAGACCAAATATCTTATTATATAAGTGGTGTTGGAATTTCTGTTGCAAATTTTGTTATAGGCTCATAGCCTTGAGGCACACGTTCAGTCCAATGGAGGGACTTGTGGTCAGCTTAGCATACATTTTGAGGCCAAATGTTCACTTAATGATTTTTGCATGCAAAAATTAAACACAATCAAGAAAAACAAAATTATAATTTTCAACAACTACTCCCACACAAGAACTTTTAATGCGATCCCCAATTCAAAAATACCATAATGTTTAATGGAGAGATTAGTTTTTACGATAAGCACCGCAAGTGTATTAGTAATTTTCAAAATTGTTTATTAAATTTGATTAAATAAATCTAAATAAATACGAACCATTTTTCGGAATGATGGGAGACAAATACGATGATGGAGGGGATATGGAAGGGGAGGGAGGGTGGTGGTGCTGGGCCAGATACGGGGAGGAACGGCCAGCCCCCAAAAGGCAAAAAACCCACCACCACTCGATGCGATAAATCATGGCCGAAATGCACTAGTGTCGATCCGCCTCTTCTTCCTCCGACTTTTTCCCATAATTGAAAATCGTCTCTCTTCTATCTTTTTTAATTTCTGTAAAAATAAAGAATTAAAGAATTGAAAGATCTGACCGACCCGAACCTCCCCAACGCTGTTGCGTGCTGTGTACACCTTGTCGTCCCGCGGTTCTCCATCAAAAGCCAAGAAAAAGAAGAAGAAAAAAGAAAGAGAGAGAGGGGGAGGGGGCGTTATCGTGGGGCTGCGATTCGTGGAGATGGCGGGGGAGGTTTGCGAATTCGTGGGGGATTTGTTAGGGTTTTTTAGTGCGCCGCGATGCTCAAGACAGAAACTGGTTTTTCAACCTACCCACCCCCCCTCACCGTGGCTAAGTCCTAATGGCTTTTATCTCTATCTTGATTTGGTGAATATGTGGGCTGGTTTGGGTGTTGCTGGGACGGGGATGAGGATGGCACGTCACGTACCTTTCTCGTCCAGATTTCGCTCCATTTGTAATGAATTCTCTTTTATACCTTCACCATCACTGTTTGTCTCATGAACTTACCCGAAATATGTCTAAGATGCAGAGCTTACTTTGCATAATTTAGTCTTATGTAACGTGATCCGAGATGTTCTCATGAAAAGAATATTTCCACAGCAAAAGTGGATTGAAGATGAGTTCACATCGGTCGGCTTGAGCTTCACCTAATTAGCTACCATTCCATTTGGACGGGGAGGTGTAGTGTTCGATCCCTATCTCATAGGCTTGAAGGGAGTGGCTGGCGAGCAAAAGCCAGCATTTGCAAAAAATAAATAAATAAATGCGTATTGTTACAATTGGTCATTATTATTTTGCCCAAAAATCAAAATCATTCTACTACTATTTTTTTTTTCTTCTTTTCACAAAACGTTGCTCTACTTTTTAAAAAACATCGAGCATTCCTTCAATTATACTTTTCCTTTTGAAGGTCAATCTTTGCAAACATAGACTATTGACACGAACACAATTATACACCTATCGTGCTATGACTTGCTCAATTTATGTAGCACCAAATTGGCACTAGATCCAACAATATAAGAAAAAATACAAATTGAGAGAGAGATGAGAGTCTATCGCAACGCCCATAGCTGCCAACTCAAGCTCTAAGCTCGGGGCCATTAGAGCCATTCATGCTCAAGTTTGCGGATGCATTGGCCACTCAAGCTCATGATCATGGCCGCTCAATCTAAGCTAATGGTAGCCATGGCAATTGAACTTTGAGCTCGATGCAACCAGGTTTGCAATATCTTTTCGAGTCACGAAATTCGAAGCCATGGCCACTAGAGCTTCAAGCTTGTGGCCATGCCCACTTAATTGGGTGGTCATGAGGGGGTACAAATTATAATTGTTTTCATTGTTGTGGTTGAAAAATCTTGTGAGCTTTTGGTTTAGTAGGATTTAAGGAAGAAGAAGAGGAGCAATATGTAGGGGAGAGAGAGAGAGAGATAGACATTTGATAAAAGAAAACCACATCGGCAAATCAAAGGAAACCAAATCCATGCCAAGAAAGAGTTAATGGCATTAAGGCCATGTCGGTAAGTTCCATACAAGAAAAAGAAAACCCACTCTAATGCACGTAAGGTTCACCAGTCAAAGATCTACGCAATTTGAATTGAACAAAGATTGCAACTATACCACGAGTAACGGAATATTTCATTAGAGTAATTGGTCCTAGGCTTTCCACATTAGACTCCAAGTGAAATTAATACTTATAAGAACTTTGCACACAAAGATGATGATTGCGGGCAATTTCTTTCTCTTGTCGTGAAATTAGAGCATTCGATCTATTTTCCCTATTGAAGTCAATAGCATCACGTACAAGGATTATTTATTGGTCCAAAAGCATCACCAAAGCAAAACCATCAAACACAATGCTTAATCATCCAGGTCCTGGTCATGGATAAAAGCTACACGAGCAATCATCGTGTCTCCAGCCTTTAAAATGATTAAGGATCACGCCTAATCCTCCAACTCAACAAGGGGGTTGCAGAATAATATCGTGAAGTCTCCAAATGATGACTGACAACAAAAATCGGCACCACACACCTTCCTTGCAAAATTCAATCAAAGGGTGGTTTCAGATCTAGGCTTCTTCCCTTTTTCAATTAGGAAAAGAACCAAAGCAAATAAAAAGATTTACTTTGATAATGAGATAATTCGCTTTACGCTTTTCTCGACCTACGAAATACCCATTGACTTAATTAATTTTTGGTCAACCCAAATTTTCGGCATTTTTTCTATGTGGGAAAATGGCACAAATGACCCATAACTTTTGAATTAATGTACAATTTGATTTCTGAATTTTTAATTTATTCAAGTTGGTCTATGAACTTTATATTAATGTATAATGTGATCCATGAATTTTAATCCATAAACTTTTGACACGTGTTCCATTTAGTCCTTAAACTATATGAAAATATTCAATCTTGTCTCGTGATCTTCAATTAATAAATGATAATATCGAATATTTTCATAAAGTTGGACTACATTGAATATGTACCAAAAGTCCAAAGACTACATTAAACAAATCAAAAATTTAAGGACCGCATTATACATTAGGATAAATTTTAGGGGCCACATTAAATAAATTATAAATTCAATGACCAAATTAGCCATTAGGACTCATCCGTAGGTAGCGATTGATTGAAAATCCTCCCAGTCGAGTTAAACCTCAAGGCGTTCTTTAGCGATTTAAGTAAGAGCAATAGCGATGGGTTGATGTCTTTCCTCACTCCGCGGTATAGGGGCCTGGTTCTTATGAGCCTTTCAAACACGGAGGGCATGTGGCGGAGTCTTCGGTCAAAAAAAAATTAGCCATTGGGTCAAAAATTCATGAATTATTTATGTTTTTATCTTTACCTATGACATATGTGAATAATTATACCGAACTGCACATTTGCATAATCACAGAGGAAATGTTCGATTTGGCGCGTTCACATCCTAGAAGGCCTAACTACATACACCTCGAAAACAAGTAAAATGAAAAGGAAGGGGACCAAGAAAGCAACTTTGTCGCTTTCCTCTACCGTTTCTATTTTAACTACGACCTAATAAATTACGAGCTCATTAAAATAAATAAATAAATAAATAAATAAATAAATAAAGGAGGAGGAAAAGGACACGAAATGCACCAAACAAGTGCCCCGTGAAGCGAAAAAGTCTAATACACGACCTCCCAAACCGCGCAAGGATTCTGACACGTGTATTTCAAAATTGACCGGCCTTCGATTGCTGGCTTTACTCGCCAACCAGCTACCCCATCCTGAATGTGGCCCATTACCATATCGAGAATAAATTATCATTTTTATATACCGCGAGAAATATCGAAAATGAGTGTTTTTTTTATTTAATTCGTTTGCTCAAGACGTGTTCTGGGGCAGCGTAGGCAGGCTTCCGTCGCGATATAACGAAGGGAAAAAGACGAAATCGTCTGCCAACCGGTGTCTCCCCGGTCAAGAAAACAGCGGAGCCAGCAGCTTTCGGGACGGGGAGATCGGACACGTGTCGGTTGGCTGGGAATTAAGGAGGGGGATCGGGGGGGGGGGGCCTCTTGTATTTGGAAAGAAAATGATTCTCGGGTGGCGAGTCATTTGAGTCAGGGGGACGGCCCATAGATCCCGCGCTTTGTCCCCGGTAATGCGTGACCTGATTCTCCGCGGGATTGCCGGTGACCCGGTTCTATTTGAAAAAGAAAGGAAAGTAAATATTAAGTGAGATGTGAACGCAAGTCCCCTTTATTTCTAAAGGAAATCTCCCATTCCGACAAAGTAATGAGAATATCACAAAGAAGGGTCACTACCTATGTGAACATGTTAAAGTAAACAAAACTCAACTAACGTTCCATTTATTCTTTTTTTCTTTTTTTACTTTAGATGGGAGATTATTAAAAAGAAAAGAATATATAGTTGTTATATGATGAAATGTATATTTTGTAAGCTCATGAACAATATTATTTTGAGGTCCAAGGGTCCACAAAATACTCCATCTCGAGTTGCATATAGGGAGCAGGTGTGCAAGATGAAAGAACGAATTCTACAATGGCAAATACCCTTTTTATCAAATGTTATCACTTAATACCTTGTAATCATTTAAAAAAAAAAAAAAACTGCGTTCTGGATGTTGAGGGATTGATCAGATTCATGGGACGAGTAGAAGAGCTGCATCTTCCACTCCTGCCAGTGAATTTCAACTGCTGCATGTTGTCTATGCTCGTACAACCGAGCCTCTAGCCAATCACGCAACAAAACCAATGACCCATTTATTATTCTTTTTAAGTACTCGTCTACATTAAACTTTGGCTTTTGATATAATAAGGGTAGTCACGTGAAATTCATGTAATTGACAAGTTATTATAATTCAAACTCAATTGCAAGTTGGTGTCAATTCTGATTTAATCCCATCTGACTCCATCCCTAGAGTAAAAGTATAGGTCCTACTCCTACCTCATTTACCTAGATATGTTGTGCATGAATTTGTTTGGAAGTTGATTTGTTACTGATTGAAAGGTTCATTTTTGCCACATCTCTGTTAGGAAAGTCTGCTAGAGGACCCAAAAAAATAAAAAAATAAAACAAAGAAAAAGATGTAGTTGTTACATATCACACAATTGCAAATTACACTTACATAGACTACATGTCTATTAAGGATCTTTAGATCAGTTCGAATCGTAGCATACATAAGATCGATGCAATCTTTATATTTGGTGATGGACTTCAAACGGAACACGTTTGCTCATGCGACGACAATGCCGTTTTCAAGAACAAGCATTTGGGTACATGAATTTATGATGAATCTATACACGCATGAGTTTTTTTTTTTTTTTTTTTAACCACACGACCACCGAAACAACGCTGCTCGTCCGTTGTTTCCACTGACCGGCGCCCATCGCTTTCGGTTCGCCACTCCGGGGACCACCAAACACCCAAAATGAAAGTCATCCAGAACTCAACTTCTATTATTATTAAACCCAGCAAACACACTTGCACAAGCACGTTAGCACAGAGAGAAAAGCTGACTTGAGTAGGCTTGAACCTTGGATGGGGGGACTCGCGGGCGAGGGAAAGTAACGCCGGCAGAAGTCCTTCATCTGATAACTCAAAAAGATGGTAGATGTGCCATGGAATCCCAAGAAAACATACAGAAAAAAAAAATGATAGCAGAAGTAGTTCAAGAATATAAACGCAAACAATCATCAAACTAAACTGCTGAACATCAATCCGACGTTCATGGACTTCGGCCATTCACTCAAGCATTTTATCGAACACCCGGTGGGCGTCGACCGGGGGAAAGCAATAGACCGGTATAAGACTCGAGTTCCAGTCTAGGCCTAAGGAAATCAACATTCAGCACTCGATATGGACGGGGGGACAGCCCGTTTGTGCTCATCATGCATATGAGCCAACGGCGGCGACCCTTGATACCCGGTTCGACTGAAATAGACAAAGCGAGGGGGCGGGCTCACCTAGCTTGGGAGGATTGCTGCCTGGGTGTCGTTCGGCGAGCCAGTAAGAAGGTGTTGCTCCTTAGGAGGATGACGAAAAGCGGCGGCGGAGGAGGTTCAGCGAGATCGGACGGGGTCGAGCGAGCGGTGACATTTGCGGCGGTGCCAATCGAGCTTCACGGTGAGGCCGGCCGACGCAGAGATTGATCTTTATTTGGGTTGCCGGTGACGAAGACAATCCATTTTCTGCTGGTTTAATCTCATCATCAGAACACTCGGAGCAGACCAAGTGCTCAAGCTTTCTGGCTTCTTCAATAATTATACCCACGCACGCTGGATGCTACCAGTCCTTGCATCCTTCACACTTATAATTTCATCCTTGACCATTGGTGATCTTTGGGGTTTGATCTCCACCCTGCTTCCCTCTACTCTCATGCCAAGCTACTGCCGCGTGATTGACAAACAAAGAGGTGTTTGTATCCTTTCCTACGGACTTTTTTCTTTCATCCAAAGACTTGCAAGACCCCACAGGTTGCTTCTCACTGGAATGGGAGTTCCCAGCAGTGACATCCATAAGATCGGGGAAGAAGAACCACTATCCCTTTCTTGCTTCTTTCCTCTTCCCCGGACCACGTCACCGATGCGCGTGCCTCGTTTTGAAGGACTTCTGCTGCATCTGAAGAATTGGAGTATTTCGGCGAGGGAAGCGACACTTTGTTCTCTCCTCACGGCTTCAAGCGGATCCACTCGTAGCAACCTTCGAGGGGGGAGTCCATGGCGACGTCGTAGTTGTACCTGCGGAGATTTCTCTGCGAACCACTACCGTCCGTGCTCCTCCGACGCAGCTCTTTTTTCTGGCTCCTTCGCTCCCCCTCCAAAATGAACCCCCCTTTTCTCTCTCGGTCTCTCTCCTTTTAACGGCTAGCAACCGGCGTGCCCGGCTTCTGCCACGCCAGCTGTTGTTGCCGGTCTGCCTCCGACCACCAACACCGGTGCGAGGCTCGCGCCTGTCCCCTCCGCCTCTGTCCTTGGTCCTCTCGTTCGCGTACGTCCTTCTATTTTCTGCAGAACCGTGAGGGAAAGAGAGGGAGAGGAAGAAGGCTGGGCTGGTCTTGGGGAAAATAAAGGAGAAGTGGGCCGACCCAGGTGAAGAGAAAGAAAAGGGATAGGATTTGGGCCAACCAAGCCCTCGAGCCCGGTTTCGCATTTCTCTTTTTTCCTTTTTTTTTTTTTTTTTTTGAAAATTTTAATGATTAACATTAATAATGCAAATATTCCTAACGCTAGTATGTGATGCAATTTATTGATTTTTTTTTTGGTAAGTAATTTAGTGAAAATTATTCACTTCACTCTCTCTCTCTTTTTAATTAATTAATTTTTTTAAAAGATCAAAATTTTTATAATTTTTTTTATAATTAATACTAGTGATGCTAATGCTTCCAATATCAATATGTGATGCAATTTAATGAAAATTAATTTTTATTTAGAAATTAAAAATTAATCCATGATTTTTATATAATAAAGCCCTTAATAAAATGGCCAAATTTAGGTGTCAACAAGAACCTAGTCTCGACAATGATCAATTGGGTAGAAATGTCCTTAATTTTATGTTTCATCAAATTAACTTACAACGAAAGTATGATCGGCTGGTTGTATCAATATGCAACGTTATGTTCGTAGGCAATGGTGAGCACGATTCGTCAATTTTGATATGGTAAAGTTTCCGCCAAACCTTGGTCCTCAAAACAATTAACTTCAAAATTGTATTTAACTATGCTCTTTCTTTATGAATGAAAATCAATTACCAAGAGTTCTTTTTTTTCATGCCTTCTTTCTCCAACAGGCCTCTTGCTGAGCCTCGCCCATCCATATGTCGAGCCTTCCAGCTAGTATGCTTTAAGACCATACCTTGCTCTATTTTTTCTTTTTAATGGAGGGATCCCTTTTTTTTTTCTTTTCTTAATTTGGACAGTTTCTTGTTTTAATCACATCTAATGTATCTTACTATAGAAGCCAACGTTTGGAATTTCTCTTGCAAATTTTGTTTCAGCTCATACGCTTGTGCACAATCAATCTGATAGAGTAATTCTGATTAGCTTACCTTAATTTTTCAGGTTGGATGTTCATTTAATTTTTTTAGCGCACGAAAACTTAGGATAATTAAGAGAACCAAAAAATTTAGCTCCCTATTTAGAAAATCTTGTCGTAAATGTGCTTTGACTTTTGTCAAATCTGAAATCCCTAAACTATTCACACCTTACCAGTAATTAACGTGTGAATTTACAGATAACCTGCTTATATTTTTAAAGTTAGAACAATATTTTAACTGTTGACGTATTATTTACTTTTGCCATTGAATTTTTAACAGACAAGCTTTATATTAAGTAACTAGATGCGAAAATACTGCAATGTTTAAGAGAGTGACTTATTTTTCGTAATACGCATCTTGAGTATATTAGTAATTTAAAAATTATTGATTAAAAATGCTTATTAAACCAAGAATGAACCGATTTTTTTTTTTCAGAAAAGCGCTGGATCCCTTCTTTCTCCCATGATGATATTGATTATGCATCCTTTATTTCCGATGGACTACATTTTCTTTTAGGCAATTGTACTTGATCTCGTAAATTAATTAGGAATATGTGAAGATAGTTAGCTTATATTTTACATATTTCACTCGTCCTCTGAGATTGAATATTAAATAAGTTCATATCAAGACAATCGAGTTTGGCCCTTCTTGATTGCCCATTTGATTTGGACGGAGAAGGCAAATAGTTTGGTCCCTACCTCCGAGGTTTGCGGATAGGGCCAGGCCACACGGCAAAGAAAAAAGGAAAAAAAAAAGGAGGAGAATGTCTTAACGTTGGTGCTTTTACGCGAAAATCAATGTCTTCGCTCTACTTCTTTTTAGGTTCAAAAGTAGATGGAGGGTTTTGTTTTGGGGGCAAAATTAGGGGGATCGATGGAATTTTACATGTTCTAATGGCACCTTTTCATCCTGTTGTAAAATAAACCCATTAGAAATTTACATGATTTGGAAAGTGCAAAGAGTGGAATTGAGATAATGTAATAAGAGGTGTTGTCATGTGACACACCTTGATGACAAAAAAAAAAAAGATAGAAATAGTGTATCTTCCCTGTACAGGCCATACGCAGTCCTTGGATTTTTAATTTGCCTAATCAAGTCATCAAATTTGCATGGCTTTTCTAATTAAATCTTTCCGATTCTGAATTTGGTAACTTGGAGCTCTTGTGTTCAACGAAGTGAGCAAGAATCTAACATGAAAAAGACCTTTGGTTGTCATGAACCATCAATTGATCAACGACTATAACTAGGCCAAGAGCAACAAAATTTTTCAGTACGATCGTTATGTACAAGCTTTTCATGTTAGACTCTTGCCACCTTCGATGGACATATCGGCTCCGACGAAAGTAATAGAACTTAGTGTATTTACCCTATTAAAGTAAACAACATCACGTAGAAGGATGATTTCTAAGACTGAAAGCATCTACCCAACCATTGAACACAATGCTTAATCATCGAGCCCCGGTCATGGATAAAGCCAGATGGACATTCATCGTGTCTCAAACCTTTAAATTAATTAGGCTCACGCCTAATTCCCTGAATCGCGATTGACACCAAAAGCCTTCCCTGTAAAATTTAATGAAAGAGATGTCTCAAATCCCGGCTTCTCCCAGTTTTATCGATAGTAGAAGACAAAGCAAGGAAAAGATGTACGCTGAGAACAAGATAGCCCACTTTATGTAAATTTCCGATCTATAAAATGCTCCTATTAACTTAATTGTTTTGTGAGTTGATCCATTGTTTTGGCACCTTTTCTATCACATACAAGGAAAATATGCTGAATTTTGTGTTTACATAATCAAAATGTAAATGTTCAATTTGGTTCACCAACACCCTATAAGATCTTATTATATACATAGTTAAACAATTTACAGGAATTCGAACAGCTAGTATAATTAGCATATTAGGTCATATAAGTTACTAATCATGTGAAGACATGAAAAGATTTTGACAGGTTTTGGAAGTTATAATTTTATTGTAATGAAGATTTTCTTAGTAATCCTATAAAAAGTTTACCAACTTTTTCATTAGAAGGAATTACTAATTATTTATTAGAAAACTTCCTAAGTCTCTTTATTGGCAAATGAGATTCGACTTGCAAAATGGAGTACAGTCATCAGGTAAGACTTTTTCTACAAAGCATATTATTTTTAGTTCATTCACAAATACAGACAAGAAAATGCAATTAAAAAATTTAAAATGGTCAAATTGGTCAATTGTGAAGTAGAACCGTGAGTGCCATGACATTGGGTGTCATATACGTGGCAAGACATCACACACGAGAAGTTTCAAGAAGATTATTCCATGGAAAATCTCTATGGCACTAAAATTTTCCATACGTAGGGGACCAGCATGAAATTTTGTGTTCCAATAATGCCCATTTAAGAAGACTTTGACTTTGACCTTATAGAGACCGTGTTGATCACTTCACAATACAAAAGGGACTTTATCATAAGTGGAAATGCTTGCTGAGCTTGGTCCATCCACATGTTGGGCCTTCGAGCCAGCATGCTTTACGACCATACATTACTCTATATTTTCTTTTAAATGATGGGATCGATATTTTTTTCCTTTTTCCTTTTTTTTTTTTAATTTGGATGGTCCCTTAAATCATATGTTCTATGATATTGTATCTTAGTATATAAGTTACTTTTGGAATTTCTCTTGCAAATTTAGTTTCAGCTCATATGTTTGATGTGTACATTCAATCTAATGGAATGACTCCGGTCAACTTACCTTAACATTTTAGGTTAAATGCTCATTTAATGAATTTTGCACACGAAAATCAACCAAAGGATAGACTCCCACATTATTAAAATCTTGCAGTAAATACGCTTTGATCTTTGTTCGATTCAAAATACTTAAACTTTCACAAAATGCGAATTATTCACACATGATAATCTGTTAATATTTTTGAAAATTAGAACAATATTTTAACTTTTGACATTTTTATTTTCACCATTGAATTTTAAACGGACTAGTCTTTTATAAAGTAACGAGATGTGAAAATACTGTAATATTAAGAGAACAACTAATTTTTTTAATGTGCATCGCGATTTTATTAGTAATCTAAAAAATTATCGATTAAAAGTGCTTAATAAAACGAAAATGAACCCATTTTTTTTAGATCAGAGACTAGGCGAGGGTGGTGCTGGGCCAATCGAAGGAACAGATGGCCCTCAAAGCAAAACCACCACTGGAGGAGACAAGTCACCGTAGAAATGCACTGGATCCCTTCTTTTTCCCATATCGGAATTGATTTATTTATCATTTATTTTCTGATGGAATACATTTTCATTTTTGCGCAATTATATGTGATCTTGTGGATTAGTTAGGAATATGTGAAGATAGTTAGCTTACTTTACATATTTCACTCGTCCAAGGAGATCGATGATATTTTATGAAATGGATTTGAATATGAGATAAGTTCATATCAAGTCAATTAAGCTTGGCTTTGTTGGTTACGCATTCGGTTTGGACAGAGCCCAATGAGATTTGAGGACGGAGCCGGCCCATGTAACAAAAAAACAAAAGAAGAATCTCACCGTTGGTGCTTTTACTCAAAAATTAATATCTTCCCTCTACCTTTTCTTAGGTTCATAAGTAGATGGAGGGTTGTTTTTTCAAGCAAAATTAGAGGGACCGATGGTGTTTTGCATGTTCTAATGGCACTTTTTCAGCCCATTCTGATGGGTGTGAAGTAAACCCATTAGAAATTTACACATTTTGAAAAGTGAAAAGAGTGAAATAGAGATAATATAATTCGATTTATTGTTAAGTAGTGCACCTCAATCATCCTGAAAAAAAAAAAACATAGAAGTAGTCTGCCTTGCCAATAGGGGCCTTGCAAAGCCCTTGGACCTTTAAGTAGCCTAATCAGGTCATTAAATTTATATAGCTTTCCTAACAAATGTTTTCAACTCTAAATTTGATTAACCAAAGCTCATTTGTTCAATGAAGAGGGCAAGAGTCCGACATGAAAAAAATCTTTTTTCCATTGTGAGCTATACGAACATAGTTTGCAGGCAATCATCATGTCGCCAGCTTTTAAAATGAGTAAGGATCATGCCTATTCCCAAGTCAACAATATCGTAAAGTCCCTAAATCATGATTGACAACTAAAACGGCACAAACGACTTCCGTGCAAATTTTTACGAAGAAAGCTCTCAGATGCAAGCTTTTTCCATTTTATCATCTAAAAAGAAGCAAAACAAATAAAAGATGTACTTCAGTAATGGGATATAACAATTTACATGAATTCCCAATCTACGAAGTACGCTCCATTCGCTTAATCATCCTTTAAGTTGATCCATTGTTTCAGGACCTTTTCCATCACATATGAGGAAAATATGCCCAATTTTGCATTTACATAATCAAAACGTAAATGTTCAACTAGGTGCCCCAACACCCTCTAAGATCTTATTACATCCACATTTACACAATTTACAGGAATTCGAATGCCCAATATAATTGGCATATTATATCATGTAAGTAACTAATCATGTGAAGACGTGAAAAGATTTCGGCAGGTTTTGAAAGTTATAATTTCATTATAATGAAGATTTCCTTCATAATCCTATAATAAGCTTACTGAATTTATCATCAGAAGGAATTACTAATTATTGATTAGAAACCTTCCTATGTCTCTCTACTGGCAAATGAGATTCGACTTGCAAAATGGAGCACTGTCATTAGGTAATACTTTCTTGGCAAAGCATATTATTTTTAGCTCATTTACAAATACCAACAAAAACCACAATTAAAGAATTTAAAACGGTCAAATTCATCAATTGTCAAGTAGAGTTGTGAGTCTCATGACATTAAGTGTGATACACGTGTCAAGACATAGTGCGCACAAGACACTTCAAGAAGATTTTTCCATGGAAAATCTCCATTGCACTAAAATTTTCCACACGCAAGACACCACCACCATGGAAATTATGTGTCTCAATAATGCCATTTTAAGAAGACTTTGACTTTGACCTTATAGAGAAGACCCGTGTTGATAACTTCACGATACAAGATACAAAAGGGGCTTTATCATAAGTGTAAATGTTAAATTGCAAAATGGAAAGGCATTAGTTCCTCCACCTCCTTTATTTCCAATTGTTCTTTTATTCCTCCCTTCGCTTTCCTTCACCCCTTTGCCCTCCGACCAACACAATGTCTTGCTCCATCTTAAAAATTTCTTCGTGCTTGATAGCATGGCATCATGGCATCCGACTCTTGTGATTAGAATGATTATGTTGTGTCATATCCAAAGACGAGCATCTTTTCCATCACTGATGGGGAAAATGTGCCAAATCTTATGTTTACATAACCAAAAAGTAAATGTTGAATTTAATGCCCTGATACTCTTGAGACCTTTTATTACACGTGAAAAACAATTCTCAATAATCCAACCACCTAGTCTGATGAGCATATTAAGCGTGAGTTTGGTTGGACTTTAGAAATGGATTTTGGGTGCAATGCAAATACTAAAAGCAAAAGCTTTTTAAGAAAGGGCAATCGCATGACCTCGGGCGGCCATCTCATGGGTTGTGCAACCTTGATGGTCGCCCTCACAAAGAAGTTGAACAATAACAATGAGGGGCAAATTCATCAATTGTGAGTCTCATGACATTAAGTGTCATACACGTGTCAAGACATAGTGCGCACAAGACACTTCAAGAAGATTTATCCATGGAAAATCTCCATTGCACTAAAATTTTCCACACGCAAGACACCACCACCATGGAAATTATCTGTCCCGATAATGCCATTTTAAGAAGACTTTGACTTTGACCTTATAGAGAAGACCCGCGTTGATAACTTCACGATACAAGATACAAAAGGGGCTTTATCATAAGTGGAAATGTTAAATTGCAAAATGGAAAGGCATTAGTTCCTCCGCCTCCTTTATTTCCACTTGTTCTTTTATTCCTCCCTTCGCTTTCCTTCACCCCTTTGCCCTCCTGACCAACACAATGTCTTGCTCCATCTTAAAAATTTCTTCGTGCTTGATAGCATGGCATCATGGCATCCGACTCTTGTGATTAGAATGATTATGTTGTGTCATATCCAAAGACGAGCATCTTTTCCATCACTGATGGGGAAAATGTGCCAAATCTTATGTTTACATAACCAAAAAGTAAATGTTGAATTTAATGCCCTGATATTCTTGAGACCTTTTATTACACGTGAAAAACAATTCTCAATAATCCAACCACCTAGTATGATGAGCATATTAAGCATGAGTTTGGTTGGACTTTAGAAATGGATTTTGGGTGCAATGCAAATACTAAAAGCAAAAGCTTTTTAAGAAAGGGCAGTCGCATGACCTCAGACGGCCATCTCATGGGTTGTGCAACCTTGATGGTCGCCCTCACAAAGAAGTTGAACAATAACAATGAGGGGCAAATTCATCAATTGTGAGTCTCATGACATTAAGTGTCATACACGTGTCAAGACATAGTGCGCACAAGACACTTCAAGAAGATTTTTCCATGGAAAATCTCCATTGCACTAAAATTTTCCACACGCAAGACACCACCACCATGGAAATTATCTGTCCCAATAATGCCATTTTAAGAAGACTTTGACTTTGACCTTATAGAGAAGACCCGTGTTGATAACTTCACGATACAAAATACAAAAGGGGCTTTATCATAAGTGGAAATGTTAAATTGCAAAATGGAATTAGTTCCTCCGCCTCCTTTATTTCCACTTGTTCTTTCATTCCTCCCTTCGCTTTCCTTCACCCCTTTTCCCTCCTGACCAACACAATGTCTTGCTCCATCTTAAAAATTTCTTCGTGCTTGATAGCATGGCATCATGGCATCTGACTCTTGTGATTAGAATGATTATGTTGTGTCATATCCAAAGACGAGCATCTTTTCCATCGCTGATGGGGAAAATATGCCAAATCTTATGTTTACATAACCAAAAAGTAAATGTTGAATTTAATGCCCTTATATTCTTGAGACCTTTTATTACACGTGAAAAACAATTCTCAATAATCCAACCACTTAGTATAATGAGCATACTAAGCGTGAGTTTGGTTGGACTCTAGAAATGGATTTTGGGTGCAATGCAAATACTAAAAGCCAAGCTTTTTAAGAAAGGGCAGTCGCATGACCTCGGGCGGCCATCTCATGGGTTGTGCAACCTTGATGGTCACCCTCGCAAAGAAGTTGAACAATAACAATGGGGGGCAAAATTGAAAAACTAAAGAATTCGTGGGGATAACAATGGGAAAAAATATATTTAACCAAAATTTCAGTATTCGGTGAATGTTATTTCGAAAGAGTTGCCAAACTCTCTAGCATTTCCTCAGGAGGCTTTGAAGGCCGAAAGCCCATTGAAAAAGCTAACCAATGTGAAGAAGTGAAAAGATTTCGACAGGATTGAAACTTATTATTTGTCATAATGAAAGTTTCCTAATGATTCTATGAAAAGCTCAAGAGCTTTTTCGTAGAGTTAATAATTTTTGATAGCCAAGTTACGAATTTTTATTTGTGTTTTTTAATGGACAAATCATTACAATCATCCTAATTCTCTCTACTAGCAAATGAAATATACAAAATACACTTTTGTTGTTCTTTAGCTTATTTACAAATACCAACAAAAATTACGATAAATGAACATAGGAAACTCAAATTTGTAAGTTGTCAAATCGAGTTGTTAGTACTGCGACATGGAATTAGTACATGTGGCACAACATCAAGATGCAAGGGGACCTTTCATGAAGACCTTTTCTTGGAAATTTATGGCACTAAATTTTTTTTCATGCCCAACTAACCCTACCAAGACAATAAAATAAAATAAAATAAAGAATACCATATATGTAACCCCAGTAATGTCATTTCATGAAGACTTTGATTTCTATCAAACCACGTCTTTTCTTTCCCTTCTCAATTGTAGCAGTAAAATACTTCACAAGCATTTCTTTGAAATTACTCATCACCAAGTAACAGAGAGAGAGAGATTAATTTCCAAGAAGAGTTTAACATTAAAATTTTAAGGCACTAATAATTTTCTACACCCAACTAAGCCTACTAGGGCTCTTCCCATGGAGATTCAGTGATTCCGATTATTTTATTTTAAGAAGACTTTGACTTTGACCTCTAAGAGAAGGCTTACGTGATCACTTCACACTATAGAGTGGCTATATAGGCGGAAGCACTCTCCTCCACTACCAATAAACTCGCTTGCATGCTAAATTGTAGAATGGGGTGGCATCAAATCCTCCGCCTCCTTTGTTTTCACTTTTGCTTACATTCGTCCCTTTGATTTGCTTTTCCCCTTTGCCCTCCTAACCAACGTCATGCCTTGCTCCATTTTAAGAATTCCTTCATGTTTGATAGCAAGGCATTAGACCCCTGTTATTGGTATTCCAGTGACTCCCATTATCAAGAGCCATACCTTGTCAAGTCTTATCCAAAGACAAGTTCATGGTAAAATGGCATGGATTGCTACTCATGGGACAGTGCCGCTTGTGATGGTGCCACTGGTAACGTCATCGATCTCGTTCTCACTTGCAGTTGGCTTCGTGGCACTCTCCATTCCAATGGCTCCCTCTTTCTCCTTCGCCATCTTCGGAACCTCAACCTTTCTCGGAATGACTTTTCTAGCTCTCAATTTTCATTTAATCTAAGTGCATTTGCAACATTGACTCATCTTTGGTTCATCCTTTTTGGGGTTCTATTCCCAGTGATATCTCTTGCCTCTCCAAGTTGGTGTCGCTTGATCTCTCTAACAATTATTTTTCAGTAGACACTCGTTGGACAATTCAATTTTCACAATGCTTGTTCAAAATCTAACAACATTGAGAAAGCTTGTTCTTGATGAAGTAGACATGTCCATGGTTTCACCAAAGTCTTTTGTGAATTTGCCTTCTTCTTTGACATATCTAAGCGTCGGTTCTTATTCCTTAGGGGGGATATTTACATATGCTATTTTTCGATTACCGAGCCTCACCACTCTCTATTTATTTTACAATCATAACCTGTCTGGGATTCTTCCCAAATCCAATTGGACTAGTCCTCTTGAGTCTTTGTCTCTATGGAGTACAATTTTTTCAAGAGAAATTCCCGATTCAATTGGTAACATGAAGAATTTAACTGTTTTAGATCTTGAGAATTGCAAATTCACTGGACACATCCCCTCGTCAATGTGGTATCTCAACCAACTCCAAGTTTTGTGGATTGACGGGAATAGCTTTTGTGGGGTTGTAGAGTTTGAGTTATTTACAAAGCTTGAAAATCTCCTAATGCTTTTTGTTTCTCAAGAACTAAATCTAATCTACGATACACTCGAGTATACATTCTTGAAGCTTGAAATGTTGGGGTTGCGTTCTTGCAACTTGACCAAGCTTCCCTATTTCTTGAATTCATTGAAAAGATTAACATACTTAGACCTCTCTTCAAATAGGATTGGTGGGGAGATCGATGTGGTTTTGGGGAATAAGCCATGATGCATTGGAAACATTAGTTCTTTCTAATAAACTTTTGGAGGGAGGTATACAACTATTGAATGATTTCACAAGTGAGATCCCCTCCTTGATTTGCCAGTTTAGCTCACTACAAAATTTAGAATTGTCGAATAATAATTTCTCTAGAAATATTCTATTATGTTTAGGTAATATAACTAATCTCGTGTTTATGAACTTGAGTAATAATAGATTGCAAGGACCATTACCGCGCTCCCTAGTCAAATGCGTGAACTTATCAACACTAGATCTCAATCATAACAAGTTTAGTGATATCTTCCGACATTGGTTAAAAGCATCGCAACTGTAGACCCTCGATTTGCAATCGAACAAATTTTATGGTAGGATCAACCTCACTACCTTTGGACTCTCCTTCCCTACTCTTCAAAATCTATTTATTTCCAACAAAAATTTCATTGGACAATGGCCCACAGAGTTCTTCTCAAACACCTCACTAGGTATTATAGATTTGTCGGACAACAAGTTTGGAGTGCCAATTCCACTTCCATCTCTTGTCACATATTATTATTCTATTGCAAGTAATAACATAACAGGAAAGATCCCCTCTTTGATATGCAACGCCACCCGGCTCGAGATCATTGGCTTGTCCAACAACAGCTTAACAGGTAGCTTGCCTCAATGCTTAACAAATTTTAGCATCGATCTATTAGTTTTGAACTTGTGAATGATTCACCTCGAGGGCACAATTCCTGAATATTTTTCTTCGAGAAGTGGCTTGATGACTCTTGACTTGAGTCAAAATCGGTTTGAAGGCACATTGCCCTAGTCACTTGTAAAATGTAGATATCTAGAAGTTCTGGATCTCAGTCACCATTAAATAAAGGAGACATTTCCAAGATGGTTAAGAATACTCCTAGGCCTAAAAGTTCTCGTTTTGTGGTCCAACAATTTGAAGGATCTTTTGGATAATCCCAGGGCAGCTCACCTCTTTCCCAAGTTACACATTTTAAACCTCCCCAACAATAGCTTTAGCGGTCCTTTGCCAACCAACTTGATAATGAAACTGAAAGGCATGATGAATGGTGAAAATGTGCAAGACACATCAATGTCTATGACTCGATCTTTTCGATGGGGAACATATGAAAACTCAGTGGCCATGATAATGAAAGGGCTAGAGGTTGAGCTAGTGAGGATCTTGATATTCCTCATAATTATTGACTTGTCGTGCAACTTAGGGGTGAGCATGGTCCGAATTGGGTCGGTCCACCCCCTAACCCTAGGAACAACCTGCATAGTGTTGGTCCTCAATTTTTGGGACCAAAGACTGACCCTATTAAGCCTAGGACCGAGGATCGGATAGACCCAATGGGTTCGGTCTGGTTCCGGGGTCAACCCAGGATCGACTAATAATTTTTTAATTTCATTTTTTGTACTTCCTGAAAAGGCAACCGACGACCAGACCGACTCAATGGGTTTGATAACGAGTGAGGTTAGTGAAGAGAGGCGAGCGGTGTAAGTGGCCAGCATCGAGTGGGGCGAGCATCGAGCAGTGAGCAGCGCAAACGACTAGAAGCGAGGGAGGCGAGTGTCGAATGGCGAGCATATAAGTTGTTTCTTTCAATTTTGGCAAGTTAAAGACTAAGAGAACAAAGAGGACATAAGAGAACGAGTACTTGAGAAGAATACCATGAGGAGCTATTTACGTCGTGAGAACGCTGTAAGGACTCCTCTTAGATACATTTTCCTCATTTGTAAATATGACTATTGATGCCGTAAAAGACATTAAAAGTCTAAGCTATTAAAGAACAGTGTAAAATTACTTTGACTCATCACTAAGGAGTCGTTTAATGCTATTGATGTCTTTAGACTTAGGATTTTCACTATATAAAAAAAAATTATAATATATTATTATATATTATTATATATAATATATAATATATCTAAAATATATTATATATATATTATACATAATGAGGGTTGGTTCGGCTTGGACCAACCCTAAATTCCCAGGTTTGAGGACTAACCTACACAATACTGGTCTAGGGATCTTAGGACCAAGTATTGACCCAATCTCCCTAAAAACCGGACCAGGATTGATAGGGTTGGGCCGATCCAGGGTCAGTCTAGAGTTGACCCTAGACCGATGCTCACCCCTAGTGCAACTCTTTCCAAGGGAACATCCCCGAAGTTATTGGACATCTTCACTTTCTTGTAGGGCTCAACCTTTCTCATAACTATCTTACCGGTTCCATCCCACTAACTCTAGGGAACTTGACTAATCTTAGACAGCTTGATCTTTCTTTGAACAAGTTTAGTGGGTTGATTCCTCAAAAACTGGGAGATTTGACATCCGTTGGATACTTGAACCTCTCGAAGAACCAACTCACTGGTTGAATTCCACAAGACAAGCAATTGAGCACATTTTCAAGCCACTCGTTTAGTGGGAATTTAGGCTTATGTGGAACTCCCTTGCCAAAAACATACCCTAGCAATGCTCAACCTCCTCCACCATCATCCTTATTAACTTTTGACCGTGAAGGGCATGAGAGTTGGTTCAAACGAAAGACAGTGGGGATTGGGTATGCACTTGGAATCGTAATTGGGATTTCAATAGCATATGTGGGATTAGAAATGGGAAGGCCCAAATGGCTCATGCAAGGTGTGGAGATACTGGAGAGTGGAGCAGTCGAGTGGATGGAGAAGTCAAAGCGAAAGGCTATCAAATTTCATGGGCAATGAAATTGTTTGAGGGATCTATCTTTGTAAACTAGCAATGTAAATTTAGTTAATAGAGATGTCATCGGGACAACTTGAAATGTCATTTCCCTTATGAAGGCTTGTTTCTAATGTCCTTTCTCGGTACAATTTTGTATTAGTTGAATTGAGAAGATGAATAATATGATCTGTCAAGCACACGGCTTTAGACAGAAGAAGTAAAATACAAAAGAGGAAAATGAACCAAGTGCCATTAATCTCTAAAGATATCTTTTCCATCTTCTCATGTGCATAACTTCATATGTCCGTGAAGAATTAGAAGTGAAGACTATCTTTAACTCTTTCGGTCGAAGTCAGTTAATTAATTAATATACCGAAGAATTATGTCTTGAAGGATCCACCTCGAAATCTGTGTATAGGATCAATTATTTTATCTATTAAAAGAGTAAATCTTTGGGTGGAACGGAGTTAATGTTATGTTTTATTAAATCAACTTGAGATGGGTGTACGAGTGGTGGGTCTCATGAACATACGAAGTTATATGAACAGTCAAAGGTTAGCAGAATTCATCGATCTCCATAACGTGGGTTTATGTTAACAGAATTCATCGATCTTCAAAACAATAAACTTTTATAAACATTTTCAGCCATGCTTTTTATGAGTGAAAACCAATTACCATGAATTTTATTTCTTCTCATGCCTTCTTTGAACATAGGACTTATGTTGAGCCCGGTCCATCCGCAATCCACCTAGTTCGCTTTGCGGCATTCCTTCGCTCTTGAGGTTTTTTTCTTTATTTTACGGTTCGACCAAATTTTTTCCTTTTTTAATTTGGAAAGTCTCTCATTTTACTCACATCTTTTATCTTGTATCTTAGTATTTAGGCGGTTTTGGAATTTCTCTTGCAAATTTCATTTCGGGCCGGTAGTTTTGACATGCGCACTCAATCCAATGGAGTGAGTCGTGTTCGGCTTAGCTTATATTTAGAGGCCGAATGTTCACATCATGATTTTTGCCCACGAAAACTTAGGATAATCAAGACAGCCGAAATTATAATTTACAGTAACTACTCCCACACAAGAACTTTCGATGCAATCCCCGAATCAAAAATACTTTAACATTTAATGGAGAGATTAATTTTTACGATGTGTAGAGCAAGTGTATTAGTAATTTAAAATTATTCTTATTAAATTTGCTCAATTAAAGATAAATGAATACGAACTGTTTTTTTATAGTGATGAGAGACAATTATGATGATGAAAGGGAAGGGATAAGGTGAGGAAGGGGAGGGTGGTGGTGGCGGGCCCGATAGATAGGGGAAGGAACAGCTGCCCCCTCCAAAGGTGAAAAACATATCACCACTCGATGCGACAAATCATGGCCGAATTGCACCGGTGGATCCTCTTCATTTTTCCCATATTGGAAATCGTTTCTCTTCATCTTTTTAATTTCTAGAAAAACAAAATAGAAAAGGATTAAAGAATCAAAAAAGATTTGACTAACCCGAACCTCCTCGACGCTGTTGCGTGCTGTGTACGCACCTTATCGTCCCGCCGTTCTCCATCAAAAGCCGAGAAAAAGAAGAAGGAAAAAGAGAGAGAAAGGAAAGAAGGGGAGGGTGGGGCGGTATTGTGTGGCTGCAATTCCCGGAGATGGCGATGGAGATTGGCGAATTCGTGGGGGACTTGTTATGGTTTCTAAGTGCGCCACGATGCTCTGTTGTAATTATGGTTATAATTATGGTTAATGGATCAACGAAAGCCAATAAATTAAGATACGTTTTTTCTGTTCACGTATCTCTTTTTGGATTCATGAATTTCCTATAGTTTTATGTTCACGTATCTATTGAATTCATGAATTTCCTAGATTCATGTATCGTTTAGTTCATGTATTTATTAAGTTCATGAATCTATTGAATTCACGTATCTTTGGATACATGAATCTCTTGGATTCACGTATCTCTTTATTCATAAATCTCGTGGATACACGCGTCTATTTAATTCATGTATCTCTTTAGTACATGAACTAAAATTCTATATAAATAGATATGAGCATAGAGCTTCATGAGAGTGTAGAGTTTTGGTTTTTCTGACTCGATTCCAAAAGGCTTTACTCTTCTGATTTGTCTCGAGTATGCTGGTTCAATTGAACGGTTCGGAGTCGCATTTGCATAGTGCTAATCCAAACAGGTTCGAGGTGTTGTATCTTGGGAGACATAGTTAAGTAAATCTGTGAAGAGCACCTTTGGCTTGAACTAAATCGCCTTAAGGAGATTCGGTTATCCATACCTCACCTCCAATTTTATGTTATTTTTCAATGATATCTTATTTTATTCTTCTCCAAGAGTTGTAAGTTTACATAAAAAGAAGAATATTATATAATTGTTATTGTCTTCTCTACTTTCATGTTCTGATTTCAACAAACAGTGTGTATTCTTTGGATCTAATTTCCAACATGCTCAAGAAAGAAACTGGATATTCGACCAACCCACCCCCTCGCCGTGGCTAAGCTGGAATGACTGTTATCTGACTTTCGGATTTGGTGAATTAGCAAGGATAGTTTGGGAATGCTGGGACAGGGACGAGGATGGCACGTCATGTCCCTCTCTCATCCAGATTTTGCCCCATTGCAATGTTTTTTTTTTTACACCATCATTGTTTGTCTTGTAAATTTACTTGGAATATGCCATGATATATTATAGCTTATTTTACGCATTTTACTTTAGGTAATGAGACCAATGATGCTCTTGTGGAAATTTCTTCCTAAATCTAAAATTATTTCATATCAATCAGCTTAAACCTTGCCTAATGACCTACTGTCTCATACTTTGGCCGGGGAAGTACGGTGTTCAATCTCTATCTCTTCGGCTTGAAGAGTGGGATCCGCCAGTAAAAGCTAACAATTGCAAAATTAATAAATAAAATAGGTAATGCCACGATTGGTTTTTCTATGTTTACCCGCAAATTAAAATCGTTATTCCACCATTTTCTTTTTTTCAAAAGTGTTTCTCTACTTTTTAAAAAATATCGAGCGCTCGTTAGGTCATAATTTTTCTTCCAATGGTTAATTTTTGCTCACATAGGTTATTAGATTAGTGACACGAACACAGCTATACGCATGTCATGCTATAACTCGCTCAATTTACGTAAACACACTACATTGGAGTCACATTAAGCAACATAAAAAGATAATAAGAGAGAGAAAGATGGGTCCATTAGGACGTCCATGGAGCTCAAGCTCTAAGCTCACGGCCACCAGGGACGTTTAAGCTCAAGCTTTCCGATGCCATGGCTACTCGAACTCATGACCTTGGCCGCTCCATGTGAGCTTGCGGCAGTCATACCAACTTGACTTTCAGCTCGCTATCGTGGCTGCAGGATCATTTCAAAACACGAAATTTGAGGCCACGCCCACTCGAGTTCCGAGTTAGCGGCCAGGGCCACTCAATCGGTGCTTGTGAGGGGGTAGTGATGATAGTTTTCGCCTTGCCGTGATTGTTAATTTTTGTGAGTTTTTGATTTGGTATGATTTAAGGAAGAAGAATAATCAGTAGGGATAGGCAGAGGGAGAGGGAGTCAACATTTGAAAAAGAAAAAAAAAATTCACATCGACAAATAAAAGGAAACAAAACTTCAGGCCAGAAAATAGTTAACGCCATGTCGGCAAATTTCATCGCCGGACCTAAGTAAGGACGATTAATGGCACTTTTTTTTTAAGTAAGGGATGGTTTTGTAGCAAAAAAGGGGGACTGACTTTGTTTTCGGGCAAAAGTAAAGCCATCATAGATCCACATGATTTGAATAATTGATCAGAGACCGCAATTAGACCTCGAGCATCAAACCATCCACTTTCTCTGTGCCTCAGCCATAGCAAAACGAAACCACACATAAAATTACCCGCAGCATCGCCGCCGCCGAAGTGACAGACTACCGAAACAGTCATCCCCTCGGCGGAGCTACGACCAACGAAGAAGCTCATAATCCGAACACTATTAATTCAATCCTCTAAACCTGAATCCTAGCAACTTCTTGGACTATAACCAAATTCAACAGTTGCGGTTCCTCTCCTCTTGGCGCACCTCATCAACATGGGACGGCGAATATGAAGACGAAAATGACGAAGAAGAAGATGGTGACGATAACGAAGAGAGGAATTGCGATCAGGAGATGGGCTTCCTATTCTTCGCAGGTCCGAATTGGACGTGTACTGTCGGCTTGAGCCTCGGCCTCGACGCATTCCATGGCGTGAGGCTCTGGCACGAGTGGCAGAGGAGATTCCTCGAGTGCTTGGCGACAAGGATGTTCACGCCGTGGACTCTGGAACTGCCGCCCTAGCGCAGGTTCGCTTAGTCCGACTTTGCAGTACATGGTCGCAGGCTGTTGCAGAGCTCGTATGGTTTCTTATCCTTCGTATCTCTCAATGTGGCTCGCTCGCTCGCTCATTTCGGTTTCAGCGAAGAAGAAGAACATCGCCACGAGTCGCAAGAGTGAGCCAGGCTTTTCATTAGAAATGGTTAAGTTGGTTTAATCGCGTCTTGTTATTCATATGTGATATCTTAGTATATAAATAACATTTGAAATTTCTCTTGCGAATTTCGTTTAAGCTCATGCGTTTAATGTGCATATTCAATCTGATGAAGTGATTCCGATCGGCTTACCTTAACATTTTAGGTTGAACGTTCATTTAATAATTTTTGCAAACGAAAACCTAGGATAATCAAGATAACTGAAGAATTGACTCTCACATTGTTAAATTCTTGCAGTAAACACGCTATGACTTTTGCTAAATTTGAAATACCTAAAATTGTATAATATACAAATTATTTAGTCGTAAATTTACACATAATTTTTTCTAAAGTTAGAATAATATTTTAACTAGTGACGTATGCTTCACTTTCGTCGCTGAATTTTAAACAAACAAGGCCTTTATTAAGTAACTAGATGCGAAAATACTGTAATGTTTAAAAGAGTGATTAATTTTTCATAGTAAGCATCACGAATTTATTAGTAATTTAAAAAGTATTGATTACAAGTGTTTGATAAAAACGAAAATGAACCGATTTTTTTTTTTTTTTTTTTTTTTGGAGATTCGATACCATAATGCAGGGAGGAAAAGGAAGGCGAGGGTGGAGGAGGGCCGACAGGAAGAACAGCTGGCCCTCAAAGCAAAACCACCACTCGAGGAGACAAGTCACGACAGAAATGCACTGGATCCCTTCTTTTTCCCATATTGGAATTGATTTATTTATCATTTATTTTCCGACGCAATAGATTTTCTTTTGAGCAATTATCCGTCATCTCGTGAATTTATTAGGTATATGTGAAGATAGTTAGCTTAATTTACATATTTCACTCATCCAACAAAATCGATGATATTTTTATGGAATTTATATCATGTCGATTAAGTTCGGCCTTGTTGGTTACGCATTTGGTTTGGATGGAGCTCTTTGAGGTTTGAGGATGGAGCTGGCTTGTATAGGAAAAAAAACAAAAGAAAAATGTCACCGTTGGTGCTCTTACTCAAAAATTAATATCTCTCCTCTAACTTTTTTTTAGATTCATAAGTAGATGGAGAGTTGTTTTTGGAGCAAAACTAGAGGGACCAATGGCATTTTACACTTTCTGATGGCACATTTTTAGCTAGTTCTGATGCATGTAAAATCAATCAATTAGAAATTTATACGATTTGAAATATGAAAAGGTGGAATCGAGATAATTTAATTCGGTGTGTTGTCAAGTAGCACACCTTGATAATCCAACAAAAAAGAGAGAGAGAGAGAGAGAGAGAGATAATATGCGTTGCCTATAAGGGCCAGGCAAAGCCCTTGGGACCTTTAAACTGCCTAATCAGATCATTAAATTTATATAGCTTTCCTAATGAATGTTTTCAACTTCAAATTTGATTAACCGACGCTCATTTGTTCAACGAAGTGGGCAAGAATCCAACATGAAAAGGATTCTTTGCCGTTGTGAGCTATACGAACATAGTTCACAAGCAATCATTGAGTCTGCAGCTTTTAAAATGAGTAAGAATCACGCCTATTATCAAGTCAACGAGGGTCGGAGAATATAGTAAAGTCCCTAAATCGTGATTGACAACAAAATTGGCACCAAACAACTTCTCTTTTTGACAAAAAGAAAAAATTTCCTGCAAATTTTTATCAAAGAGACCCCAGGATACGAGCTTCTTCCCATTTCATTATTTAAAAAAAAAAAGAAAAAGAAATAAAAGATGTACTTCGATAACGAGATAGACCGATTTATATATATGCCTGATCTATGAAATACGCCCCATTTGCTTAATCATCCTTTTGAGTTGATCCATTGTTTCGGGACGTTTTCCATCACATATGAGGGACATATGCCGAATTTTGTGTTAACATAATCCATACATAATTGTTCAATTAGGTGCCCCAACACCCTCTAAAATCTTATTACATACACGTTTAAACAATTTATAGGAATTCGAACGCTTAGTATAATTGTCATATTAGATCATGTAAGTAACTAATCATGTGAAGACGTGAAAAGATTTCGACAGGTTTAGAAAGTTATAATTTCATTGTAATGAAGATTTCCTTTGTAATCCTATAAAAAGCTTACTGGCTTTATCAACAGAAGGAATTACTAATTATTGATTAGAAACCTTCCTAAGTCTCTTTACTGGCAAATAAGATTCGACTTGCAAAATGGAGCACTGTCATCAGGTAATACTTTCTCGACAAAGCATATTATTTTTAGCTCATTTACAAATACCGACAAAAACCGCAATTAAAAAAGATTAAAATAGTCAAATTCGTCAATTGTCGAGTAGAGTTGTGAGTGTCATGACATTGGGCGACATACATGTGTCAAGACATCGCGTGCACAAGACGCTTCAAGAAGATTTTTCCTTGGAAAATCTCCATTGCACTAAAATTTTCCACACGCAAGGGACCACCACCATGGAAATTCTATGTCCCAATAATGCCATTTTAAGAAGACTTTGACTTTGACCTTATAGAGAAGACCCGTGTCGATTACTTCCAATACAAAAAGGGCTTTATCATAAGTGGAAATGCTAAATTGCAAAATAAAAAGGCATTAGTTCCTCCACCTCCTTTGTTTCCACTCGTTCTTTCATTTGTCCCTTCGCTTTCCTTCGCCCCTTTGCCCTCGTGACCAACGGGATGTCTTGCTCCATCTTAATAATTTCTTCGTGCTTGATAGCATGGCATCATGGCATCGGGCTCTTGTGATTAGAATGACCATGTCATGTCATATCCAAAGACAAACATCTTTTCCATCACTAATGGGGAAAATGTGCCAAATCTTATGTTTACATAACCAAAAAGCAAATGTTGAATTTAGTGCCCTGACATTCTTGAGACCTTTTATTACATGTTAAAAACAATTTACAATAATCCGACCATCTAGTATAACGAGCATATTAAGCGTGGGCTTGGTTGGACTTTGAAAATAGGTTTTGGGTGCAATGCAAATATTGAAAGCCAAATCTCCTTAAGAAAGGGCCATCGCACGACCTCGGGTAGCCATCTCGTGGATCGCACAATCTTGCCAGCCGCCCTGGCTAAGAAGATGAACAATAACAATGAGGGGAAAAATTGGAAAACTAAAGAATTGGTGAGGATAACTTTGGGAAAAAGATTATTTAACCAAAATTTCGACATTCCGCAAATGTTACTTCGAAAAGGTTGCCAAACACCCTAGCATTTTCTCAAGGAGCTTTGAAGGCTGAAAATCCCTTGAAAAAGCTTAACCAAATGCATCATAAATCATGTAGGAAACCAGTCGTGTGAAGAAGTGAAAAGATTTCGACAGGATTGAAACTTATTATTTTGTTGTAATGAAGGTTTCCTAATAATTCTATGAAAAGCTCAAGAGCTTTGTCATAGAGTTATTAATTTTTGATAGCCAAGTAACGAATTTTTATCTGTGTTTTTTAATGGTTGAATTATTACAATTACCCTAATTCTCTCTAGTAGCAAATTAAATATAAAGACTCCGTTTCGTAGTTCTTTAGCTTATTTACAAATACCAACAAAAATTACAATCAAAGAATATAGGAAACTCAAATTTGTAACTTGTCAAATCGAGTTGTTAATGCTATGACATGGAATTAGTACATGTGGCATGACATCGTGGCGCTAGAGGACCTTTCAAGAAGACTTTCTTGGAAATTTTATGGCACTAAAAGTTTTTTCATGCCTAGCTAACCTGGCCAAGACAATAAAAAAAGAAAAAGATTACCATATATGTAACCCTAGTAATGTCGTTTCATGAAGACTTTGATTTCTACCAAACCACATCTTTTCTTTCCATTTTCAATTGTAGTAGTAAAATACTTGACAAGTGTCACGCCCCAATCCTCGAGCACGCACACATCCTTCTCACTTGGTCGATTTTATAATGCGATATCCCAGGACTATGTATCACCGACCCTTTTATTTTATTAAGCACATGCGGAAGTAGTTAAAATCCTCAAACAATAAAATGATAGGATAGAAAAGCAGGGCCATATTTTTCATATTGAAACTTATAACCAAACTTTTATACAAAACACAAACCAGAGTGCTTCACAACTTTTTACTCTATCTTTATTCACATCAAAATGAAGATCTCAAAAGAAGATAGAATCTCAGTCCATCCGGGTCGTATTCAAGACCCCTCTCGGTATTATCTTCTTCTTCCAAAAATCCTTCCCCTCAGGTTTCACCTCCGAGTTTTCCTTCCCAGACTCCTCCTCCTCAGCTCCTCATCGGGGTCCTGAAATGTTTTCCCCAAACTGGGATGAGACTACGTCTCAGCGAGTTCTACCCCACTAAGGCCCGATTAGTAAACCATTATACTATAGGCTACCTAAACACGCACAGGGCAGAGGACTTACCTTAACCTCAGATCCCACCTGCAAGTCAGTACAATTCACAATAGGCACCTATTTACTCCAAACAAATCGAACCAATCGATTACATGTCACACAAATCATTCTCCACTGAGGAGTATCTAAAAGCTAGGTCACGTACATTCTCCAGGACGACATTCCAAGTTTCCGAGCCACGTGCCTCGAACCTTAGGCCCACGTGCATTATCTAAGGCGACCTCTTCGCCAAGGTGGTACATCAAGTCACTAAGCCACGTGCCCTTTTAGATACTATTTCCGAATACCGAACTCACGTGCATTCTCTAAGGCACTAATTCGCCAAGGTGACACATCAGATCACCGAGCCACGTGTCTTTTTTACGATGCCTGGGCCCACGTGCCTTCTCTTAGGTGCTATCTCACCAAAGTGTGCATCAAATTACCAAGCCACGTGCCCTTTTAGATGCCAAATTCTGTCACCGAGCCACATGCATTCTCCAAGAGGACCTACCGAGTCTCCGAGCCACGTGCATTCTCTTAGGCGACCTCTTCGCCAAGATGACATATTCAACCACCGAATTCACATGCATTCTCCAGGTGATATTCCAATTCACCGAGCCCACGTATTTTCTTTCAGGTGATAACCAATACCCAACGATTTCTCAATCAAATAATTAACAATCAACTCAATATCGATAACTCCTAAAAATTCAAAATTAAAGCAATTCCATACAAATTGCAGCTCAATTAAATAAACAGACTATGCCACGACGACCAGCAAGAGATTTCGGTCATCGGCCATCTAAATCTTAATTTCCGAAAAATAATTAATTAATTAATTAATTAATTTCGAAAATTAATTAATAAATATTAAAAATTCCATTTAGCTCAAAATAAAACCCAATTAAATAAACGGACTTCACCATGATCATCAGCATAAAATTCCAATCCGGGCCATCCCAGTTGAATTTTCGGAAAATAAATAATTATTTAATTTAATTCCGAAAATTAATATTTAAAAACCAAAAATTCCACTTAGGCCCGAAAAGCCTAATTGAAGCCCACTAAGGGTCAGGAAAAATCCCGATATATTTTCAATAAATAGTATACCACATCTACTTGCTAAATGCACACTCAATTTGTCTAATTCGCATCACAATTGACTAATTAACACTAATCCATACTAATCTAACCACCTAAACCTAATTAATTAAAACTAAACCACTCTTAAGCATAATTAGCCAACTAATCCGAGATTAGTGAGATTACTCACTGGAATCGCGGGCAAATCGGATCAATCCGACAGGGGCAACGCGAGGAACAACAAACTCCAAAGCATGGCTCAGGTTCGGGGCCCGGAAATGGCCCAAAAGCGAGCCCGAACCAGCCGGAAACCCACTCCGTGGGTTGCTAGTTTGGCCTGGCCGAGGCTAATCCGGCGGCTAGGGCGGCGAGAGGAGGCCGACGGAGGGTGAGGGGGACGCCGGGGAGGTCGGGACGACGGCGAGCGGCAGCTGGAGGCGCCGAACCGAGCTGGGCAGAGGCGGGGTAGCACGGGAGAGGACGCCTGGGCGCAAGGGAACGGGCGGCAGCGAGCAGTGGGACGGCGGCGAGCGGTGGCCGCGTGGGCAGCAGTGCGGGTGGCAGTCCAGCTCCGGTGCGGCAGCAACAGCAGCTGGTCTTTAGGCGACGTCCGCGGCTACTTCCGCTTCTATCTCTGCTAGTCTTTGCACAAAACAGAGAAGAGGAGAAGGGGGGTGGCGACGACAGTTGAGGGGGCGAGGGAGAGGCGGAGGCGGGCGATGAGCGGCGGAGCGCAGGCGGCGACGGGGAGCTGCTCCTGTCTTCGTGCGGCTTCTGCTTCTGCTGCTCCTTTTCATTCGAACAGAGGCGGGAGAGAGAGTGTCGAGGGAGAGAGATGAGAGAAAGGAGGAGAGAGGATAAGGCTTAACCGGTCAAAAAAATGAAGAGAGAGAGAAGAAGAGAAAAGTGAGTCGGTGGGGAGGGGGGGAATTCACACGAGGGAAAAGAGGGAAGGAAAGAGGAGAGAGAAGAGAGAGAGAAAAAGAGAGAAAAGGGAGAGAGAGAAAAAGAAATAAATAATATCATTATTTCAATTTTCCTTTTCTCTTTCCCTTTTCCCTTCTATTTTCTTTTGGTCTTCGATTTTTCCTTCGATAATTTCTTTCTTGAAATTTCGGACTCGCCAATAATTTGACGGACGATGAGACAGTCCTAAAAATAAATTGTGACACGCTTGAATATTCGATTCCCGAGACCAATTTAAATTTCATGGTTAGAATCGATCACTCGTGATTTTAGCCCGATCTAACTAATTAGGTAGCTTTTAGGGATTTTTACCGCGGATACATCCCTTAACGGCTTCACCCAATAGGTTAGTTAACTCGTAAGTGATCAGCTCAGAGAAAAATGACCATAAGCACATCGACGAAATGCCCATTTCACTTTATCGAAAACAGAGTCCAATTTCAGAATGTCACAACAAGCATTTTTTTTAAATTAATCATCTTCAAGTAACGGAGAGATCAATTTCCAAGAAGAGTTTTCCATTGAAATTTCTACTATACTAATAATTTTCCACATCCAACTAATCCCATCAAGGCTCTTTCCCATGGAGATTCGATGATCCAATTATTTGATTTTAAGAAGACTTTGACTTTAACCTTTAAGAGAAGGCCCGCGTGATCACTTCACACTACAGAGGGGCTATATAAGTGGAAGCACTCTCCTCCACCACCAATAAACTCGCTCACATGCTAAATTGTAGAACGGGGTGGCATCAAATCCTCTGCCTCCTTTGTTTTCACTTTTGCTTACTTTCCTCCCTTCGATTTGCTTTGCCCCTTTGCCAACCTGACCAACGTGATGCCTTGCTCCATTTTAAGAATTCCTTCGTGCTTGATGGCAAGGCATTAGAGCCTTGTTATTGGCATTCTAGTGACTCCTTTTATCAAAAGATACACCTTGTCAAGTCTTATCCAAGATGAATTCATGGTACAAGGGTATGAATTGTTGCTCATGGGACGATGTCGCTAATGATGGTGCCACCGGTAATGTCATCGGTCTTGATCTTACTTGCAGTTGGCTTCATGGCACTCTCCATTCCAATAGCTCCCTCTTTCTCCTTCGCCATCTTCAGAACCTCAACCTTTCTGGTAATGACTTTTTTGGCTCTCGCATTTTGCCTAATCTGAGTGCATTTGCAACATTAACTCATTTGAATCTCTCTAGTTCATACTTTTCGGGTTCTATTCCCAGTGAAATCTCTCGCCTCTCCAAGTTGGTGTCACTTGATCTCTCTAACAATTATTTTTTTGACTCGTTGGAAAATTCAATTTTTCACAATGCTTGTTCAAAATCTAACAACATTGAGAAAGATTGCTCTTGATGATGTAGACATGTCCATGATTTCACCAAGCGTCAGTTCTTGTTCCTTAGGGGGGATATTTCCAGACGCCGTTTTTCGATTACCGAGCCTCACCACTCTCTATTTATATTACAATGATAACCTATCTGGGATTCTTCCCAAATCCAATTGGACTAGTCCTCTTGAGTATTTGTCTCTCTAGAGTACGAGCTTTTCGGGAGAAATACCCGATTCAATTGGTAACATGAAGAATTTAACTATCTTAGATCTTGAGAATTGCAAATTCACTGGACACATCCCCTCGTCAATGTGGAATCTCAACCAACTCCAAGTTTTGTGGATTGACGGGAATAGCTTTTGTGGGGTTGTAGAGTTTGAGTTATTTACAAAGCTTAAAAATCTCCGAATGCTTTTTGTTTCTCAAGAACTAAATCTAAACTATGATAGACTCGAGTATACATTCCCAAAGCTTGAAATGTTGGGGTTGCGTTCTTGCAACTTGACCAAGCTTCCCTATTTCTTGAATTCATTGAAAAGATTAGAATGCTTAGACCTCTCTTCAAATAGGATTGTTGGGGAGATCCCAATGTGGTTTTGGGGAATAAGCCATGATACATTGGAAACATTAATTCTTTCTAATAACCTTTTGGAGGGAGGTATACAACTATTGAATGATTTCACTAGTGAGATCCCTTACTCGATTTGCCAATTTAGCTCACTACGAGATTTAGAATTGTCTAATAATAATTTTTCTGGGAATATGCCATTATGTTTAGGTAATATAACTAATCTTGTGTTTATGAACTTGAGTAATAATAGATTGCAAGGACCATTGCCACGCTCCTTAGTCAAATGCGTGAACTTATCAACACTAGTTCTCGGTCATAACGAGTTTAGTGATATCTTCCCACATTGGCTAAAAGCATTGAAACCGTATACCCTCAATTTGCAATCGAACAAATTTCATGGTAGGATCAACCTCACTGCCTTTGGACTCTCCTTCCCTACTCTTCAAAATTTATTTATTTCCAACAACAATTTCATTGGACAATGGCCCACAGAGTTCTTCTCAAACACCTCACTAGATATTATAGATTTGTCCAACAACAAGTTTGGACGGCCAATTCCGCTTCCATCTCCTGTCACATTTTATTATTCTATTGCAAGTAATAACATAACTGGAAAGATCCCCTCTTTGATATGCAAGGCCTCCAATCTCGGGATCATTGACTTGTCCAACAACAGCTTAATGGGTAGCCTGCCTCGGTGCTTAACAAATTTTAGCACCAATCTGTTAGTTTTGAACTTGCGAATGAATCACCTCGAGGGCACAATTCCTAAATATTTTTCTTCAAGAAGTGGCTTGATGACTCTTGACTTGAGTCGAAATCGGTTTGAAGGCACATTGCCCCAGTTGCTTGTCAAATGTAGATATCTGGAAGTTCTGGATCTTAGTCACAATCAAATAGAGGACACATTTCCAAGATGGTTGGGAACACTCCCAGAACTAAATGTTCTTGTTTTGAGGTCCAACAATTTGAAGGATCCTTTGTATATTCCCAGGGGAGCTCACCTCTTTCCCAAGTTACACATTTTGGACCTCTCCAACAATAGCTTTAGCGGTCCTTTGCCAGCCAACTTGATATTGAACCTTAAAGGCATGATGAATGGAGAAAACATGCAAGACACATCATTGTATATGACACGATCTTTTGGATCGGGGACATACGAAAATTCGGTGGCCATGATGATGAAAGGGCTAGAGGTTGAGCTAGTGAGGATCTTGACCTTCCTCACGATTATTGACTTGTCGTGCAACTCTTTCCAAGGGAACATCCCCAAAGTTATTGGACATCTTCACTTTCTCGTAGGGCTCAACCTTTCTCATAACCATCTTACTGGTTCCATCCCATTGACTCTAGGGAACTTGACTAATCTCGAATGGCTTGATCTTTCTTCGAACAAGTTTAGTGGGTTGATTCCTCGAAAATTGGGAGATTTGCCATCTCTTGGGTACTTAAACCTCTCAAAGAACCAACTCACCGATCGAATTCCACAAGACAAGCAATTGAGCACATTTTCAAGTGACTCGTTTAGTGGGAATCCAAGCTTATGTGGAACTCTATTGCCAAAAGCATGCCTTGGTGATGCTCAACCTCCTCCACCATCGTCCTTATTAACTTTTGACCATGAAGGACATGAGAGGTGGTTGAGACAGAAAATAGTGAGGATTGGCTATGCATCGGGAATCGTAATTGGGATTTCGATAGCATACTTAGCATTTGAAACAAGAAGGCCCAAATGGCTTGTGCAAGGTGTGAGGATGCTGGAGAGTATAGCAGCCGAGTGGATAGAAAAGTCAAAGCGAAAGGCCATCAAATTTTATAAACAATGAAATTGTTTGAGGAATCTATCTTTGTAAACTAGTAATGTAAATTTAGTTGATAGAGATGTCACCGGGATAGCTTGAAATGTCATTTCCCTTATGAAGGCTTGTTTCTAATGTCCTTTCTCCATATTTCTTGGTGCAATTTTTTATCGTTGAATTGAGAAGATGAATAATATGATGTGTCAAGCACTCGGGTTTAGATAAAGAAGAAGTAAAATACAAAAGAAGAAAATGAACCTAGAGCCATTAATCTCTAAAGATATCTTTTCCATCTTCCCATGTGCATAACTTTATATGTCCATGAAGAATTAGAAGTGAAGACTACCTTTCGCTCTTTCAATCAAAATCAGTTAATTAATTAATATGCCGAAGAATTATGTCTTGAAGGATCCACCTCGAAATCTGTGAATAGGATCAACTATTTTATCTATTCAAAGAGTAAATCTTTGGGTGAAACGTACTTAATGTCATGTTTCATTAAATCAACTTGAGACAGCTGTACGAGTGGTGGGTCTCGTCAACATACAAAGTTATATGAATAGTTGAAGGTTAGCAGAATTCATCGATTTCCATAGTGTGGATTTATGCTAAACCGTGGTCTTCAAAACAATAATTTAGAAACATCTTCGGCCATGTTCTTTATGAGTGAAAACCAATTATCATGAATTTGATTTCTTCTCATGCCTTCTTTGAACATAGGACTATTGCTGAGCCTGGTCCATCCGCAAGTTGGGCCTTCCACCTAGTTCGCTCTGTGGCATTACTTCGCTCTCAGGGTTTTTTTCTTTAATTTACGGTGCAACCAAATTTTTTCCATTTTTAATTTAGAAAGTCTCTTATTTTACTCACATCTTTTATCTTAATATATAGTATCTTAGTATATAAGCAGTGTTGGAATTTCTCTTGCAAATTTCATTTCGGGCCGGTAGTTTTTGACGTGAGTGTTCGATCCAATGGAGTGAGTTGTGGTCAGCTTAGTTTTATATTTCGAGGCCGCTTGTTCACATCATTATTTTTGCCCACGAAAACTTAGGATAATCAAGACAACTGAAATTATAATTTACAACAACTACTTCCACACAAGAACTTTCGATGCAATCCCCGATTCGAAAATACTTTAGCATTTAATGGAGAGATTAATTTTTACGATGTGTAGCGCGAGTGTATTAGTAATTTAAAATTTTGTTTATTAAATTTGCTCAAACAAATATAAATGAATACGAACCGTTTTTTGTAGTGATGGGGGACAAATACATTGATGGAGGGGAAGGGATAAGGTGAGGAAGGGGAGGGTGGTGGTGCTGGGCCGATAGATAGGGGGAGGAACAGCCGTCCCCACTAAAAGTGAAAAACACACCACCACTCGATGCGACATATCAGGGCTGAATTGAACTAGTGGATCCTCTTCATTTTTCCCATATTGGAATTCGTTTCTCTTCATCTTATTAATTTCTGGAAAAACAAAATAGAAAAGGATTAAAGAATTAAAAGATCCGACCGACCCGAACCTCCCCAACGCTATTACGTGCTGTGTACACTCCTTATCGTCCCGCGGTTCTCCATCAAAAGCCAAGAAAAGGAAAGAAAAAGAGGGAGAGAAAGGAAGGGTGGGCCAGTATTGTGTGGCTACGATTCCCGAAGATGGCGTGGGAGGTTGGCGAATTTGTGGGGGACTTGTTAGGGTTTTTAAGTGCGCCGCGATGCTCAAGAAACAAATTGGGTATTCGACCAACCCACCCCCTCGCCATGGCTAAGTCGTAATGGCTTTTATCTGACTTTCGGATTTGGTGAATTAGCAAGGATGGTTTGGGAATGCTGGGACGGGGATGAGGATGGCACGTCATGTCCCTCTCTCATACGGATTCTGCTCCATTACAAGGTATTTTTTTTATACCATCATTGTTTGTCTCGTAAATTTACTTGGAATGTGTCATGATATATTATAGCTTATTTTACGCATTTTACTTTGGCTAATGAGACCAATGATGCTCTTGTGAAAAAAATTTCCCTAATCTAAAATTAGTTCATATTATACTGTCTCATATTTTGGATCGGAGAGGTACGGAGTTCAATTCCTATCTCTTCGGCTTGAAGAGTGGGATCCACCAGCAAAAGCTAGCAATAGCAAAATAAATAAATAAAATAGGTAATGTCACGATTGGTTTTTCTATGTTTGCCCGAAAATTACAATCATCATCCCGACATTTTTTTAAAAAGCGTTCCTCTACTTTTTAAATGTAAAGCATTCTTTAGGTTATAATTTTTCTTTCAATGGTCAATTTTTGCTAACATAAGTTTGTTCGATTAATGACAAACACAATTATATGCATGTTGTGCTATAACTCGCTCAATTTACACGAACACACTAAATTGGAGCCACGTCAAGCAACGTAAGATAGAATAAAATAAGAAACAGAGAGAGATGGGGTCAATTAGGATGGCCATAGAAGTTAAGCACTAGGTTTACGGCCACTAGAGACATTTAAGCTCAAGCTTTTTGATGCCATGGCTACTCAAGCTCATGACTGTGGTCGCTCCATGTGAGCCTGCGGCAGCCATGGCAAATTGACTTTCAGCTTAGTGTCATGGCTGCAAGATCTCTTCGAGTCATGAAGTTTGAGGCCATGCCTACTCGAGCTTCGAGCTCAACCTAGGTCAATTGATGGCACTTCTTCAAAAGTAAGGCATGATTTTGTAGCAAAAAAGGGGAGTGCCAGACACTTAGAGTGCCAAAACTTAACAAAGAGGGATACTTAAGTGCCAAAAGTTAGGAAAGTGACACTTAAGTGCCAAAATCGGAGTAAAATGGATCACTTAAATGCCAATCCAGTCAAAATGCTAACGTGGCGATTTTCCAGCGAAATAAGTGCAAAACAACGTTGTTTTTTATGCTTGACGTGGTAAAAAATTAATATGAAAATTATTTAAATTAAATTTAAAAGTAAATTTATTTGAAACATTTAAAAATACAAATAAAAATATTAAAAAATAATAAATAAATAAATAAATAAATAAGGGAAGGGACGGCTGAGGCCACGAGCCCTCGCTTGTCGCCGGGAAGAGCCGGCAGCAAAGGGGAGCGTCGTTTTTGTATTGTCCAACCACGTCAATGTGCAAAACGACGTCGTTTTGCACTTATTTTGCAGGAAAATCGCCACGTCAATAGTTTGGCCAGATTGACATTTAAGTGGTCTATTTTGCTCTGATTTTGGCACTTAAGTGTCACTTTCCAAACTTTTAGAACTTAAATGTCCCTTCGTGCCAAGTTTTGGTGCTTTTACTCGAAAACATATATCTTCTCTCTACTTTTTTTAGGTTCAAGAGTAGATGGAGGGTTTTGTTTTCCGAACAAAACTAGAGGGACTAATGGTATTTTACACATTTTAATGGCACTTTTTAGCCCGTTCTGATGCATGTAAATTAAGCCCATCAAAAATTTACATGGTTTGATCCAAAAAGTCGATCAAGATTATATTTGATGTGTTATCAAATAACGCACCTCAATGATCAAAAAAAAGAAATAGTGTGCTTTGCCTATAAGGACCATGCAAAGCCCTTGGACCTTTATTTTGTCTAATGAGGACATAAATTTATATGGCTTTTCTAATTATATCTTTCTGACTCTAAATTTGGTTAATTGGAGCTCGTGCATTCAATGAAGTGGGTAAGAGAATATTAAAATATTATAATACTCCCCATCATGCTTAATTCAGTTTTTTTGTCTAGTACCAAATGTGAAGATATTTCATTGGAGAAGCAAAAAATAGATGCCTGAAAAGGGTTGAACTCAAGAGTTCTTACTCGATATCATGTTAGATTTCATGGGATTATTGCCAACTATTATTAAACCTTAAACGACTGGACAAATACATAGTTTAATATTTAAATACTGTAACAATAAGTAATCCTATAAGAAAACTCACTAGCTTTGTCAAAAAAAAAATCCTAATTGTTGATAGCTCACTAAGAAAACTTACTAGCAAAATGGAGCACTATCATTAGGTAAATACTTTGCCGTGAGGCATCGACAAAGCGTAATCTTTTTAGCTCATTTATAAATGCCAACAAAAATGCAATTAAAGAATATACGACTATAATATTCGTCAATTGTAAAATAGAGGTTTGAGTGCCATGATAAAGGAGTGTTGTCCACGTGATTAGGCATAGCACGTAGGATACGTTTCAAAAAAAAAAAAATTTCCATGGAAACTTTTATGGCACTAAGAATTTCCAAACCTAAGTCACCCCACCACAATAATTTCGTATTCCACTAATGTCATTTAAGATGACTTTGACTTTGACCTTTTATAGAAGACTCGTGTTGACCACTTCATAATACGGATGTGCTTTGTAAGTGGGAAGCATCCTCCCCCACCAGGACACTCACCTATATACTAGAGGGACCGTAGTATTTTACACGTTCTAATAGCACTTTTTTACCCCGTTTTAATACGTATAAAGTAAATCCATCAGATCCAAAAAAAAAAATTAAAAAAAAATGTGGGGAGTTCGGTCCCTACCTCTTATGTTTGAGGGTCGGACCAGCACCGCCTGGGAAAAACACGAAAAGGAGAATGTCACCTATTATTACTTTTACTCGAAAATCAATATATTCTCTCTACTTTTTTTAAGGTTCGAAAGTAGATGGAGGGTTTTGTTTTTGGGGCAAACCTAGAGAGACTAATGGTGCTTTACATGTTATAATGGCACTTTTTCAGCCTGTTTTGATGCATGTAAAGTAAATCCATTAAAAATTTTGTTGGTCAATACCCATTAAAAATTTACACAGTTTGAAAAGTGAAAAGAGTGGAATTGAGATTTTGCAATTCGATGTGTTGTCAATATTGCACCTTGATGACCCAAAAATAAAGAATAGAAATAGTGTGCATTGGCTACAAGTGCCATGCAAAGCCCTTGGACCTTCAATTCGTCTAATCAGGTCATTAATTAATATGCATTTTCTAATTAAATCTTTTGGACTCTAAATTTGGTTAATTGGAGCTCCTGGGTTCAACGAAGTGGGCAAGAATCCGACATGAAAAAGATCTTTTGCCATCGTGCCTCTCAATTAATCAAAGACCGCAATTAGACCGCAAGCAACGAAATTTTTCAATCAATCGTTACGCCTCAGCCTTCCACGTCAGACTCTTGCCGACTTCAGTGGACAAATCAGCTCCGGTGAAATTAATACTTGTGAGAACTTCTCACACAGACGATCGTTACTACGTTCTCTTCTTTTAGCGTGAAATTAGAGCATTGAGTAAATTTCCTCTATTAAAGTCAACAACATCACGTAGAATGATTATTTCTTGGTCTAAAAGCATCGTCAGAGCAAAATGATCGAGCACAGAGCTTACTTATAGAGTCCCGGTCATGGAGAAAGCTAAACGATAGTTATATTTGTAGTCAAAGTCTCTTAAAATGATATTTTGGATAGAACCGTCTTTAATTTTATGTTTCATTAAAATAACTTATGATGTATTCGCATCAATGTGCGAAGTTATATTTGTAGTTGAAGGTGAGTACAATTCACTAATGTCGACAGAACTTCCACAACATACAGATTATTGACATGTGGGTTTATATATAATCTATTATTATTTTTAAAGTTAGAATAATATTTTAACTTTTGACATTTTGATTTTTTCCATTGAATTTTAAATGGACTAACCTTTTATTAAGTAACTAGATGTGAAAATACTCTAATATTTAAGAGAGCGACTAATTTTTCATAATGTGCATCGTGAGTTTATTAGTATTTTAAAAATTATTGATTAAAAATGCCTAATAAAACGAAAATGAACCGACTTTTTTTTATCGGAGACTATGATGGAGGGAGGATAAGGAAGGCGAGGGCGCTGCTGTGCCCACTGCAGGAGGGCGCTGCCGTGCCAATCGCAAGGAACAGCTGGCGCTCAAAACTAAAACCACCACTCGAGGAGACAAATCACGGTAGAACTGCACTAGATCCCTTCCTTTTCCCATATTGGAATTGATTTATTTGTCATTTATTTTTTGATGGAATACATTTTTTTTATGCAATTGTACTTGATCTTATGAATTTGTTTGGAATTTGCAAAGGTAGTTAGCTTACTTTACACATTTCATTCGTTGAACAAGATCAATGGTGCTCTTATGAAATGAATTTCAATCTAAGATAAGTTCATATTAGGTTGATTAAATTTGGCCATGTTGATTACCCATTCGATTTGGACAGAGCAAGTACGGAGCTTGGTCCGTACCTCGAAGGATTGAGGATGGGGCCGGCTCGCATGGGGAAAAAACAAAAGAAGAATGTTGCCGTTGGAGCTTTTATTCAAAAATTATTATCTTCCCTCTACGTTTTTAAGGTTCAAAAGTAGATCGAGGGTTTTCTTTTTGGGGCAAATCTAAAGGGATTGTTGGTATTTTACACGTTCTAATGGCACATTTTCAACCCATTTTGATACATGCAAAATAAACACATTGGAAATTTACACGTTTTGAAAAGTAAAAAGAGTGAAATTGAGATAATATAATTTGATATACTATCAAGTAGCGCACCTCAATCATCCGAAATAAAAATAAATAAATAAAATAGAAGTAGTGTGCCTTGCCTATAAGGGCCAGGCAAAGCCCCTAGGACCTTTAAATTGTCTAATCAAGTCATTAAAGTTATACAGCTTTCCTAACAAATGTTTTCAACTCTAAATTTGAGTAACCGGCACTCATATATTCAACGAAGTGCGCAAGAGTCCGACGTGAAAAGCATCTTTTGCCGTTGTGAGCTATACGAACATAGTTAGCGGGCAATCATACGGCCTTTAAAATGAGTAAGGATCACACCTATTTCCAAGTCAATGAGGGTCGGAGAATATCGCCAAATACCTCATTCATGATTGACAACAAAATTGGCATCAAGCAACTTCCCTGCAATTTGTTATCGAAGAGAGCTCTCGGATCAAAGCTTCTTCCCATTTTATCATTTTTAAAAGAAAGCAAAATAAATAAAAGATGTACTTCAATAACGAGATAGACCAATTTACATAAATTCCTGATCTACTAAATATGCCCCATTCCTTTAATTGTTCTTTGAGTTGATCCATTAATTGTCCTTTGAGTTGATCCATTGTTTTGGGACTTTTTCCATCACATACGGGGAAAATACACCGAATTTTGCGTTTACATAATCAAAATGTAAATATTCAGTTAGGTGCCCCAACACCCAGTAAGATCTTATTATATCCATATTTACACAATTTATAGGAATTCAAACACCTAGTATAATTGGCATAATAGGTTATGTAAGTAACTAATAATGTGAAGATGTGAAAAGATTTTGACTGGTTTTGAAAATTATAATTTCCTTATAATGAAGATATTTTCTTAGTAATCCTATAAAAAGCTTACTAGCTTTGTCATAAGAACGGATTACTAATTATTGATTAGAAACCTTCCTAAGTCTTTTTTGCTGACAAATGAGAATTCAACTTATAAAATGGAGCACTTTCTTGACAAAGCATATTATTTTTAGCTTATTTACAAATACAAACAAAAAATGCAATTAAAGATTTTAAAACGGTCAAATTTGTCAATTGTGAAGTAGAGTTGTGAGTGCCATGACATTGGGTGTCATAGATGTGTGAAGACATTGCATGCATGAGACGCTTAAAGAAGATTTTTCCATGGAAAGTCTCCATGGCACTAAAATTTTCCATGCAAGAGACCATCATCATGGAAATTATGTGTCCCAATAATGCCATTTTAAGAAGACTTTGACTTTGACCTCATAGAGGAGACCCGTGTTGATTACTTCACGATACAAAAGGGGCTTTATCATAAGTGAAAATACTGAATTGCAAAATGGAAAGGCATTAGTTCCTCCACCATCTTTATTTCCACTTTGTTTTCATTCCTCCTCTTGCTTTCCTTCGCCCCTTCTTCCTAACCAAATGCGATGTCTTGCTCCATTTTAAAAAATTCCATCATGCTTGTTAGCATGGCGTCAGACTCTTGTTATCAGAGTGGCCATGTCATGTTTTATCCGTTGTTTCGGGACGTTTTCCATCACATGTGAGGAAAATAAGATGAATTTTGTGTTAACATAATCCATACATAAATGTACAATTAGGTGCCCCAACACCCTCTAAAATCTTATTATACACATTTAATCAATTTATAGGAATTCGAACACCTAGTATAATTGTCATATTATATCATGTAAGTAACTAATCATGCGAAGATGTGAAAAGATTTCGACAAGTTTAGAAAGTTATAATTTCAGTGTAATGAAGATTTCCTTTGTAATCCTATAAAAAGGTTACTGGCTTTATCCATAGAAGGAATTAATAATTATTGATTAGAAACTTTCCTAAGTCTCTTTACTGGCAAATAAGATTCGACTTGCAAAATGGAGCACTGTCATCAGGTAATACTTCCTTAACAAAAATATTATTTTTAGCTCATTTACAAATACCGACAAAAATTGCAATTAAAGAATTTAAAATAGTCAAATTCATCAATTGTCAAGTAGAGTTGTGAGTGTCATGACATTGGGTGACATACATGTGTCAAGACATCATGCACACAAGACGCTTCAAGAAGATTTTTCCATGGAAAATCTCCATTGCACTAAAATTTTCCACACGCAAGGGACCGCCACCATGGAAATTCTATGTCCCAATAAAGCCATTTTAAGAAGACTTTGACTTTGACCTTATAGAGAAGACCCGTGTCAATTACTTCACGACACAAAAGAGGCTTTATCATAAGTGAAAATGCTAAATTGCAATATGGAAAGGCATTAGTTCCTCTGCCTCCTTTGCTTGCACTCATTCTTTCATTTGTCCCTTCGCTTTCCTTCGCCCCTTTGCTCTCGTGACCAATGCGATGTATTCCTCCATCTTAATAATTTCTTCATGCTTGATAGCATGGCATCACGGCATTGGACTCTTGTGATTAGAATGACCATGTCGTGTCATATCCAAAGAGAAGCATCTTTTCCATAACGATGGGGAAAATGTGCCAAATCTTATGTTTACATAACCAAAAAGCAAATGTTGAAGTTAGTGCCCCGACATTCTTGAGACCTTTTATTACACGTTAAAAAAAATTTACAATAATCCAACCACCTAGTATAACAAGCATATTAAGCGTGGGCGTGGTTGGACTTTAAAAATAGGTTTTGGGTGCAATGCAAATACCGATAGCCAAAGTTCCTAAGAAAGGGCTGTCGCACAACCTCAAGTAGCCATCTCGTGGATCACACAACCTTGCCAGCCGCCCTGGCTAAGAAAATGGTCAATAACAATGAGGGGCAAATTGGATAACTAAAGAATTGGTGAGGATAACTTTGGGAAAAAGATTATTTAACCAAAATTTCAGCATTCCGCAAATGTTACTTGAAAGGGTTGCCAAACACTCTAGCAATTCCTCAAGAGGCTTTGAAGGCTAAAAACCCTTTGAAAAAGCTTAACCAAATGCACCATAAATCATGTAGGAAACCGGTCGTGTGAAGAAGTGAAAAGATTTCGACAGGATTGAAACTTATTATTTTGTCATAATAAAAGTTTTGTAATAATTCTATGAAAAGCTCAAGAGCTTTGTCATAGAGTTATTAATTTTTTATAGCCAAGTTATGAATTTTTATTTGTGTTTTTTAATGGTCGAATTGTTACAATTACCCTAATTCTCTACTAGCAAATGAAATATGAAGACTACGTTTCATAGTTCTTTAGCTTATTTACAAATAGCAACAAAAATTACAATCAAAGAACGTATGAAACTCAAATTCGTAACTTGTCAAATCGAGTTGTTAGTGCTATGACATGGAATTAGTACATGTGGCATGACATCGCGGCACAAGAGGACCTTTCAAGAAGACTTTTTCTTGGAAATTTTATGGCACTAAAAGTTTTCATGCCCAGCTAACCTGGCCAAGACAATAAAAAAAGAAAAAGAAAAAGAATACCATATATGTAACCCCGATAATGTCGTTTCATGAAGACTTTGATTTCTACCAAACCGCGTCTTTTCTTTCCCTTTTCAATTGTAGTAGTAAAATACTTGACAAGCATTTATTTTAATTTAATCATCGCCAAGTAACGGAGAGATCAATTTCCAAGAAGAGTTTTCCATTGAAATTTCTATGGCACTAATAATTTTCTACACCCAACTAGTCCCATCAAGGCTCTTTCCCATGGAGTTTGCTGATTCCAATTATTTTATTTTAAGAAGACTTTGACTTTGACCTTTAAGAGAAGGCCCGCATGATTACTTCACACTACAGAGGGGCTATATAAGTGGAAGCACTCTCCTCCACCACCAATAAACTCGCTCACATGCTAAATTGTAGAATGGGGTGGCATCAGATTCTCTGCCTCCTTTATTTTCACTTTTGCTTACTTTCCTCCCTTCGATTTGCTTTGCCCCTTTGCCCTCCTGAACAACGTGATGCCTTGCTCCATTTTAAGAATTCCTTCGTGCTTGATAGCAAGGCATCAGACCCTTGTCATTGGCAATCCGGTGACTCCACTTATCAAAAGATACACCTTGTCAAGTCTTATCCAAAGATGAATTCATGGTACAAGGGTATGGATTGCTGCTCATGGGACGGTGTTGCTTGTGATGGTGCCACCGGTAACGTCATCGGTCTCGACCTTACTTGCAGTTGGCTTCGTGGCACTCTCCATTCAAATAGCTCCCTTTTTCTCCTTTGCCATCTTCAGAACCTCAACCTTTCTGGTAATGACTTTTTTGGCTCTCACATTTTGTCTAATTTGAGTGCCTTTGCAACATTGACTCATCTGAATCTCTCTAGTTCATCCTTTTATGATTCTATTGCCAGTGAAATCTCTCGCCTCTCCAAGTTGGTGTCGCTTGATCTCTCTAACAATTATTTTCTCGACTTGTTGGAAAATTCAATTTTCACAATGCTTGTTCAAAATCTAACAACATTGAGAAGGCTTGCTCTTGATGATGTAGACATGTTCATGGTTTCACCAAAGTCCTTTGCGAATTTGTCTTCTTCTTTGACATATCTAAGCGTCAGTTCTTGTTCCTTAGGGGGCATATTTCCAGATGTCGTTTTTCGATTACCGAGCCTCACCACTCTCTATTTATTTTACAATTATAACCTGTCTGGGATTCTTCCCAAATCCAATTGGACTAGTCCTTTTGAGACTTTGTCTCTCTGGAATACGAACTTTTCGGGAGTAATACCCAATTCAATTGGTAACATGAAGAATTTAACTATTTTAGATCTTGAGAATTGCAAATTCACCGGACACATCCCCTCGTCAATGCGGAATCTCAACCAACTCCAAATTTTGTTGATTGACGGGAATAGCTTTTGTGGGGTTGTAGAGTTTGAGTTATTTACAAAGCTTAAAAATCTCCGAATGCTTTTTGTTTCTCAAGAACTAAATCTAAACTATGATACACTCGAGTATACATTCCCAAAGCTTGAAATGTTGGGGTTGCGTTCTTGCAACTTGACCAAGCTTCCCTATTTCTTGAATTCATTGAAAAGATTAGAATGCTTAGACCTCTCTTCAAATAGGATTGGTGGGGAGATCCCGATGTGGTTTTGGGGAATAAGCCATGATACATTGGAACTGTTGGATCTTTCTAATAACCTTTTGGAGGGAGGTATACAACTATTGAATAATTTCACTAGTGAGATCCCTTACTCGATTTGCCAGTTTGGCTCACTACGAGATTTAGAATTGTCTAATAATAATTTTTCTGGGAATATGCCATTATGTTTAGGTAATATAACTAATCTTGTGTTTATGAACTTGAGTAATAATAGATTGCAAGGACCATTGCCACGCTCCTTAGTCAAATGCGTGAACTTATCAACACTAGTTCTCAATCATAACGAGTTTAGTGATATCTTCCCACATTGGCTAAAAGCATTGAAACTGTATACCCTCAATTTGCAATCGAACAAATTTCATGGTAGGATCAACCTCACTGCCTTTGGACTCTCCTTCCCTACTCTTCAAAATTTATTTATTTCCAACAACAATTTCATTGGACAATGGCCCACAGAGTTCTTCTCAAAAACCTCACTAGATATTATAGATTTGTCCAACAACAAGTTTGGAGGCCCAATTCCGCTTCCATCTCCTGTCACATTTTATTATTCTATTGCAAGTAATAACATAACTGGAAAGATCCCCTCTTTGATATGCAAGGCCTCCAATCTCGGGATCATTGACTTGTCCAACAACAGCTTAATGGGTAGCCTGCCTCGGTGCTTAACAAATTTTAGCACCAATCTGTTAGTTTTGAACTTGCGAATGAATCACCTCGAAGGCACAATTCCTCAATATTTTTCTTCAAGAAGTGGCTTGATGACTCTTGACTTGAGTCGAAATCGGTTTGAAGGCACATTGCCCCAGTTGCTTGTCAAATGTAGATATCTGGAAGTTCTGGATCTTAGTCACAATCAAATAGAGGACACATTTCCAAGATGGTTGGGAACACTCCCAGAACTAAAAGTTCTTGTTTTGAGGTCCAACAATTTGAAGGATCCTTTGGATATTCCCAGGGGAGCCACCACTTTCCCAAGTTACACATTTTGGACCTCTCCAACAATAGCTTTAGCGGTCCTTTGCCATCCAACTTGATAATGAACCTTAAAGGCATGATGAATGGAGAAAACATGCAAGACACATCATTGTATATGACACGATCTTTTGGATCGGGGACATACGAAAATTCGGTGGCCGTGATGATGAAAGGGCTAGAGGTTGAGCTAGTGAGGATCTTGACCTTCCTCACAATTATTGACTTGTCGTGCAACTCTTTCCAAGGGAACATCCCCAAAGTTATTGGACATCTTCACTTTCTCGTAGGGCTCAACCTTTCTCATAACCATCTTACTGGTTCCATCCCATCGACTCTAGGGAACTTGACTAATCTTGAATGGCTGGATCTTTCTTCAAACAAGTTTAGTGGATTGATTCCTCAAAAATTGGGAGATTTGGCATCTCTTGGGTACTTAAACCTCTCAAAGAACCAACTCACGGGTCGAATTCCACAAGACAAGCAATTGACGACATTTTCAAGCAACTCGTTTAGTGGGAATCCAAGCTTATGTGGAACTCCATTGCCAAAAGGATGCCCTGGTGATGCTCAACCTCCTCCACCATTGTCCTTATTAACTTTCGACCGCGAAGGGCATGAGAGGAGGTTGAAACAGAAAACAATGTGGATTGGCTATGCATCGGGAATCGTAATTGGAATTTCGATAGCATACATAGCATTTGAAACAAGAAGGCCCAAATGGCTCATGCAAGGTGTGAGGATGTTGGAGAGCAGAGCAGCCGAGTGGATAGAGAAGTCAAAGCGAAAGGCCATCAAATTTCATGGACAATGAAATTGTTTGAGGAATCTATCTTTTGTAAACTAGCAATGTAAATTTAGTTCATAGAGATGTCACCGAGACAGCTTGAAATGTCATTTCCCTTATGAAGGCTTGTTTGTAATGTCCTTTCTCCATATTTCTTGGTGCAATTTCATATCGTTGAATTAAGAAGATGAATAATATGATCTGTCAAGCACGCGGATTTAGATAAAGAATAAGTAAAATACAAAAGAAGAAAATGAACCTAGTGCCATTAATCTCTAAATATATCTTTTCCATCTTCCCATGTGCATAACTTTATATGTCCATGAAGAATTAGAAGTGAAGACTACCTTTCACTCTTTCAGTCAAAATCAGTTAATTAATTAATATGCCGAAGAATTATGTCTCGAATGATCCACCTCGAAATCTGTGTATAGGATCAACTATTTTATCTATTCAAAGAGTAAATCTTTGGGTGAAACGTACTTAATGTCATGTTTCATTAAATCAACTTGAGACTGTTGTATGAGTGGTGGGTCTCGTCAACATACGAAGTTATATGAATAGTTGAAGGTTAGCAGAATTCATCAATTTCCATAGTGAGGGTTTATGCTAAACCGTGGTCTTCAAAACAATAAACTTTTGGAAACATCTTCAGCCATGCTCTTTATGAGTGAAAACCAATTATCATGAATTTCATTTCTTCTCATGCCTTCTTTGAACATAGGACTATTGCTGAGCTCAGTCCATTCGCAAGTTGGGCCTTCCACCTAGTTCGCTCTGCGGCATTACTTCACTCTCGGGGTTTTTTTCTTTATTTTCCGGTGCAACCAAATTTTTTCCTTTTTTTAATTTGGGAAGTCTCTTATTTTACTCACATCTTTTAACTTAATATATAGTATCTTAGTATATAAGCAATGTTGGAATTTCTCTTGCAAGTTTCATTTCGGGCCAGTAGTTTTGACGTGCGCATTCAATCCAATGGAGTGAGTTGTGGTCAGCTTAGTTTTATATTTTGAGGCCGACTGTTCACATCATGATTTTTGCCCACGAAAACTTAAGATAATCAAAACAACCGAAATTATAGTTTACAGCAACTACTCCCACACAAGAACTTTCGATGCAATCCCCGATTCAAAAATACTTAAGCATTTAATGGAGAGATTAATTTTTACGATGTGTAGCGAGTGTATTAGTAATTAAAAATTTTGTTTATTAAATTTGATCAAATTAATATAAATGAGTACGAACCGTTTTTTGTAGTGATGGGAGACAAATACAATAATGGAGGGGAAGGGATAAGGTGAGGAAGGGGAGGGTGGTGGTGCTGGGCCGATGGATAGGGGGAGGAACAGCTGCCCCCTAAAAGTGAAAAACACACCACCACTCGATGCGACAAATCATGGCTGAATTGAACTGGTGGATCCTCTTCATTTTTCCCATATTGGAAATCGTTTCTCTTCATCTTATTAATTTTTAGAAAAAAAAAATAGAAAAGGATCAAAGAATTAAAAAATCTTACCGACCCGAACCTCCCCAATGCTGTTACGTGCTGTGTACACATCTTATCGTCCCGCGGTTCTCCATCAAAAGCCAAGAAAAGGAAGGGAAAAGAGGGAGAGAAAGGAAGGGAGGGGAGGGTGGGGCGGTAGTGTGTGGCTACAATTCCCGGAGATGGCGTGGGAGGTTGGCGAATTTGTGGGGGACTTGTTAGGGGTTTTGAGTGCGCCACGATGCTCAAGAAACAAATTGGGTATTCGACCAACCCACCCCCTCGCCATGGCTATGTCGTAATGGCTTTTATCTGACTTTCGGATTTGGTGAATTAGCAAGGACGGTTTGGGAATGCTGGGACGATGATGAGGATGGCACGTCATGTCCCTCTCTCATACAGATTTTGCTGCATTGCAATGTATTTCTTTTATACCATCATCGTTTGTCTCGTAAATTTACTTGGAATATGTCATGATATATTATAGCTTATTTTACGCATTTTACTTTGGGTAATGAGACCAATGATGCTCTTGTGAATAAATTTTTCCCAAATCTAAAATTAGTTCATATCGGTCAACTTAAGCCTTGCCTAATGACCTACCGTCTCATATTTTGGATGGAGAGGTACGGAGTTCAATTCCTACCTCTTCAGCTTGAAGAGTGGGATCCACCAGCAAAAGCTAGCAATAGCAAAATAAATAAATAAAATAGGAGTCACGATTGGTTTTTCTATGTTTGTCCGAAAATTACAATCATCATCCCAACCTTTTTTTAAAAAGCGTTCCTCTACTTTTTAAATGTAAAGCATTCTTTAGGTTATAATTTTTCTTTCAATGGTCAATTTTTGCTAACATAAGTTTGTTCGATTAATGACAAACACAATTATATGCATGTTGTGCTATAACTCGCTCAATTTACACGAACACACTAAATTGGAGCCACGTCAAGCAACATAACATAAAATAAAAAACAGAGAGAGAGAGAGAGAGAGAGAGAGAGAGATGGGATCAATTAGGATGGCCATAGAAGTTAAGCACTCAGTGTACGGCCACCAGAGGCATTTAAGCTCAAGCTTTTTGATGCCATGGCTACTCAAGCTCACGACTGTGGTTGCTCCATGTGAGCCGGCGGCAGCCATGGCAAATTGACCTTCAGCTTAATGTCATGGCTGCAAGATCTCTTCGAGTCATGAAGTTTGAGGCCATGCCTACTCGAGCTTCGAGCTTCGAGCTCACCCTGGGTCAATTGATGGCACTTGTTCTAAAGTAAGGCGTGATTTTGTAGCAAAAAAGGTGGACTGACGATTTTGTTTTCGGGCAGAAGTACTCCCATTATAGATCCACACGATTTGAACAATTTATCAAAGACTGCAACTAGACCACGAGCATTAAACCATCCACCTTCTCTGTGCCTTAGCCATAGCAAACGAAATCGTACAGACAACTACCGCTGCATCGCCGCGGTCGCCGAAGTGACAGACGACCAACGAAGGAGCTCATGATACCGAAAACTATCAATTCAACCCTCTCTAAACCTGAATCCCAACAAGTTCGACCCGATTCTTGAACTACAAGCAAATTCAACGGTTGCAGTTCCTGTTGGAGCACCTCATCAACATGGGACGGCGAATGTGAAGACGAAAATGAAGGAAGAAGAGGAGGATGGTGACAATAACGAAGCAAGGAACTACGATCGGGAGATGGGCTTCCTCCTCTTCGCAGGTCCAAAGTGGACGCGTACGTTCGGCACAAGCCTCGGCCTCGACGCGTTCCACGGCGTGGGGGTCCTCTGGCACGAGCGGCAGAGGAGATTTCCCCGAGTGCTTGGTCACAAGGATGTTCACGCCGTGGACTCTGGAACTGCAGTCCTAGCGCAGGCTCGCTTGGTCCGACTCTGCAGTACATGGTCGCGAGGCTGTTGCAGAGCTCGCATGGCTTCTCCGCCTTCGTATGTCTCTACGTGGCTCTCTCGCTCGTTTCGGTTTCAGTGAAGAAGAAGAAGATAGCCACGAGTTGCAACAGTGAGCCAAAGGAGTTAACTTGATTGTGAACCCATTTATAACCCATTCGTTTCGGCCTTTTCGTTTTGTAAACACATCATGACTAGCCCACGAAATTTGATGGGGTCCATTTACAACCCATTTCAATAATTTTGAGTTAATAAATAGGTTTTGGACCCATTTTGATGGGTGCACGGCTTGACTAAAACAATGAGCTATGAAACCTCTCTTCAACATATCTATGTGATTCTGACACCCACCCCCCCAAAAAAAAAAAAAAAAACATATATATAAAATAGAGTCCAAGTCTCTCACCATGATAATTAGGATAGAAACTTCTGTAGTTTTATTTTTTATCAAATTAATTTACGATGTATGTACCATCTGTTGGTCGCATCAATGTGCTGTAGTCGAAGGTGAGTGCCATTCATCGGTTTGGACATGGTCAGTTGCTGCTTAACCTTGGTCCTCAAAATAGTTGACTTCGGAAGCTCTTTTGACTATGCTCCTTCTTTATAACTGAAAATCAATTACCAAGAGTTTTCTTTCCGTGCCTTCTTTCTTTATAGGCCTCTTGCTGCGCCTGGTCCATCCACATATTGGGTCTTCCAGCCAATGTACTTTAAGATCGTAACTTGCTCTATATTTTCATTTTAATGGTGAGATCATTTTTTTCCTTTTGTAATTTGGATCATCTCTTATTTTAATCGTGTCTTGTATCTTAGTGTATTTGTATATAGCACCTTAGTATATAAATAATGTTTGAAATTTCTCTTGTCAATTTCATTTCAACTCATATGTTTTATGTGCCGTTCAATATGAAGGAGTGTTTTGACAAAAAAAATATGAAGGAGTGATTCTGGTCAACTTACCTTAACATTTTATGTTACTTAATAATTTTTGCACACAAAAACCTAGGATAATCAAGAGAGCCGAAGGATTGACTCGCACGTTAATAAAATCTAGCAATAAATGCGCTTTGACTTTTGTTAAATCCGAATTCCTAAAAATATTCACAATTTAACAATTATTGACACATGTATCACATATAATTTGCTTATATTTTTTAGAGTTAGAATAATAATTTAACCGTTGACGTGTTCTTTATTCCGGCTGCTGAATTTTAAACAAATAAGCCTTTTATTAAGTAACTAAGGACGCGCATAAAAAAATTTCTCTATTTCTTTATTTTTCTATTTCTAAACATGTTTGGAATAGAAATTCATTTGGTAAGGTAATTTCTTTTTTTTAAAAATAGATTTCTATTCGAGAAATTAATTTGGAGCGAAATCGAAATTAAAATTTTTAGCTTTTCTATTTTTGTAACAAAAATGAGAAATGAAAACTCTTTTCATTGTTCACTCTTATCATCACTCGCCACCCACCGCTTCGAGAGACGCCAGACACCGCCAACCGCTGGATGAATGTCGCCCGCCACCAATCACCACTCGTCACCACCGACCGCTCACCGCCAAACACCAAACACCCGCTGTCCACCACTAGACTCTAGACGCCCGTCGTTCACCGCTCACCACTAGACACCAAATGCTTGTTTTCGATCGCTAGACGCCGCCACCGCCCCCTAAAAATAGAAATTTTATTCTATTATAATCAAAATTTTGTTCCAAAAATAGAAATTTTAAGTTGTTATTAAACGCGTTTTTTGCTCAGAACTCATCCAAGAATTGAAATTGATTTATATTCCACTAAATTTTGTCATGCGCGCCCCTAGATGTAAAAATACTATAATATTTAAGAGAGCGACTAATCTTTCATAATGTGCATCACGAGTATATTAGTAATTGAAAAAATTACTGATTAAAAATGCATAATAAAACGAAAAAGTGACCCTGAAAGCCGAAAACCACCACTCGAGCCAACAAATCACGGCAGGAATGCGCTGGATCCCTTTTTTTCCCATGTTGGAATTGATTTATTCATCATTTATTTTCCGATGGAATAAATATCCTTTTGCGCAAATATACAAGATCTCGTGAATTTATTAGGAATATGTGAAAATAGTTAGCTACTTTATATATTTTACTTGTCCAGTGAAGTCGATGATACTTTGAATAAAAGAACTTCGATCTAAGATAAGTTCATATCAATAAATTCAGATTCGCCTTGATGATTACCACTTCGGTTAAAACGGTCCCTGCCTCTTCTCCTTGATGGGGGGGCCGACCCGCAAAACCTGGCGATGACCAAAAAAGAAGTGGATGTTGTTATCGCTGGTTCTTTTACTTTTACTCGAAAATTAAAATTGTCCGTTTGCAGTTCTTTTCTTTTCAAAAGTTGAAAGAGGATCTTTTTTTAGGGCAAAAGTAGAGGAAGAACAGTGATTCACACATTTAGTTGGCACCTTTTCAGTCCCTTCTGATGCATGTAAAGTAAACTTACCAAAAATTTACACAATTCAAAAGTGAAAAGACGGGAATTGCGATTATATAATTGGAAGTGTTGTCAAGTAGCTCACCTTGATGATCAAACAAAAAAAAAAAAAATAGAAATGGTGTACCTTGCCTATATGGGCCATGCAAAGCCCTTAAACCTTTAATTTGTCTAATCGGGTTGTTAAATTTATATAGCTTTCCTAATTAAATCTTTTCTGCTCTAAGTTTGATTAACTGGAGCTCATGTGTTTGACGAAATGGGCAAGAGCCCAACACGAAAAAGAATTTTTGCCATCGTGAACCATCAATTGGTCAAAGACCGCTACTAGACCATGAGCAACGAAATTTTTTACTATGATCGTCATGCCCTCTCCACATCAGACTCTTCCCCTCTTCAATGGACATATCGGCCCTGGTGAAATTAATACTTGTAAGAACTTAGGTGTATTTCCCCTATTAAAGTTAACAGCATCACGTAGAAGGATGATTTCTTGGTCTAAAAGCTTAATTATACAATCCCCGTCATGGATAAAGCTAAGAGAGCTCTCCCATCCAAGCTTCTTCCCATTTTATCATTAAAAAAATTAAAACAAAACAAATAAAAGATGTACTTCGATAACAAGATAGCCCAATTGGCATACATTCCCCATCTGCGGAATACCCCCCATTAGCTTAATTATCCTTTGAGTCTATCCATTGAATCGGCACCTTTTCCATCACATGTGAGGAAAATATGCTGAATTTTGTGTTTACACAATCAAAACGTAAATGTTCAATTTCGTGCCCCAACACCTCCTAAGATCTTGTCACATTAAAAATAATTTATAGTGATCCGAGCACCTACCATAACAAGCATAACAATCATGTAAGTAACTAATCATGCAAAGAAGTGAAAAGATTTCGACAAGTTTAAAAGTTATTAATTTTATCATAAAGCTTACTAGCGTTGTCATAAGAAATTCCTAATTGTTGATTGCTCACTAAGTCTCTTTACTGGCAAATGAAATTTGACTTGCAAAATGGAGCACCAGGTAAGTACTTCGTGCAAGGCATTGACAAAGAGTATTCTTTTTAGATCATTTACAAATACAGATGGAAAATGCAATTAAAGAATTTTTAGGACAGTCAAATTCGCCAATTGTCAAATAGAGTGGTTAGCGTGACAAGATGTTTCAAGAAGATTATTCCATTGAAATTTGTGCAGCACTCAAATGGAAGAAATAGCGAAGGTGAAGCACTAGAATACAGAGCTTAAAGACCAACAATTTTTCCAAAAATAATTGTTTATATCCTTTGAAATAATCAATTAATAATATTAACAACAATTCATGTCTAAAAATTTTTAAAACAATGAAAATATTTTTCATTCATTTATTCTTGTAAAGCGACATAAGTAATCATTTGTAAGAAAATATTTGTTATAAAACAAGTGGGTCTAAAGATTTTCTACACCTAAGTGACCCTATCGTGGAAATGATGTGTCCCGATAATGTCATTTTAAGAGGATTTTGACTTGGACCTTCTATAGAAGACCCATGTTGATCACTACAGAATACAGAAGGGCTTTATGAGGGGAAGCAAGCCCTCCACCATCAACGAACCCACTCGCACGCCAAATTGCAAAATGGGGGTGGCATCAGATTCTCTGCCTCCTATGTTTTCGCTTTTTCTTCTACATTCCTCTCTTCCCTTCGCCCTGATGCCCTCCTCACTAAGGCAATGCCTTGCTCCAGTTTATTAGTAATTAAAAAATGATTGATTATAAATGCTTAATAAAACGAAAACGAACCGATTTTTTTAGATAGGAGACAATGAAGGAGGGTGGATAAGGAGGGGAAGGGTGGTGCTGGGCCAATCGAAGGGACAGGCCCCCAAAGCAAAGCCACCAATCGAGGCGATAAATCACAGCAGAAATGCACTGGATCCCTTCTCTTCCCCACATTAGAACTGATTTATTTATCTTTTATTTTCCGATGAAATCAATTTCCTTTTTCGCCATTGTACTTGATCTTGCGAATTAATTTTGAATATGTGAACATGGTTAGCTTACTCTATATATTTCACCTGTCCAATGGAATTCTGGTGCTTTTATGAAATGGATTTCAATATTAAATAAGTTCATGTCAGATCAATTAAGTTTGAACTTATTGATTACCCATTCGATTCGGATGGAGGAGGTAAGGAGTTCCATGCCTACCTATGAGGTTTGAGGGTGAGGCCGCTCTGCATGGCAAAAAAAAAAAAAAAAAAAAGAAAAGGAGAATGTCACCATTGGTGCTTTTACTCAAAAACAGATATCTTCTCTCTACTTTTTTTAGGTTCAAGAGTAGATGGAGGGTTTGTTTTCCGGACAAAACTAGAGGGACTAATGGTATTTTACACATTTTAATGGCACTTTTTAGCCCGTTCGATGCATGTAAATTAAGCCCATCAGAAATTTACACGATTTGAAAAAGTGAAAAGAGTCGATCAGGATTATATTTGATGTGTTATCAAATAACGCACCTCGATGATCCAAAAAAAGAAATAGTATGCTTTGCCTATAAGGACCATGCAAAGCCCTTGGACCTTTATTTTGTCTAATCAGGACATAAATTTATATGGCTTTTCTAATTATATCTTTCCAACTCTAAATTTGGTTAATTGGAGCTCGTGCATTCAATGAAGTGGGTAAGAGAATATTAAAATATTATAATACGCCCCATCATGCTTAATCCAGTTTTTTTGTCTTGTACCGAATGTGAAGATATTTCATTGGAGAAGCAAAAAATAGATGCCTGAAAAGAGTTGAACTTAAGAGTTCTTACTCTGATATCATGTTAGGTTTCATGAGATAATTGCCAACTATTATAAAAACTTAAACTACCAAACAAATACATAGTTTAATATTTAAATATTGTAACAATAAGTAATCCTATAAAAAAATTTAATATTTAAATATTGTAACAATAAGTAATCCTATAAAAAAATTTAATATTTAAATATTGTAACAATAAGTAATCCTATAAGAAAACTTACTAGCTTTGTCAAAAAAAAAAAATCCTAATTGTTGATAGTTAACTAAGTCTCTTTACTGGCAAATGAGATTTTACTAGCAAAACGGAGCACTATCATCAAGTAAATACTTTGCCGTGAGGCATCAGCAAAGCGTAATCTTTTTAGCTCATTTATAAATACCGACAAAAAAAGCAATTAAAGAATATACAACTATCATATTCGTCAATTGTAAAATAAAGTTGTGAGTGTCGTGATAAAGGAGTGTTGTGCACGTGACTAGGCATAGCGCGCACGATACGTTTCAAGAAAAATTTTCCATGGAAACTTTTATGGCACTAAGAATTTCCACACCTAAGTGACCCCACCACAATAATTTCATATTCCACTAATGTCATTTAAGATGACTTTGACTTTGACCTTCTATAGAAGACTCGTGTTCACCAACTTCATAATACGGATGTGCTTTATAAGTGGAAGCACCCTCCCCCACCAGGACACTCACTCATATTCTAGAGGGACCGTAGTATTTTATACGTTCTAATAGCACTTTTTTACCCCGTTTTAATACATATAAAGTAAATCCATTAGATCCAAAAAATAAAAATAAAATGTGGGGAGTTCGGTCCCTACCTCTTATGTTTGAGGGTGGGGCCAGCACCGCCTGGGACAAAAAGGAAAAGGAGAATGTCACCTATTGTTACTTTTACTCAAAAATCAATATATATTCTCTCTACTTTTTTAAAGGTTCGAAAGTAGATGGAGGGTTTTGTTTTTGGAGCAAACCTAGAGAGACTAATGGTGCTTTACATGTTATAATGGCACTTTTTCAGCCCGTTTTAATGCATGTAAAGTAAATTCATTAAAAAAATTTGTTGGTTGATACCTATTAAAAATTTACACAGTTTGAAAAGTGAAAAGAGTGGAATTGAGATTTTGCAATTTGATGTGTTGTCAATATCGCATCTTGATGACCCAAAAATAAAAGAATAGAAATAGTGTGCCTTGCCTACAAGTGCCATGCAAAGCCCTTGGATCTTCAATTCGTCTAATCAGGTCATTAATTTATATGCCTTTTCTAATTAAATCTTTTGGACTCTAAATTTGGTTATTTGGAGCTCTTGAGTTCAACCAAGTGGGCAAGAATTCGACATGAAAAAGATCTTTTGCCATCGTGCCTGTCAATTAATCAAACACCGCAATTAGACCCCAAGCAACAAAAGTTTACAATCAATCGTTACGCGTAAGCCTTCCACGTCAGACTCTTGCCGACTTCGATGGACAAATCAGCTCCGGTGAAATTAATACCTGTGAGAACTTCTCACACAAAGACGATCGTTCCTACGTTGTCTTCTTTTAGCGTGAAATTAGAGCATTGAGTATTTTTCCACTGTTAAAGTCAACAACATCTCGTAGAATGATTATTTCTTGGTCTAAAAGCATCGTCAGAGCAAAATGATCGAGCACAGAGCTTACTTATAGAGTCCCGGTCATGGAGAAAGCTAAACGATAGTAATATTTATAGTCAAAGTCTCTTAAAAATGATATTTCGGATAGAACCATCTTTAATTTTATGTTTCATTAAAATAACTTACGACGTATGTACAACCAGCTAGTCGCATCAATGTGCGAAGTTATACTTGTAGTTGAAGGTGAGTACAATTCACTGATGTCGACGGAACCTCCACAACATACAGATTATTGACATGTGGGTTTATATATAATCTATTAATATTTTTTAAAGTGAGAATAATATTTTAACTTTTGACATTTTGATTTTTGCCATTGAATTTTAAATGGACTAGCCTTTTATTAAGTAACTAGATGTGAAAATACTCTAATATTTAAGAGAGCGGCTAATTTTTCATAATGTGCATCGTGAGTTTATTATTATTTTAAAATTATTGATTAAAAATGCCTAATAAAACGGAAATGAACCGACTTTTTTAGATCGGAGACTATGATGGAGGGAGGATAAGGAAGGCGAAGGCGCTGCTGTGCCCATTGGAGGAGGGCGCTGCTGTGCCAATCGGAGGAACAGCTGGCGCTCAAAACTAAAACCACCACTCGAGGAGACAAATCACGGTAGAACTGCACTAGATCCCTTCCTTTCCCATTTTGGAATCGATTTATTTGTCATTTATTTTTTGATGGAATACATTTTTGTTTATGCAGTTGTACTTGATCTCATGAATTTGTTTGGAATTTGCTAAGGTAGTTAGCTTACTTTACACATTTCATTCGTCGAACAAGATCAATGGTGCTTTTATGAAATGAATTTCAATCCAAGATAAGTTCATATTAGGTTGATTAAATTTGGCCATGTAGATTACCCATTCGATTTGGACAGAGCAAGTACGGAGCTTGGTCCGTACCTCGGAGGATTGAGGATGGGGCCGGCTCGCATGGGGAAAAAACAAAAGAAGAATGTTGCCGTTGGAGCTTTTATTCAAAAATTATTATCTTCCCTCTACGTTTTTAAGGTTCAAGAGTAGATGGAGGGTTTTCTTTTAGGGGCAAATCTAAAGGGATTGTTGGTATTTTACATGTTCTAACGGCACATTTTCAACCCATTTTGATACATGCAAAATAAACACATTGAAAATTTACACATTTTGAAAAGTGAAAAGAGTGGAATTGAGATAATGTAATTTGATATACTGTCAAGTAGCACACCTCAATCATCCAAAATAAAAATAAATAGATAAAATAGAAGTAGTGTGCCTTGCCCATAAGGGCTAGGCAAAGCCCTTGGGACCTTTAAATTGTCTAATCAAGTCATTAAATTTATACAGCTTTCCTAACAAATGTTTTCAACTCTAAATTTGAGTAACCGGCGCTCATATATTCAACGAAGTGGGCAAGAGTCCGCATGAAAACCATATTTTGCTGTCGTGAGCTATACGAACATAGTTAGCGGGCAATCATACGGCCTTTAAAAAGAGTAAGGATCACACCTATTTCCAAGTCAATGAGGGTCGGAGAATATCGCCAAATACCTCATTCATGATTGACAACAAAATCGACACCAAGCAACTTCCCTGCAATTTTTTATCAAAGGGAGCTCTCAGATCAAAGCTTCTTCCCATTTTATCATTTTTAAAAGAAAGCAAAATAAATAAAAGATGTACTTCAATAACAAGATAGACCAGTTTACATAAATTCCCGATCTACTAAATATGCCCCATTCGTTTAATTGTTCTTTGAGTTGATCCATTAATTGTCCTTTGAGTTGATCCATTGTTTTGGGATCTTTTCCATCACATACGAGGAAAATACACCGAATTTTGCGTTTACATAATCAAAACGTAAATGTTCAGTTAGGTGCCCCAACACCCAAGTAAGATCTTATTATATCCATATTTACACAATTTACAGGAATTCAAACACCTAGTATAATTGGCATATTAGGTTATGTAAGTAACTAATAATGTGAAGATGTGAAAAGATTTCGACTGGTTTTGAAAATTATAATTTCCTTATAATGAAGATTTTTACTTAGTAATCCTATAAAAAGCTTACTAGCTTTGTCATAAGAAGGAATTACTAATTATTGACTAGAAACCTTCCTAAGTCTTTTTTGCTGACGAATGAGTATTCAACTCATAAAATGGAGCATTGTCATCAAATGATACTTTCCCGACAAAGCGTATTATTTTTAACTCATTTACAAACACAGACAAAAAATGCAATTAAAGAATTTAAAACGATCAAATTTGTCAATTGTGAAGTAGAATTGTGAGTGCCGAGACATTGGATGTCATACACATGTGAAGACATTGCGTGCATGAGACGCTTAAAGAAGATTTTTCCAAGGAAAGTCTCCATGGCACTAAAATTTTCCATGCAAGAGATCATAATCATGGAAATTATGTGTCCCAATAATGCCATTTTAAGAAGACTTTGACTTTGACCTCATAGAGGAGACCCGTGTTGATTACTTCACGATACAAAAGGGGCTTTATCATAAGTGAAAATACTGAATTGCAAAATGGAAAGGCATTAGTTCCTCCACCATCTTTATTTCCACTTGTTTTTTCATTCCTCCTCTTGCTTTCCTTCGCCCCTTCTTCCTAACCAAACGCAATGTCTTGCTCCATTTTAAAAAATTCCATCATGCTTGTTAGCATGGCGTCAGACTCTTGTTATCAGAGTGGCCATGTCATGTTTTATCCATTGTTTCGGGACGTTTTCCATCACATATGAGGAAAATAAGCTGAATTTTGTGTTAACATAATCCATACATAAATGTACAATTAGGTGCCCCAACACCCTCTAAAATCTTATTATATACACATTTAAACAATTTATAGGAATTCGAACACCTAGTATAATTCTCATATTAGATCATGTAAGTAACTAATCATGCGAAGATGTGAAAAGATTTCGACAAGTTTAGAAAGTTATAATTTCATCGTAATGAAGATATCCTTTGTAATCCTATAAAAAGGTTACTAGCTTTATCAATAGAAGGAATTAATAATTATTGATTAGAAACATTCCTAAGTCTCTTTACTGGCAAATAAGATTCGACTTGCAAAATGGAGCACTGTCATTAGGTAATACTTTCTCGACAAAAATATTATTTTTAGCTCATTTACAAATACCGACAAAAACCGCAATTAAAGAATTTAAAATAGTCAAATTCATCAATTGTCAAGTAGAGTTGTGAGTGTCATGACATTGGGTGACATACATGTGTCAAGACATCACGCGCACAAGATGCTTCAAGAAGATTTTTCCATGGAAAATCTCCATTGCACTAAAATTTTCCACACGCAAGGGACCACCGCCATGGAAATTCTATGTCCCAATAAAGCCATTTTAAGAAGACTTTGACTTTGACCTTATAGAGAAGACCCGTGTCGATTACTTCACAATACAAAAGGGGCTTTATCATAAGTGAAAATGCTAAATTGCAATATGGAAAGGCATTAGTTCCTCCGCCTCCTTTGCTTCCACTCGTTCTTTCATTCGTCCCTTCGCTTTCCTTCGCCCCTTTGCTCTCGTGACCAACGCTATGTATTCCTCCATCTTAATAATTTCTTCATGCTTGATAGCATGGCATCACGGCATTGGACTCTTGTGATTAGAATGACCATGTCGTGTCATATCCAAAGAGAAGCATCTTTTCCATAACTGATGGGGAAAATGTGCCAAATCTTATGTTTACATAACCAAAAAGCAAATGTCGAATTTAGTGCCCTGACATTCTTGAGACCTTTATTACACGTTAAAAACAATTTACAATAATCCAACCACCTATTATAACAAGCATATTAAGCATGGGCTTGGTTGGACTTTAAAAATAGATTTTGGGTGCAATGCAAATACTAATAGCCAAAGTTCCTAAGAAAGGGCTGTCGCACGACCTCAGGTAGCCATCTCGTGGATCACACAACCTTGCCAGCCGCCCTGGCTAAGAAAATGGTCAATAACAATGAGGGGCAAATTGGATAACTAAAGAATTTGTGAGGATAACTTTAGGAAAAAGATTATTTAACCAAAATTTCAGCATTCCGCAAATGTTACTTCGAAAGGGTTGCCAAACACCCTAGCATTTCCTCAAGAGGCTTTGAAGGCTGCAAACCCCTTGAAAAAGCTTAACCAAATGCACCATAAATCATGTAGGAAACCGGTCGTGTGAAGAAGTGAAAAGATTTCGACGGGATTGAAACTTATTATTTTGTCATAATGAAAGTTTTGTAATAATTCTATGAAAAGCTCAAGAGCTTTGTCATAGAGTTATTAATTTTTTATAGCCAAGTTATGAATTTTTATTTGTGTTTTTTAATGGTCGAATTGTTACAATTACCCTAATTCTCTACTAGCAAATGAAATATGAAGACTACGTTTCATAGTTCTTTAGCTTATTTACAAATAGCAACAAAAATTACAATCAAAGAACGTATGAAACTCAAATTCGTAACTTGTGTCAAATCGAGTTGTTAGTGCTATGACATGGAATTAGTACATGTGGCATGACATCGCGGCACAAGAGGACCTTTCAAGAAGACTTTTTCTTGGAAATTTTATGGCACTAAAAGTTTTTTCATGCCCAGCTAACCTGGCCAAGACAATAAAAAAAGAAAAAGAATACCATATATGTAACCCCAATAATGTCGTTTCATGAAGACTTTGATTTCTACCAAACCGCGTCTTTTCTTTCCCTTTTCCATTGTAGTAGTAAAATACTTGACAAGCATTTATTTTAATTTAATCATCGCCAAGTAACGGAGAGATCAATTTCCAAGAAGAGTTTTCGATTGAAATTTCTATGGCACTAATAATTTTCTACACCCAACTAGTCCCATCAAGGCTCTTTCCCATGGAGTTTGCTGATTCCAATTATTCTATTTTAAGAAGACTTTGACTTTGACCTTTAAGAGAAGGCCTGCGTGATTACTTCACACTACAGAGGGGCTATATAAGTGGAAGCACTCTCCTCCACCACCAATAAACTCGCTCACGTGCTAAATTGTAGAATGGGGTGGCATCAGATTCTCTGCCTCCTTTATTTTCACTTTTGCTTACTTTCCTCCCTTCGATTTGCTTTGCCCCTTTGCCCTCCTAACCAACGTGATGCCTTGCTCCATTTTAAGAATTCCTTCGTGCTTGATAGCAAGGCATCAAACCCTTGTTATTGGCGTTCCGGTGACTCCACTTATCAAAAGATACACCTTGTCAAGTCTTATCCAAAGATGAATTCATGGTACAAGGGTATGGATTGCTGCTCATGGGACGGTGTTGCTTGTGATGGTGCCACCGGTAACGTCATCGGTCTCGACCTTACTTGCAGTTGGCTTCGTGGCACTCTCCATTCAAATAGCTCCCTCTTTCTCCTTCGCCATCTTCAGAACCTCAACCTTTCGGTAATGACTTTTTGGCTCTCACATTTTGTCTAATTTGAGTGCCTTTGCAACATTGACTCATCTAAATCTCTCTAGCTCATCCTTTTCGGGTTCTATTCCCAATGAAATCTCTCGCCTCTCCAAGTTGGTGTCGCTTGATCTCTCTTCCAATTATTATTTTGACTTGTTGGAAAATTCAATTTTCACAATGCTTGTTCAAAATCTAACAACATTGAGAAGGCTTGCTCTTGATGAATTAGACATGTTCATGGTTTCACCAAAGTCCTTTGCGAATTTGTCTTCTTCTTTGACATATCTAAGCGTCAGTTCTTGTTCCTTAGGGGGCATATTTCCAGATGTCGTTTTTCGATTACCGAGCCTCACCACTCTCTATTTATTTTACAATCATAACCTGTCTGGGATTCTTCCCCAATCCAATTGGACTAGTCCTCTTGAGTCTTTGTCTCTCTGGAATACGAACTTTTCAGGAGTAATACCCAATTCAATTGGTAACATGAAGAATTTAACTATTTTAGATCTTGAGAATTGCAAATTCACCGGACACATCCCCTCTTCAATGTGGAATCTCAACCAACTCCAAGTTTTGTATATTGACGGGAATAGCTTTTGTGGGGTTGTAGAGTTTGAGTTATTTACAAAGCTTAAAAATCTCCGAATTCTTTTTGTTTCTCAAGAGCTAAATCTAATCTACGATACACTCGAGTATACATTCCCAAAGCTTGAAATGTTGGGGTTGCGTTCTTGCAACTTGACCAAGCTTCCCTATTTTTTGAATTCATTGAAAAGATTAACATACTTAGACCTCTCTTCAAATAGGATCGGTGGGGAAATCTCGATTTGCGAGTTTAGCTCACTACCAGATTTAGAATTGTCTAATAATAATTTCTCTGGGAATATGCCATTATGTTTAGGTAATATAACTAATCTTGTGTTTTTGAACTTGAGTAATAATAGATTGCAAGGACCATTACCACGCTCCTTAGTCAAATGTGTGAACTTATCAACACTAGTTCTCAGTCATAACGAGTTTAGTGATATCTTCCCACATTGGCTAAAAGCATCGAAACTTTATACCCTCAATTTGCAATCGAACAAATTTCATGGTAGGATCAACCTCACTGCCTTTGGACTCTCCTTCCCTACTCTTCAAAATTTATTTATTTCCAACAACAATTTCATTGGACAATGGCCCACAGAATTCTTCTCAAACACCTCACTAGATATTATAGATTTGTCCAACAACAAGTTTGGAGGGCCAATTCCGCTTCCATCTCCTGTCACATATTATTATTCTATTGCAAGTAATAACATAACTGGAAAGATCCCTTCTTTGATATGCAATGCCACCAATCTCGGGATCATTGACTTGTCCAACAACAGCTTAATGGGTAGCTTGCCTCGGTGCTTAACAAATATTAGCACCAATCTGTTAGTTTTGAACTTGCGAATGAATTACCTCGAGGGCACAATTCCTCAATATTTTTCTTCAAGAAGTGGCTTGATGACTCTTGACTTGAGTCAAAATCAATTTGAAGGCACATTACCCGGTTGCTTGTCAAATGTAGATATCTGGAAGTTCGGATCTTAGTCACAATCAGATAGAGGACACATTTCCAAGATGGTTGGGAACACTCCCAAAATTAAAAGTTCTTGTTTTGAGGTCCAACAATTTGAAGGATCTTTTGGATATTCCCAAGGGAGCTCACCTCTTTCCCAAGTTACACATTTTGGACCTTTCCAACAACAACTTTAGTGGTCCTTTGCCAGCCAACTTGATAATGAACCTTAAAGGCATGATGAATGGAGAAAACATGCAAGACACATCATTGTATATGACACGATCTTTTGGATCGGGGACATACGAAAATTCGGTGGCCGTGATGATGAAAGGGCTAGAGGTTGAGCTTGTGAGGATCTTGACCTTCCTCACGATTATTGACTTGTCATGCAACTCTTTCCAAGGGAACATCCCCAGAGTTATTGGACATCTTCACTTTCTCGTAGGGCTTAACCTTTCTCATAACCATTTTACGGGTTCCATCCCATCAACTCTAGGGAACTTGACTAATCTTGAATGGTTGGATCTTTCTTCAAACAAGTTTAGTGGGTTGATTCCTCGGAAATTGGGAGATTTGGCATTTCTTGGGTACTTAAACCTCTCAAAGAACCAACTCACGGGTCGAATTCCACAAGACAAGCAATTGAGCACATTTTCAAGCAATTCGTTTAGTGGGAATCCAGGCTTATGTGGAACTCCATTGCAAAAAGCATGCCTTGGCGATGCTCAACCTCCTCCACCATCATCCTTATTAACTTTCGACCACGAAGGGCATGAGAGGTGGTTGAAACAGAAAATAGTGTGGATTGGCTATGCATCGGGAATCATAATTGGGATTTCGATAGCATACATAGCATTTGAAACGAGAAGGCCCAAATGGCTAGTGCAATGTGTGAGGATGTTGGAGAGTAGAGCAGCCAAGTGGATAGAGAAGTCAAAGCGAAAGGCCATCAAATTTCATGGACAATGAAATTGTTTGAGGAATCTATCTTTTGTAAACTAGCAATGTAAATTTAGTTCATAGAGATGTCACCGAGACAGCTTGAAATGCCATTTCCCTTATGAAGGCTTGTTTGTAATGTCCTTTCTCCTTATTTCTTGGTGCAATTTCATAACGTTGAATTGAGAAGATGAATAATATGATCTGTCAAGCACTCGGGTTTAGATAAAGAAGAAGTAAAATACAAAAGAAGAAAATGAACCTAGTGCCATTAATCTCTAAATATATCTTTTCCATCTTCCCATGTGCATAACTTTATATGTCCATGAAGAATTAGAAGTGAAGACTACCTTTCACTCTTTCAGTCAAAATCAGTTAATTAGTTAATATGCCGAAGAATTATGTCTCGAATGATCCACCTCGAAATCTGTGTATAGGATCAACTATTTTATCTATTCAAAGAGTATATCTTTGGGTGAAACGTACTTAATGTCATGTTTCATTAAATCAACTTGAGACGGTTGTACAAGTGGTGGGTCTCGTCAACATACAAAGTTATATGAATAGTTGAAGGTTAGCATAATTCATCAATTTCCATAGTGAGGGTTTATGCTAAACCGTGGTCTTCAAAACAATAAACTTTTGGAAACATCTTCAGCCATGCTCTTTATGAGTGAAAACCAATTATCATGAATTTTATTTCTTCTCATGCCTTCTTTGAACATAGGACTATTGCTGAGCTCGGTCCATCCGCAAGTTGGGCCTTCCACCTAGTTCGCTCTGCGACATTACTTCACTCTCGGGGTTTTTTTCTTTATTTTACGGTGCAACCAAATTTTTTCCTTTTTTAATTTGGGAAGTCTCTTATTTTACTCACGTCTTTTATCTTAATATATAGTATCTTAGTATATAAACAGTGTTGGAATTTCTCTTGCAAATTTCATTTTGGGCTGGTAATTTTGACATGCACATTCAATCCAATGGAGTGAGTTGTGGTCAACTTAGTTTTATATTTCAAGGCCGACTATTCACATCATGATTTTTGCCCACAAAAACTTAAGATAATCAAGGCAACCAAAATTATAATTTATAGCAACTACTCCCACACAAGAACTTTCGATGCAATCCCCAATTCAAAAATACTTAAGCATTTAATGGAGAGATTAATTTTTACGATGTGTAGCGCGAGTGTATTAGTAATTAAAAATTTTGTTTATTAAATTTGATCAAATGAATATAAATGAGTACGAACCGTTTTTTGTAGTGATGGGAGACAAATACAATAATGGAGGGAAGGGGTAAGGGGAGGAAGGGGAGGGTGGTGGTCTTGGGCTGATAGATAGGGGGAGTGTTGGGAATAACGGATCCCCGAAAAACGGATTCGACACTAAATCGAACCCCTAAATCAATGCGGAAGACGAAGCCCGGGAAATCACGTATCACCGATCGTAAAGCACACCACGGATTCGAGTGTACCTTGTTAGCCACAGATTAAGCACCGACGCCGACAAAAGGAAGAGATTTGGCCCTGTTCGATCCGATGACGCCTTGAAGGGAAGAAAAACGCTTACTGTTTTTCTTTTTCTTGTTGGAGAGAGAGAGCGCGCGGGAGAAGGGAAAACTTACGTACGTTGAATTGCAAAACATTGTCTTCTCTCTCTCTCCCCCCTCCCTTTTATACCTTCCCCCATCCACGGGCCCTATTTCTGTGGGCCGGGCTTTTTGGGCCCAACTTGGGCGGACGGGCCTTAAGCCCTTTAATTAATAAAACCATTATCTCCCACTCGCACATGGTGGGCCGAACAGTATTCTCTTTACCTCTCTTCAACATTCATACCGGTGAATAATCCGTGCGACCAGCATACTTTGAGAGCTCGTTGCTATACATCTATTAGGAATACATAGCAGCTCATAATGGGCGTCACACTTCGAGTAGATTTACTATGCAGTACCCTAGATCGATCGATAACATTTATATCTCTCTTGATCTCTTTTAAACAATGATGTATATATTGTATTCACAATTATAATTATCACAAAGACAATCATAATTAATCGACCAGTGAATACAAAACTATAATGTGATTCTACAAAATCGATCTTCCTCTTCCCTTCAAACTCTCAATTTCAGTTCAGCTTGCTTTTCTAGAAATGCCCCATTAGATCGAATCATCTCATGACCATTGGCAACACCCTAAGATAGCAAACACTAAATAGAAATCTTGAGAATAAGTAAGAGTCATGAGGGGACTAAAAATTGAGGAACTCTTTTCCTCAAGAGTCTCACACGTCATAAAAGTTGAGATCAAACTTTTTGCCACTCTTATTGGTCGTCTCATGCATACGTAGTATGAAATACGTATTACGGTATTAACTCCTTTCCCATGGAGCGTATGTCTACACCTTTCAATACCGTACAGATGATAGTTCAGACATACCCAATGTCTAACTTGAGTTCACGTATCTACTCATTTACAAAATTCATCATAACTCACATCTGGCATCATAGACAGATAAAGTAAAATATGTGGGGTATTTTACTTTCGAACATCTTTAGTATTATGTCCTCATCTTAACACTCAGTTAAGGCGACATATGTATTTTAAGCTTGAGCTCTCGATTATCACCTAGATAATAAGCTTAAAAACAGTCACATCTCTATTTATCACACAGTAAATAGAGGCAATTACTCGTGTGAGTGGGCTAATCTTATATCTGTCCGACATACTTCTCAACTTAAAATAATGCACTGAGCATTAAGATGCATAAAGATCATACATAGATTCATAGGCATTTACAATGAAAAACACAAGTTCATTGATGTGAACAACTCAGGGAAATTACAATATCTAGTACATCAGACTCTACGCAATCCTAGAGATTTTACATGACCACAAAACACATCTCTAGGTATTGGCTTTGTCATAGGATCTGCTACCATTCTATGCGTAGATATGTACTGTAAGTTTACATCCTTTCGTGCAACTATATCTTTCACAAAGTTATACTTGGTATCTATATGTTTGGTCTTGCCATGATATTTTGGATCTTTAGTGTACGCTATAGCTGCTTGGCTATCACAAGTAACCAATAATGGATTTGCAGCTTTCTCATTAACACTTAAATGATCCAAAAATCTCTTAAGCCAAACTCCTTCTTGTATCGCTGCTGATAATGCCACGAACTCAGCTTCCATCGTGGACAAGGCTATACACGTTTGCTTCTTATTGCTCCATGATATGGCGCCATTGTTCAGTAAGAAAGCAAATCCATAGGTAGATTTCCTTTCATCTAAATCTCCTCCCCAATCAGCATCTGAATAGCCTTCAAATCGCAGATCCTTTCCTTGGTAATTCAACTTGAAATCAGCAGTTCCCTTCAGATACCTCAGTATTCTCTTAACGGCTTTCCAATGTGCTGGACCTAGATTGGATTGGTATCTACTCACCATTCCAACTGCAAAACATATGTCGGGTCTTGTACACATCATAGCGTACATCAAGCTCCCAACAGCACTAGCATAAAGAACATGTTTCATTTGTTCATTCTCTTGTAGAGTCCCTGGACACAGCCTGTGGCTCAATCCTTCACCTTTTGCAATAGGAGTGTCTATGGGTTTACAGTCTTACATACGAAATCGTTCAAGAACCTTATTTATATGGGTTTCTTGCGAAAGAGACAACGATCTCTTCGAACGATCTCTCGAAATCTTAACTCCAAGAATGTATGCAGTCTCACCCATATCCTTCATCTCAAAGTTTGAAGATAACCATCTCTTGACAGTATTAACCAACTCCATATTGCTTCCGGCAATCAGTATATCATCAACATACAATGATATGATCACAAATTGATCCTTGGACCTTTTGATATATACACAATGATCCTCATCAATCATTGTAAAATCATATGCCATTATGGCATTATGAAAACGTATATACCATTGTCTTCATGACTGCTTAAGACCATATATCGACCTCAAAAGTCGACATACTTTTTCTTCTTGGCCTTTCACTATGAAACCAGAAGGTTGTTCCATATATATTTCTTCCTCTAATTCTCCATTGAGGAAAGCAGTCTTTACATCCATTTGATGTAACTCAAGATCCAGACTTGCCATTATTGTCAGAATAATGCGAATCGAGGTAAATCTCACTACAGGATAAAACGTATCTTCATAATCAATTCCTTCTTGTTGATTATACCCCTTCGCCACAAGGCGAGCCTTATGCCTTTCAATCGAGCCATCAGCCTTTCGTTTTATTTTGAGAACCCATTTGTTCCCAATAGCTTTGCGTCCTTTTGGAAGATCAACCAGTTCCTAGACTTGGTTTGATTTTATTGACTCCATTTCCTCTTCCATTGCATGAATCCACTTTTCCTTACTAGGGCAATTCAGAGCCTCATTGATATTTCTTGGCTCATCCTCATCTTGTGGAGCAACCATCAAAGTATCCCCTTCAATGTCAAAACGTCGACGGAGAATACTTTGGCGACTTGTTCGCCGTATAGGAGATTGTACACTTTGCACATCATTCCCTATTATGCTCCCACTTGGATGAACTCCACTAATATCATTATCTTGATCCAAGGTCTCAAATAGGGAGTGATCTTCCCCTATTTCGCCCTTCTTAGGAAACTCATCCTCTAAGAATGTGACATCTCGTGATTCAAATTCAGTTATACTTCCACTTTCCTACTCACCAATGAACACATACCCTTTCGAGTGTTCCGAGTATCTTATGAAAATACTCTTCTTTCCTCTAGGACCCAATTTCCCAAACTTGTGAGAGGACTCATGTGTATAGGCAGCACAATCTCATGGCTTAAGAAAACTTAAGTCCGGTTTTCTACCTGTCCATAACTCATATGGAGTGGAAGTAACTGATTTGGAAAGCACCCGGTTAAGTATATAGGCAGCAATTAACAATGCATCACTCCAAAAAGTAATTGGTAAGTTAGCATGCGCCATCATGGACCTAACCATTTCCAGTAGGGTTCTGTTTCTTCTCTCCGCAACACCATTTTGTTGAGGAGTATACGGAATAGACAACTATCTTTCTATTACTTTTTCATCACATAATTTTCTGAACTCATCAGATAAATATTCTCGACCTCAATCGAATCTCAATGCTTTTATTTTCTTGTCTAATTGATTTTCTACCAGGTTCATAAACCTTTTGAAACAACTTATTGCTTCAGATTTATGAGAAATCAAATAAACATATCCGAATCGAGTATAATCATCAATAAATGTGATGAAATAAACAGCCCCATGCCTTCCTCTCACATTCATTGGACCACAGACATCATAATGGATTAAATGTAGAGGAAATTCAGCTCTTTTACCTTTCCCAAATGGTTTCCTTGTCGTTCTAGGCAATGCTTACATATGGGTAAATCGACTTTTTCAATGTTGCCCAACAAGCCTTCTTTGGCTAGTCTATTCATACATTGTTGGCCAATGTGACCAAGTCTAGCATGCCACACATTCACATCATTATCATAGGTATTAGGAGATGTGATAAGGGAATAACAAATATTTGCATTAACATACTCAACATCTAATACAATGAAACCATCCAGAAAATAACCACAACCATAATAGTTTGTATCCAAATACAAATCTACATCTCTATTATGGAAGTTCATATTAAAACCTAGTCTAACAACACTAAAACAGACACTAAATTCCGACGAATCTCCGGAGCATACAATACATCATGTAGGAATAAAGTGCGTCCACCACGCATATTCAGTTGGCATGTGCCAATTCCTTTCACTTCAGCTCGGGAGTTGTTTCCCACATAGACCCACTTAGTTCCAGTTGGTACTCGTCGGAATTCCACGAATGATCCTCTATCCTTCGCTACATGGTCTGTCGCTCCTGAATCTACAGTCCACAAAGAATTAGACTCAGTCAAGAATACAGAACTCGACACAAAAGTAAAGTTCTGAAAAGTACAAGGGGTGTTTACTTTCTTTGGCTCACGACAGTTGCGAGCATAGTGACCCTTCTTGTCACAATTGTAACACATCACCCTTGACATTTTCTTCACTTGAGGACATTTTCCTCTCTTGTGTTGGTTAACCTTTGATTTCTTGCAACAAGGACTTGATCCTTTGCAATCCCACATATTGAACGAATCAATATGCTTGCGCTTAGAGCTCAAAGCTCTTTCTGAGCTAGAACCAGCATTGTAAATGTCTACTTTCGACTCAAATGCCGTTAGGCGGTCCTCTACTAGCTCAAGGTGGCACACAGCATCCTCAAGATCTTCCATAATATGGTCAAGAGCTTCTAGTGCTTCTTGCTTTTCCAGCACATATTGGACTTTCATGTACCAAATTTCATAGTTGTCACCATTGAGCTTTTCACCTTTGTTCAGTTCGGCAACTATGTTCTTTGTGGCTGAAGCCATTGATCTGAACACATCAGACATTTGCACGAATTATTAATGCCTATCATTTATGCATCCCTTTTTACATAGATCCATCATATTAATGAATAATTTCAAGTAAGGCTTCAGAATCAAAAGGTCACTACGTTTCCAATCATCTTCCAAAATCCTAACTTAAAACTATCATTAATATGATTGTCATATGCAAAATTAATTCTATGAAGCTACAAAAACTTCTAAAACTATCCACAGCTAATTACCCACAGCAACCGGCAATAAGAAAAGCAACGAGATAATTGACATACAATTAAAAAACAATAATGCTTTCAATTAATACAACTATACATTACACTAAGCAATATATACAAAGAAAAATATCAACATAAAAAGAGATATTCAATCATAAAAACATCTCATAACTAATCTAAGAAATAAATAGGGAATGTCCCTTCTAATCTATCAGTCAAAATATCTGAGAAAACTGAAGGCATATTTGCCAACCATGGAAAAACTTTTGGAGAGCTTTCATGTCGCCATCAATGCGCATTTCCTCTACGCCATGTGACGCTCAATCTAAGGGTTGAAGTTTTGGCCAACTCAATCCTATAGTACTCTCTTACAAAAGCTTCCACTAACCTCCTATAATCCGGGACCACGTTGACCTCCCATAGTCAATCTAACCAACGCTTGCCATTCAGGTGGAAGAGTGTTCATCAAAAAGCCGGCACCTTCTCAAAATCCGGCATAAGATAACCATTGTAGATGATTTCTGTATCATCGATTGACCTGACCACATGTGATACTAAATCACGTCATGCCCCGATAATCATTAACTCGTCATCAACCTTTTAAGTCTTGCAATTCCCTCGTTCGTTCTCGGGATTGCGGTATCCTTGCATAACGCATCATAGTTCGCAACAAATGCAGAACTAAAAATGGATTACTTATAATTCATAATGTATAAAAGGGAAAATACATAATTTTCCATAATTCATGCAATAAATGCAAAATAAAAAAAAATGGATTACTCATAACCCACATAGGCATGACTGAAAAAAAAACAAATTCCTTTTCTTTTCTTTTTTGTCAACGGTCAACAGTCAAAGTCAACGGTTAACGGTCGTCAGTCAACGGTCAACGGTCGTCGGTCAACGGTCAACAGTGGTCAACGATCGTCGGACTGGACAAACCGGTCGGACCGGTCGGGCCGGAGGGGCCGGCTCAGGCGAATCGACGCACGTGCCTCGCGCGTGCCGAGCATCGCGGTTCGGGTTGAGTCGGATCGCCGGTCGGGTCGCCGGCCGATGACCGCTCGGCGAAACATCGTTGGCGATGACGTCATCGGTGACGTCATCCCAGCGGTTGCTGACCGTTGGATGACGTCACGGTGACGTCATCGCGTGACACCAGCACGCGTCAGTTCGTCGACCAATGCGTGCCGATTCGCTGGCAGTCGGCGCGCACGTGCCGGTTCGCCGCCGGCGCGTGTGGCGCACGCACTAGCCAATGCTCGTGCTTCGGGCGCGTCGCGCCCACGCGCAACGCCTTCCGGCCACGCGTGTGGGCGCGTGCGGCGTCGCCCGACGGCGCTCGACGTATCGCCAGACTCGTCTCGACGTCGCCTTTCTTCCTATGCCATCACAATTTGATTTCGACTTACAAAAACTCGGAAAAATGGCCGAACAGCGCTCGGGTGTCGGGATTTTTGCCCCGATCCGTACGGCCGAATTGCTTTTGCGAAAAATCAGTCAAAAAACATCAAATTGATCGGGAAACGTGAACTAATGCTCTGATACCAATATTGGGAATAACGGATCCCCAAAAAATGGATTCGACACTAAATCGAACCCCTAAATTAATGCGGAAGACGAAGCCCGAGAAATCATGTATCACCGATCGTAAAGCACACCACAGATTCAAGCGTACCTTGCTAGCCACAGATTAAGCACCGACGCCGACAAGAGGAAGAGATTTGGCCCTGTTCGATCCGATGACGCCTTAAAGGGAAGAAAAACGCTTACTGTTTTTCTTTTTCTTGTTGGAGAGAGAGAGCGCGCGGGAGAAGGGAAAACTTACGTACGTTGAATTGCAAAACGTTGTCTTCTCTCTCTCTCTCCTCCCTTTTATACCTTCCCCCATCCACGGGCCCTATTTCTATGGGCAGGGCTTTTTGGGCCCAACTTGGGCGGACGGGCCTTAAGCCCTTTAATTAATAAAACCATCAGGGAGGAACAGCTGCCCCCCTAAAAGTGAAAAACACACCACCACTCGATGCGACAAATCATGGCTGAATTGAACTAGGGGATCGTCTTCATTTTTCCCATATTGGAAATCGTTTCTTTTCATCTTTTTAATTTCTGGAAAAACAAAATAGAAAAGGATTAAAAAATTAAAAGATCTGACCGACCCGAACCTCCCCAACGCTGTTATGTGCTGTGTACACACCTTATCGTCCCGCGGTTCTCCATCAAAAGCCAAGAAAAGGAAGGAAAAAGAGGGAGAGAAAGGAAGGGAGGGGACGGTGGGGCGGTATTGTGTGGCTACAATTCCCGGAGATGGTGTGGGAGGTTGGCGAATTTGTGGGGGAATTGTTAGGGTTTTTAAGTGCGCCGCGATGCTTAAGAAACAAATTGGGTATTCAACCAACCCAACCCCCCCAATGGCTAAGTCGTAATGGCTTTTATCTGACTTTCGGATTTGGTGAATTAGCAAGGATGGTTTGGGTATGCTGGGACGGGGATGAGGATGGCACGTCATGTCCCTCTCTCATACAGATTCTGCTCCATTGCAATGTTTTTTTTTTTTTATACCATCATTGTCTGTCTTGTAAATTTACTTGGAATATGTCATGATATATTATAGCTTATTTTACGCATTTTACTTTGGATAATGAGACCAATGATGCTCATGTGAAAGTTTTTTCCCAAATCTAATATTAGTTCATATTGGTCAACTTAAGCCTTGCCTAATGATCTACCGTCTCATATTTTGGACGAAGACGTACGAAGTTCAATTCCTACCTCGTCGGCTTGAAGAGTGGGATCCACCAGCAAAAGCTAGCTAGCAATAGCAAAATAAATAAATAAATAAAATAGGTAATGTCACGATTGGTTTTTCTATGTTTGCCCAAAAATTACAATCATCATCCCGACATTTTTTAAAAAGCGTTCCTCTAACTTTTTAAATGTAAAGCATTCTTTAGGTTATAATTTTTCTTTCAATGGTCAATTTTTGCTAACATAAGTTTGTTCGATTAATGACACAAACACAATTATACGCATGTTGTGCTATAACTCGCTCAATTTACATGAACACACTAAATTGCACCCCCGTCAAGCAACATAACATAAAATAAAAAACAGAGAGAGAGAGAGAGAGATGGGATCAATTAGGATGGCCATAGAAGTTAAGCACTCAGTGTACGGCCACCAGAGGCATTTAAGCTCAAGCTTTTTGATGCCATGGCTACTCAAGCTCATGACTGTGGTTGCTCCATGTTAGCCTGCGGCAGCCATGGCAAATTGACTTTCAGCTTAATGTCATGGCTGCAAGATCTCTTCGAGTCATGAAGTTTGAGGCCATGCCTACTCGAGCTTCGAGCTTCGAGCTCACCCTGGGTCAATTGATGGCACTTGTTCTAAAGTAAGGCGTGATTTTGTAGCAAAAAAGGTGGACTGACGATTTTGTTTTCGGGCAGAAGTACTCCCATTATAGATCCACACGATTTGAACAATTTATCAAAGACTGTAACTAGACCACGAGCATTAAACCATCCACCTTCTCTGTGCCTTAGCCATAGCAAACGAAATCGTACAGACAACTACCGCTGCATCGCCGCGGTCGCCGAAAGTGACAGACGACCAACGAAGGAGCTCATAATACCGAACACTATCAATTCAACCCTCTCTAAACCTGAATCCCAGCAAGTTCGACTCGGTTCTTGGACTACAACCAAATTCAACGGTTGCGGTTCCTCTTGGAGCACCTCATCAACATGGGACGGCGAATGTGAAGACGAAAATGAAGGAAGAAGAGGAGGATGGTGACAATAACGAAGCAAGGAACTACAATCGGGAGATGGGCTTCCTCCTCTTCGCAGGTCCAAAGTGGACGTGTACGTTCAACACAAGCCTCGGCCTCGACGCGTTCCACGGCGTGGGGGTCCTCTGGCACGAGCGGCAGAGGAGATTTCCCCGAGTGCTTGGTCACAAGGATGTTCACGCCGTGGACTCTGGAACTGCAGTCCTAGCGCAGGCTCGCTTGGTCCGACTCTGCAGTACATGGTCGCGAGGCTGTTGCAGAGCTCGCATGGCTTCTCCGCCTTCGTATGTCTCTACGTGGCTCTCTCGCTCGTTTCGGTTTCAGTGAAGAAGAAGAAGATAGCCACGAGTTGCAACAGTGAGCCAAAGGAGTTAACTTTATTGTGAACCCATTTATAACCCATTCGTTTCGGCCTTTTCGTTTTGTAAACACATCATGACTAGCCCACGAAATTTGATGGGGTCCATTTACAACCCATTTCAATAATTTTGAGTTAATAAATAGGTTTTGGACCCATTTTGATGGGTGCACGGCTTGACTAAAACAATGAGCTATGAAACCTCTCTTCAACATATCTATGTAATTCTGACACCAACCCCCCCCCAAAAAAAAAAAAAAAAACATATATATAAAATAGAGTCCAAGTCTCTCACCATGATAATTAGGATAGAAACTTCTTTAGTTTTATTTTTTATCAAATTAATTTACGATGTATGTACCATCTGTTGGTCGCATCAATGTGCTGTAGTCGAAGGTGAGTGCCATTCATCGGTTTGGACATGGTAAGTTGCTGCTTAACCTTGGTCCTCAAAATAGTTGACTTCGGAAGCTCTTTTGACTATGCTTCTTCTTTATAACTGAAAATCAATTACCGAGAGTTTTCTTTCCATGCCTTCTTTCTCCATAGGCCTCTTGCTGCGCCTGGTCCATCCACATATTGGGTCTTCCAGCCAATGTACTTTAAGACCGTACCTTGCTCTATATTTTCATTTTAATGGTGCGATCATTTTTTTTTCCTTTTGTAATTTGGATCATCTCTAATTTTAATCGTGTCTCGTATCTTAGTGTATTTGTATATAGCATCTTAGTATATAAATAACGTTTGAAATTTCTCTTGCGAATTTCATTTCAACTCACTATGTTTGATGTGCCGTTCAATATGAATGAGTGACTCTGGTCAACTTACCTTAACATTTTATGTTACTTAATGATTTCTGCACACAAAAACCTAGGATAATCAAGAGAGCGAAGGATTGACTCGCACGTTATTAAAATCTAGCAATAAATGTGCTTTGACTTTTGTTAAATCCGAATTCCTGAAAATATTCACAATTTAACAATTATTGACACATGAGTTACATATAATTTGCTTATATTTTTTAGAGTTAGAATAATAATTTAAGTTGACTTATTCTTTATTCTGGCTGTTGAATTTTAAACAAATAAGCCTTTTATTAAGTAACTAAGGATGCACATAACAAAATTTTTATTTCTCTATTTCTTTATTTTTCTATTTTTCAAAACAGGTTTAGAATAGAAATCCATTTGGTAACGTAATCTTATTTTTTTATTTTTTGAATAGATTTTATTACGAAATGGATTTGGAGCAAAAAATCAGAAACTAAAATTTTTAGCTTTTCTATTTTAAAACAAAAATGAAACAAAAATGAGAAATGAAAACAATTTTCATTGTTCACTCTTATCATCACCTGCCACCCACCGCCCTCTTGACCAACGCAATGCCTTGCTACATTTTAAAAATTCCTTCATGCTTGATAGGGATGCATTGGACGCTTGTGATTGGCATTGCCCCATCACATCTCATCCAAAGACAAACTCATGGAACAAGAGCATGGATTGCTGCTCGTGGGACAGTGTCATTTGTGACAATGTCACCGGTAACATCATCGGTTAGCTTCGTGGCATTCTCCATTCCATTAGCTCCCTCTTTCTTCTTCGCCATCTTTGAAGTCTCAACCTTTTTGGCAATAACTTTATTGGCTCTCACATTTCATCTAATCTAAGTGCATTTGCAAAATCAACTCATTTGAATCTCTCATGTTTATATTTTTGGGTTCCGTTCCCAGTGAAATCTCTTACCTTTCCAAGGTGGTGTCACTTGATATGTCTCGCAATTATACTTATGTCATATATCCATTCTCTTCTCTCATACTAGAAAATTCAATCTTCGCAATGCTTGTTCATAATTTAACAATTTTGAGAAAGCTTGTTTTTTATGAAGTAAACATGTCCATGGTTTCACCAAAGTCCTTCGCGAACTTGTCTTCTTCTGTGACATATCTAAGCGTTGGTTCTTGTTCCATAAGGGGGATATTTCCATGTATTCTTTTTCGATTACTGAATCTCACTACTCTTGATATAAGTGAAGATAATAACTTGTCCAGGATTCTTCCCAAATCCAGTTGGACTAATCCTCTTGACTCTTTGTCTCTCAGGATACAAGCCTTTCGAGAGAGATACCCAATTCAATTGGTACCTTGAAGAGTTTAGCATTTTTAGCTGTCAGAGTGCAAATTCACAGGACACATCCCATCATCATTCACAAATCTCAAGGAACTTGAGTTTATATATATATATATGGTAATAACTTTAGTGAGATTGTAGAATTTGAGATCTTTACAAAGCTTAAAAATCTTCGTGTGCTTATGGCTTCTCAAGAGCTAAATCTAATCTACAATACACTGAAGTATACATTCTCGAAGCTCGAAAGGTTGAGTTTGTCTTCTTGCAACTTGACCAAGTTTCCCTATTTCTTGAATTCGTTGAAAGGATTAACAGAGTTAGACCTCTCTTTAAATAGGATTAGTGGGGAAATCCCAATGTGGCTTTGGAGAATAAGCCATGATACATTGGAAACATTATATCTTTCTTTTAACCTTATGGAGGGAGGTATACAGCAATTGCCCTAGAAGCAATTCTTGTATATTCACCTTGAGAACAACTCATTCCATAGACCACTCCCCATTCCTTCGCCTTATACTTCTTACTTTTTAGCCTCCGACAATGGTTTCACTAGTGAGATCCCCTCCTTGATTTGCCAAAGTAGCTCACTCAACATTTAGATCTGTCTGATAATAATTTCTCTGGGAATATGTCATCATGTTTTGGTAATATAACCAATCTCAAGTATCTAAACTTGAGCAACAATAAATTAGAATGATTATTACCATGCTCCCTAGTCAATTGCGTGAACATATCCAAACTAGAACTTGGTCACAAGAAGTTTAGTGATGTCTTCCCACATTAGCTAGAAGAACCGCAATTGTATAATCTTGATTTGCAATCGAACAAATTTCATGGTTCGATCAATCTCACTGTCTTTGGACTCTCCTTCCCTGTTCTTGAAGTTTTAGTTATTCCCAACAACAATTTTACTGGATGGTGGCCCATGGAGTATTTTTCCCCTAGAGTATATTTCAAACACCTCATTAACTGTCATAGATTCGTCCAACAATAAGTTTGGAGGGTCAATTCCAATTCCATCTCCTATCACATATTATTATTCCATTGCAAGTAATAAGATAACCAGAAAGATCCCCTCTTTGATATGCAATGCCACCGAGCTCAAGATCATTGACTTGTCCAACAATAGCTTAACGAGTAGCTTGCCTCGGTGCTTAACAAATTTTAGCACCGATCTATTAGTTTTGAACTTGCGAATGAATTACCTTGAGGGTACAATTCCTCAACTTTTTCCTTCAAGAAGTAGCTTGATGACTCTTGACTTGAGTCGAAATCGGTTTGAAGGCATATTGCCCCGATCACTTGTCAAATGTAGATATCTGGAAGTTCTGGATCTCAGTCATAAGTAGATAGAGGATACATTTCCAAGATGGTAGGGAACATTTCCAGAACTAAAAGTTCTCATTTCAAGGTCCAACAGCTTGAAAGTTCTTTTGGAGATTCTCGAGAGAGCTCACCTCATTCCCAAGCTACACATTTTGGACCTCTCCAACAACAACTTTAGCAGTCCTTTGCCAACCAACTTGATGATGAACCTTAAAGGCATGATGACTAGCGAAAATGTGCAAGATACATCATCTTATATGACACGATCTCAGACTTGGGACATACGAAAATTCGGTGGCCATAATGATAAAAAAAAAAAAAAAAAGCTAGAGATTAAGCTAGTTAGGATCTTGACCATCCTCACAACCATTGACTTGCCGCACAACTCTTTCCAATGTAATATCCCTAAAGTTATTGGACATCTTCACTCTCTCATAGGGCTCAACCTCTCTTGTGAACACCTTACAAGTTCCATCCCTTCAACTCTAGGAAACTTGACCAATCTTGAATGGCTTGATCTATCTTCGAACAAGCTTGGTGGGGTAATGCCCAAAAAATTTGGAGATTTGGCATCCCTTGGGTACCTAAACCTCTTGAAGAACCAATTTACCGGTTGAATTCCGCAAGATAAGCAATTGAGCACATTTTCAAGTGACTCATTGAGTGGGAATTCGGGCTTATGTGGAACTCCACAGTGAAAAGCATGCCCTAGCAATGTTGAGTTTGCCATCATCCTCATCAACTTTCAATGGCAAAGGGCATGATGGTTGGTTCAAACAGAAAACAATGTGGATAGGCTATGTATCAGGAATCATAATTGGGATTTCAATAGCATAAATTGCATTTGAAACAAGAAAGCCCAAATGGCTCACGGAAGGCGTGAAGATACTTGAGAGAAGAGCAATCGAGTGGATGGAGAAGCTAAAGGGGAAGGCCATCAAATTTCATGGACAATGAAATTGTTTGAAGAGTTATCTTAGTAAACTAGCATTGTCACCAAAATAGCTTGAAATGTCATTTTCCTTACAAATGCTTGTTTCTAATGTCTTCTCTCCATATTTTAGTGCAATTTTATATCATTTGTATTGAGAAGATGAATAATTTGATCGGTCAAGCACTCAACTTTAAATAAAGAAGAAACAAAAAACAAAAGAAGAAATTGAAGCAAGTGTTGTTATCCTCTACAGATATTTTTCCATCTTCCCATGTGCATATTTATATGTCCATGAAGAATTAAAAGTGAAGACTACCTTTCACTCATTTAGTCAAAGTTGTCAATTGATTAATATACCAAAAAATTATGTCTTGAAGGATCAACCTTGAAATATGCATATAGGATCAACTATTGTTTTCTATTCAAAGAGTAAATCTTTGGACGGAACGTACTTAATGTTATGAACTTGGGACATTCACACGAGCGGTGGGTCTCATCAATATACGAAGTTATATGAATAGCCAAAGGTTAGCAAAATTCACCGATCTCCATAGCATAAGTTCGAAGCCTTGGCCTTCAAAACAATAGACTTTTAGAAGCATCTTCATGGACAATGAAATTGTTTGAAACGGGAAGGCCCAAATGGCCGAGGTGTGAGGATGTTGGAAAGAAGAGCAGTCGAGTGGATAGAGAAGCCAAAGCGAAAGGCCATCAAAATTCATGGACAATGAAATTGTTTGAGGAGTTGTCTCAGTAAACTAGCATTGCAAATTAAGTTAATAGAAATGTCACTGGGACAGCTTGAAATGTCATTTCCCTTCTGAAGACTTGTTTCTAATGTCTTTTCTTTTTTTTTCTAGGTGCAATTTTATATCAGTTAGAATGAGGAAGATGAATAACATGATCTGTCAAGCATACGGCTTTAAATAAAGTAGAAGCAGAAAATAGAAGAAGAAAATGAAGCAAGTGTCATTAACCTCTCTATATATCTCTTTTCTATCTTCCTGGGTGCGTAACTTTTATTTGTCCGTGAAGAATTAGAGGTGAAGACTTGCCTCAACTCATTCAATCAAAGCCATTAATATATTAATATGCCTAAGAATTATGTCTTGAAGAATCAACACTGAAATATGTGTACAGGATCTACCTTCTTCTTTTGTTTCTATTCAAAGGGTAAATATTTGGGTGGGATGTGCTTAATTTTATGTTTCATTAAATCAACTTGGCATATTTGTACCAGTGGTGGGTCTCGTCAATATACGAAGTTATATGAATGGTCAAAGTTCGCAGAATCCACCGATCTCCTAGGTGTAAGTTTCGGCTAAACCTTGGTCTTTAAAATAATTAATATCATGACCATCTTGGGCTTGCTTTTTTTTAACATAGGCTTTTTGCTGAGCCCAATCCATCCACAAGTTGGGCCTTCCACCCAGTTCGCTGTTCGCTCTATGGCATTACTTCACTCTCGGGGTTTTTTCTTTATTTTATGGCGGGATCATATTCTTTTCTTTTCTCTTATGTTTTAATTTGTAAAGTCTCTTAGTTTGCTCACATCTTTTGTCCTGCTATACAGTATCTTATTATATAAGCGGTGTTGGAATTTCTCTTACAAATTTCGTTATAGGCTCACAGCCTTGAGGTTGAGGCACACGTTCAGCCCGATGGAGGGACTTGTGGTCAGCTAGGAATATATTTTGAGGCCAAATGTTCACTTAATGATTTTTGCATGCGAAAATTAAAGATAATCAAGAAAAAGAAATTATAATTTTCAACAATTACTCCCACACAAGAACTTTTAATGCGATTCCCAATTCGAAAATACCATAATGTTTAATGGAGAGATTAGTTTTACGATAAGCACCGCAAATGTATTAGTAATTTTCAAAATTGTTTATTAAATTTGATAAAATAAATCTAATTAAATACGAACCGTTTTTCGGAATGATGAGAGACAAATACAATGATGGAGGGATATGGAAGGGGAGGGAGGGTGGTGGTGGTGGTGCTGGGCCAGATAGATAGGGGGAGGAACGGCTGGCCCCAAAAGGCCAAAAACCCACCACCACTCGATGCAACAGATCATGGCCGAAATGCACTGGTGTCGATCCTCCTCTTCTTCCTCTAACTTTTTCCCATATTGAAAATCGTCTCTCTTCTATCTTTTTTAATTTCTGTAAAAGTAAAGAATTAAAGAATTGAAAGATCTGACCGACCCGAACCTCCCCAACGCCGTTGCGTGCTGTGTACACCTTGTCGTCCCGCCGTTCTCTAACAAAAGCCAAGAAAAAGAAGAAGAAAAAAGAAAAAGAGAGAGAAAAAGGAAGGGGAAGGGGACCGTATCGTGTGGCTGCGATTCCCGGAGATGGCAGAGGAGGTTCGCAAATTCGTGGGGGATTTGTTAGGGTTTTTTAGTGCGCCGCGATGCTCAAGACAGAAACTGGTATTTCAACCTACCCACCCCCCTCACCGAGGCTAAGTCCTAATGACTTTTATCTCTATCTTGATTTGATGGATATGTGGGCTTGGTTTGGGTGCTGCTGGGACGGGGATGAGGATGGCACGTCACGTTCCTTTCTCGTCCAGATTTCGCTCCATTTGCAATGAATTCTCTTTTATACCTTCACCATCACTGTTTATGTCATAAACTTACCCGAAATATGTCTAAGATGTAGAGCTTACTTCACATAATTTATTCTTATGTAACGTGATCCGAGATGCTCTCATGAAAAGAATATTTCCACAGCAAAAGTGAATTGAAGATGAGTTCACATCAATCGGCTTAAGCTTCACCTAATTAGCTTCCATCCCATTTGGACGGGGAGGGATAATGTTCGATCCCTATCTCGTAGGCTTGAAGGGAGTGGCCGGAGAGCAAAAGCCAGCATTTACAAAAAAATAAATAAATAAATGGGTAATGTTACAATCGGTCATTATTATTTTGCTCAAAAATCAAAATCATTCTACTACTGTTTTTTTTCTTGTTTTCACAAAATGTTGCTCTACTTTCTAAAAAACATCGAACGTTCCTTAAGTTATACTTTTCCTTTTGAAGGTCGATCTTTGCAGACATAGACTATTGACACGAACACAATTATACACCTGTCGTGCTATGACTTGCTCAATTTATTTAGCACCAAATTGACACAAGATCCAACAATATAAGAAAAAATACAAATTGAGAGAGAGCTGGGAGTCCATTGCAACGCCCGTAGCTGCCAACTCAAACTCTAAGCTTGCGGCCATTAGAGCCACTCATGCTCAAGTTTGCAGATGCATTGGCCACTCAAGCTCGTGACCATGGCTGCTTGATCTAAGCTAATGGCAACCATGGCAATTGAACTTTGAGCTCAATGCAATCAAGTTTGCAATATCTTTTTGAGTCATGAAATTCAAAGCCATGGCCACTCGAGCTTCGAGCTTGTGCCCATACCCACTTAATTGGTGGTCATGAGGGGGTACAAATTATAATTTTTTTCATTGTTGTGATTGGAAAATCTTGTGAGCTTTTGGTTTAGTAGGATTTAAGGAAGAAGAAGAACAATATGTAAGGGAGAGAGAAAGCAAGATAGACATTTGAAAAAAGAAAAAGAAAACCACATCGGCAAATCAAAGGAAATTAAATCCATGCCAAGAAAGAGTTAATGGCGTTAAGGCCATGTCCGTAAGTTCCATAAAAGAAAAAGAAAACCCGCTCTAATGCACCTATGGTACACCAGTCAAAGATCTACGTAATTTGAATTGAGTAAAGATTACAATTAGACCACGAGTAACAGAATATTTCATTATAGTCAATGGTCCAAGCTTTCCACATTAGACTCCAAGTGAAATTAATACTTATAAGAACTTTGCACACAAAGATGATGATTGCAGGCAATTTCTTTCCCTTATCGTGAAATTAGAGCATTCGATGTATTTCCCCTATTGAAGTCAAATAGCATCACGTACAAGGATTATTTCTTGGTCCAAAAGCATCACCAAAGCAAAACCATCAAACATGATGCTTAATCATCCAGGTCCCGGTCATGGATAAAAGCTACACGAGCAATCATCATGTCTCCAGCCTTTAAAATGATTAAGGATCACGCCTAATCCTCCAACTCAAGAAAGGGGTTGCAGAATAATATCGTGAAGTCCCCAAATGATGACTGACAACAAAAATCGGCACCAAACACCTTCCTTGCAAAACTCAATCAAAGGGTGGTTTCAGATCTAGGCTTCTTCCCTTTTTCAATTAGGAAAAGAGCCAAAGCAAATAAAAAGATTTACTTTGATAATGAGATAATTCGCTTTACGCATTTTCTCGACCTACGAAATACCCATTGACTTAATTAATTTTTGGTCAACCCAAACTTTTGGCCTTTTTTCTATCTTAGGAAAATGGCACAAATGACCCATAAATTTTGAATTAATGTACAATTTGATTTCTAAACTTTTAATTTATTCAATTTGGTCTATGAACTTTATCTTAATGTGTAATGTGATCCGCGAATTTTGATCCATAAACTTTTTGACACGTGTTCCATTTAGTCCATAAACTATATGAAAATATTGATATTATCGTGATCTTCAATTAATAAATGATAATATCGAATATTTTCATAAAGTTGGACTACATTGAATATTTACCAAAAGTCCAAAGACTACATTAAACAAATCAAAAATTTAAGGACGCATTATACATTAGGATAAATTTTAGGGGCCACATTAAATAAATTATAAATTCAATAACCAAACTAGCCATTAGGACTCATCCGTAGGTAAGCATGATTGATTGAGAATCCTCCTGGTCGAGTTTAAAAGCTGCGTTCTTAGCGATTTAAGTGGAGAGCGTGGCGGTGGGTTGATGTCTTAGTCTTCTCGAGGTATGGGGGCTGGTCGCTTATGAGCCTTTCAGACACGGAGGGCATGTGGCGAAGTCTTCGGTCACCGAAAAAAAATTAGCCATTGGGCCAAAAATTCATGAATTATTTATGTTTTTATCTTTACCTATGACATATGTGAATAATTATGCCGAACTGCACGTTTGCATAATCACAGAGGAAATGTTCGATTTGGCGCGTTCACATCCTAGAAGACCTAACTACATACACCTCGAAAACAAGTCAAATGAAAAGGAAGGGGACCAAGAAAGCAACTTTGTCGCTTTCCTCTACCGTTTCTATTTTAACTACGACCTAATAAATTACGAGCTCATTAAAATAAAAATAAAAAGGAGGAGGAAAAGGACACGAAATGCACCAAACAAGTGTCCCGTGAAGCGAAAAAGTCTAATACACGACCTCCCAAACCGCGCAAGGATTCTGACACGTGTATTTTAAAATTGACCGGCCTTCGATTGCTGGCTTTACTCGCCAACCAGCTACCCCATCCTGAATATGGCCCATTACCATATCGAGAATAAATTATCATTTTTATATACCGCGAGAAATATCGAAAAAGAGTGTTTTTTTTTATTTAATTCGTTTGCTCAAGACGTGTTCTGGGGCAGCGTAGGCAGGCTTCCGTCGCGATATAACGAAGGGAAAAAAGACGAAATCGCCTGCCAACCGGTGTCTCCCCGGTCAAGAAAACAGCGGAGCCAGCAGCTTTCGGGACGGGGAGATCGGACACGTGTCGGTAGGCTGGGAATTAAGGAGGGGGGTCGCGGGGCCTCTTGTGTTTGGAAAGAAATGATTCTCGGGTGCCGAGTCATTTGAGTCAGGGGGACGGCCCATAGATCCCGCGCTTTGTCCCCGGTAATGCGTGACCTGATTCTCCGCGGGATTGCCGGTGACCCGGTTCTATTTGAAAAAAAAAAAAGAAAGTAAATATTATATATATATATATAGTCTTATTGGGTGAGATGTGAACGCAAGTCCCCCTTTATTTCTAAAGGAAATCTCCAATTCCGACAAAGTAATGAGAATATCACAAAGAAGGGTCACTACCTATGTGAACATATTAAAGTAAAGAATACCCAACTAACGTTCCATTTATTTCTTTTTTTCTTTTTTACTTTAGATGGGAGATTATTAAAAAGAAAAGGAGATATAGTTCTTCTATGATGAAATGCCTATTTTGTAAGCTCATGAACAATGCTATTTTGAGGTCCACGGGCCCACGAAATACTCCATCTCGAGTTGTATATAGTGAGCAAGTATGCAAGATGAAAGGACAAATGCTATAGGGGCAAATACCCTTTTTTATCAAATGGTATCACTTAATACCTTGTAATCATTTTTAAAAAATCGCATTGTAGATGTTGAGGGAGTGAACAGATTCGCGAGACAAGGAGAAGAGCTGCATCATCCACTCCCACTTGTGAATTTCAACTTTTGCATGTTGTCTATGCTCGAGCCTCTAGCGAATCGTGCAACAATAACAATGACCCATTTATTATTATTTTAAAGTACTCGTCTACATGAAACTTTGGCTCTTGATATAACAAGGGTGGTCAAGTGAATTTCGCGTGAAATTCATGTAATTGATAAGTATATTATAATTCTCTCATGGAGACGGCAATGAATCTTAAAAAAAAAAAGCAATAATGCTACATTTGATCATCTAGACATTTTAATCAAATAAAATATAAATGAGATAAGATATCTAATAACCTATATATAGCCTAGTACATGTCCCAATATGATATGAATGTGCACATACATTACTCGAATTAGTGGTGTACAGTAGATATAACTCATTGAATAAAGAAGGGTCACTACCTATGTGAACATATTAAAGTAAAGAATACTCAACTAACGTTCCATTTATTTCTTTATTTCTTTTTAACTTTAGATGGGAGATTATTAAAAAGAAAATGAGATATAGTTCTTATACGATGAAATATCTATTTTGTAAGCTCATGAACAATGCTACTTTGAGGTTCACGGGCCCACGAAATACTCCATCTCAAGTTGTATATAGTGAGCAAGTATGTGAGATGAAAGGACGAATGCTATAGGGGCGAATACCTTTTTTATCAAATGGTATCACTTAATACCTTTTAATCACTTTTAAAAAATCGCATTGTGGATGTTGAGGGAGTGGACAGATTCGCGAGACAAGGAGAAGAGCCGCATCTTCCACTCTCACTTGTGAATTTCAATTTTTGCACGTTGTCTATGCTCGAACCTCTAGTGAATCGTGCAACAATAACAATGACCCATTTATTAGTATTTTAAAGTACTTGTCTACATGAAACTTTGGCTTTTGATATAACAAGGGTGGTCAAGTGAATTTCACGTGAAATTCATGTATTGATAGGTATATTATAATTCTCTCATGGAGACGGCAATAAATCTATATAAAAAAAAAAAAAAAGCAATAATGCTACATTTGATCATCTAGACATTTTAATCAAATAAGATATAGATGAGATAAGATATATGATAACCCATATATAGCCTAGTAAATGTTCCAATATGACATGAATGTGCACATACATTACTCGAATTAGTGGTATACGGTAGATATGACTCATTGAATATATAATATAATTTCCCTTTTGAGATTTCAACAAGAAAAGAAAAGGTAAGGCGTGGGTTCTAATAGTGTTCACATCACTCCCCAAGCCTAGTGTGATCCCCTTTCGCTCACATGACACCCGTGTGGCTGCCACCACTGTTGGTTTTCAAGACTAGATCTCATGTCTAAAGTAATTGAGCATGAGAAATAGTTTAAAGGTCGCCTCAACGATCAAACCTCAAATCTTAGGTTGGCCGAGCATTGTGGTGGTCGTCACATGACTAGCCTTGACATGGTCAAGTAACGATTGTGCAAGGTCGTTGACCTGGGTAAGGTGGTCACATAAGTAATATCAATGCACAACTGACGTCAATAAATCACAAAAAAAAAAGAGAGAGATGGAATAAGCGAAGTGATTGAGTTGTTTACACATCTCCTGAGCTAGTGGAATCCCCGATCTTGTCAAATAGTAATAACCACCGTCGCCATGGTGCTCTTGAGATAGCAACCACCATCCTTGTGGTCATCTTTCACAATAGCGGCCACCATTCCCTCTCCTCTCCCGTCTTTCTTCCATGATTTGGCTTGATTTTTCTTTTGTGTTTTTCTTTCTATATTCTTTTTCCTAGATCATATATTTCCATAATGGGTGTATCTCTATATAGCATTATATTCAATTCACCAAACAAAGCCTAACTAATATGCAAAGGGTATTGTAACGAGATAAGTCTAAGAGAATACATAACTCGTTTCTTAAAACTTAATAGGATTTAAAGTTTGAAACGCATTTTTTAGATTGAGTTGTGAGACTATTTGAATACTCATTATGAATTTCCATAAATTCAAAATGAGTCAAGATTTCTCGGGAATAACTCGATAAATTCAAACATGAAAGACATTTTGCCATAATATTTTATACTAGAAGAGGAGGATTCATCTGATTCGTCCGCTTTGACAGGTTTCATCGTATACTGCGGTCAATATGAATTTTGTTGCACGCGTCATGCTCCTCAAAGTAATAATCATCACGACAGAGGAGAGGAGAGAGAGAGAAAGAGAGGCGGGAAGGAGGCGTTATGTAATTTGTAATGGTGGGCCCACGTGTGGTCTGTGGGTTGGCAAGTCAGGGATCTGTGGGGCCTACCTTTTGGCGTCATTTAGGAATTTGTTTTTCCTTTTTCCTTTTCTTTCTTCTTTTCCTTTGCATTAAAGAGGCAAAATAGATTACAAATCGCGACCGTCTTCTCCGAATCGACAACATAAGTGAACCTTAGGGATGTTTAATTCCCTAAATCCGTCTCAAACACCACTAATCCGTCTTCCCTAATTCGTTTGAACTAAAGAGACTAAGCCTGATCTTTAAAGGAGGAAAATGGAGTCGGTCAAAGCTAGTTAACTTCACTAGAAAAAATCATAAAAAAAAGGAAAGAACATGATCGATATAAATTTATTTTCAAAAAATCGAATTAAACACACAATCTTTCTTTCCACTAATAGAGATCCGGGCTCCAAAGAGTTGATTAAATAAATAGGAAGAATGGGAGATATCAAATTATCAAGAAGATTGAAATTTTAGGATCACGAAAAATAAGAGAAATTACTTGCTTTAGTTATCGAATTGAAAATAAATGGTTATGTTCACGATCTTTGGACCACCTGAAATTGTAAAGTGAATTATTGCACTTTTATATTTGTTTTTTCTATTTTTGTTTATAGGCATTGAGGCCACAGTTAATCCATGGTCCTTGGCTTTACTTGGATTGATATGGATCAGCCTTATTATCGTGCTCATGGGAGCTATTAGAATTGGGAAAATGTCACAAATGGTCCATATACTATTACTTAATGTGCGATTTGGTCGCGAACTTTCGATCGGCTTCGATTTGATCGAACTATTGATAAATGCCCAATTTGGTCGCTGGATTTTCGATCGCTCGATTTGGTAACTGAACTATTGATAAATGTTTGATTTAGTCTTTTGTTACTATTTTTCCTTTTTTTTTTTTTTGCTTATAGTAACGAAATTGAAAAAAATAACGAAAAAAAGAAGAAAAAATAGTAACAAAAAAAAAAAAGAAAAAAATAGTAACTTAAAAAAGAAAAAAATGACGAAAAAAAGAAAAAATAACGAAAAAAAGAAAAAAAAAGTAAGGAAAAAAAATAATAGTAACAAAAAAATAAAAAGAAAAAAGAAAAAAATAGTAACGAAAAGGAAAAAATAAAAAAACAAGAACGAAAAAAAAAGAAAAAAGAAAAGTTCAATAGTAGCGAAAAAAAAAGAAAAGGAAAAATAGTAACGAAGGACTAAATCAGACCTATTTATTTTGTAGCAACTTTGCTATAGATACTTGATATATTGACGTATGTTTAATGCCAAAATGAAGGGTGTTCTAAGACTATTAGAATTTTGTTACTGCATTTGTGTCCTGTTCAAAAGCAGAGAGAAAAGTTTTACGTTTTTGTCAAATACTTCAAATATCATATGAAGGTTATAAAACAAATAATTGTACAAGCAAATATATGTTAAATAAAAAATCAAATTACTTGCTCCCGCGATATGTGGGAAAAAAGCAGAACGTTAAAAACACCCATTGGAACAAATCATAACATAGTAATCCTACAAATAGTATCTATTGATTTATTGAGACACGCATTTCGAAATATTATCATAACGCTTTATTCAGGAGAGAGGGAGAGGCGAAGAAATGAGGAAAACTTTTTAGAGATCTCCATAAAAGGGAAAGGAGCGAGAATTCGAAATAATTTCTTTTTGCAGGTCCATTTTTCGTCATTGTTAACCTAAAAAGAGATTCCGCCACATTATCATCCAAAAAAGAAATTCAGAAGCTCTGTTCGGCGTCGTCCAAAAAGGAGCGATAGGAACGAAAAGAAAAAGGAAACACAAAAATAAATAAAAACCAACTTCACGAATTTCTTTTTAAAGAAAAGGAAGAAACGAAGAAAGGAAAAGGAAGGCGGTCGGAGAAGTAGGTTGGTGGGGACAAGCGAGGGAGGAGCTAAGGACGACGGTAGAGAAAAGAGAACCGAGCCATGAAGGAGACCGGTTCCATTACAACGATAGGAGGGGGCCAAATTTCGACAAAAAAAAAAAAAAAAGGAAGAAGGGAGCCAATTTCTCAACCAGAGAAACCCCCTCCCCCCAAAAAAAATCGAAAATTATAATATATATATTTTTTAAATAAAGAAAAGAAAGAAGAACCCTCCACCTAAAGAAAACAAATTTAAGCCATCCCCTCTCCCCCCCAAAAAAAGATATCGAAAATTATAATAAATATTTTTTTTAAATAAAGAAAAGAAAGAAGAGCTCTCCACCTAAAGAAAACAAATTTAAGCCATCTCCTCTCTCTCTCTCTCTCTCCCACCACCCCCCACCCACGAAACCAGAGAAAAGGCCAAAAGAAACGAAAAACACGTAAAGCCCAGAACGCGAAAGAAATCAACATAAATTCCATTCCCATCTCTTCACCGAGATGAAGAAGTGGTAACAGGGATCTTCCGCAAAGAGGCGATAGCATCTCCGGCCCGCGTCTTGCTCTTCCCTCTCCAATCCCATCCATCCATCCATCCATCCGCCCAAACCTCCCTTTCCCTCTCCATCTCTCTCCCGCAGCATGATTCCGAGCCGAGCCGCCGCGGCGCCCGACGACGTCCCGGAACTCGCCGGATCGGCACCGAAGGGCCACGTACAACAACAGCAGCAACAGGTCGGCGCCGGTGAGCCCAAGTACAGGGGCGTGCGGAGGCGGCGGTGGGGCAAGTACACCGCCGAGATCAGCGACCCCATCAAGAAGGCCCGCGTCTGGCTCGGCACCTTCGCCTCCGCCGAGGAGGCCGCCCGCGCCTACGACCTCGCCGCCGTCCGGTTCCGCGGCTCCAAGGCCAAGACCAACTTCCCCGCCTCCCTCTACGACCGCGACGATGCCCAGGCCCAGGCCCCGGCCCGGATCCGCCGCCACGCCGCGGCGCGGGAGGACCCCCAGCAGGGCCGGCGCGCGTTCCCGCAGCGGCCGACCTGCAGCAGCCTGAGCAGCACCGTGGAGTCGTTCAGCGGGCCTCGGCCCCCGCCGTCCACCGCCGCCGCGGCGCCGCAGCAGCAGCCGGAGAAGAGGTACCGGAGGTCGCCGCCGGTGGAGCCGGAGGACTGCCAGAGCGATTGCGATTCGTCGTCGTCCGTGGTGGACGATTGCGGAGGGGGCGTCGAGGAAGGGTCCTCGTCGACGTCGTGGTTCAGGAGGAGGGGTCCTTTGCCTTTCGATCTGAATCTGCCGCCGTCGTCGGGCGGGGTCGACCTCGACGGCGAAGATCTGCGGTTGTGCCTGTGAGTGGTTGGGCGGCCCGTAAAGAGATATTAAAAGCCATGTCTTGAATTATTTTTTATTTTTTTTCCTCTCTCCCGATATTCTGCTTGTATTCTCATTGCGGAAATGGAATGAAAAAGATGAGATGAAACGAAGAAATAGTCTTTAACTTGATGCGCATTACTGGGCGATTTTTGCTTGAAAATCGACTGAGATTCCTGTGGTATGAATATGGTGGATATGCTGTTACATCTTCTTGCTGGTGCCTGAAGGCATCTCTGCATATAGATCTGCAGAGCTGATGTTGATGTTACAGTGGTCTGTCCTTAGATCATCAAGTTTCCAAACTTTTTCTGCGAAATTTCGTTTGCTAGGTGAAATAGATTCGAGGTTCGCGTTGTTGGGCATTCGATGCCAAATGGGTTCTTGTTGCTCGCCATGGATCGAGGGTCTTAATGCGTTTTCCGATCTGGAAATGCGACCAGACGGGATCGATTCTTAGCATGTCCTTATGCCATAAACAAGAAATGGTGATGTTTTTTGGAGTCTCGAAGCGTTTGTATTCGCTTGCGCTGCCTTGCCTTGCAAGAGTTGCTCTCTGCTGATGTGCCTGAAAATGGGCGGGGCTTGATGCGCGTGATCTTTTGTTCTGAGACATGAATTCAGGAATCGAGATTCGGTCGGAAAGCAGAGTTGGGGAATTCGGACCGAACGTGGTTGGGAAGTCGGTCAAGTTCATCGAGCACGGTCACATTATGCATTTGGTTAGACAAATCATTCCGGAACACGGGAGATTGGCCATTAGTAAGTTCATCGTGAGCTGGAGTTAGATTTTTGGGAGGCTGTCTCCGGCCTATTTTCGACTGAATTTCTATTTTGATTGGGGACGGATGCTCTTGCTCACCCGCAAATTTTTGTTTTATTCATGGAATGCGCTAAAACGTAACCTAAACCCTCAACAGCAGTTCCCAATCCAAACTACGAAAAGATCCCTTAAGACATCAAGAGTTGACCACCTGGATGCAATTGCTGTTTCAGGTAAAATGCAGTGTCTGCACAAAATTGCTGGGCGGAAAAAGGTGAATCGCTGATTTGAGAATTAGCAATCTTTCTATAGCCCTTACGAAACTTAGCACACAACTTCAAGATACTGGTTCTTAGTCGACCTTCCGAAGTGCCCCCCTAGAGTCTTCTTATTTTTCTTCCTGTTTCATAACTCGGGCGCTTAATAAGTTTTATGATCCGGGCGCTAAAACCAGGAATTGGGTCGCGTTGAGAGGTTTCACAACGCGCATCGGTTCGCATACGCGTCAGATAGGCAGGCCGGAGGTGCCATATGAACGAAGGAGGAATAAGTGGTGGTGGGTGTTAGTGCCAGCTCGCATGGCATGGCATGTCATATCAATTCGCTCACTCGGTTGCCATCTTTGAATTGTGGACGAGGGAAGCCGCCCGGAAACCGGCTGAACGGGTCGTATTCGGCATGGGGGGATCGACTTTTGCCTTATTTTTTTCGTGTGGGGTGGGGAGAGGGGGGTGGGGGTGGGAGGGAAGGTGCGTCCGGGTATTCTGTTCTGCCTGTATTATTGTATTCGTTGCTTCCACTTTTGTTCGAGTGGGACAAGACCCCTTCTCTCTTTCTCTTCTTTTTGCGAGGAGGGGGGTGGGGGGTGGGGGTGGCTGAAGATTCGAGTTTTGATGGGGGGGCGTGAGTTGGGGTTTTCGAGCCTCGAGCTGATCGAAGGCGTTGGCGTAGTGGGGTTTTGAATGGGTGATATGATGTGGCATCTCGTTGGGAGAGGGAAAGGTCATCCGGCGTGGGGGTAGGGGAGAGAAGGTGGGCGGCACGTTTTGACCACCCATTTGAGACCCGGCAAGACTTTGGGAAATGCATCATGTATTAGGCGATTGTGATGTCGACTGGAGCTGGTCGTCTGGCGGGATCGGATGGGGCCGGGCCGGGCCGGGCCGGGCCGGGCTAGAGCTAGAGTTGGGCGGGTCGGGTTTTCTCGTGTTAGAGCATTGCTCAAACCCCTTCATTTTACCCACTCGAGATTGGGCGGTCGTTCACTCTCTGACGTCAATCCTAATATCTATTAGAGGGACCATGAATAATAATGCCCCTTTTTTCGTACAACGGTAAAAGAGAGAGAAAAGAACTTTGTCAATTAACCCTCGCGCTTAGAATTATTGGTTAGCCAACAAAGACAAGTAAAATTATGGCCCAAGTGAATGACATCGGTTTTAGGGACTGTTTTTTGAAATCGGTTTTCTTTTGTATCAACGGGTGTATGAGATTTTTGAGGTCGTCCTCAAGAGAATGTATAAGTGTGGTAATTCCGAATTTGTACTCAAGTCTTGAGCGAGAGGAATAAACACACTTACCGCTTTAAATAATCCATTGATCATGGATCCTATGTTCTTATCAAGGCCAGCTTATTAGATGACTATCTCTTCCGAGCGGCCAAAAAATTAAGCCAACGTTGGCAATTACTCATGCATTTGATTTGTTTAGGGAAAAAAGAAGAAGAAGAATGGTAAAAGTAGCCTTTTTTTCTTGCTAAAATTGAAAATATATGGGGAAAATTTTAAGTAAGAACTTGAAATACCCTCATTTTTTTTTTCAAATAAGAATTTCAAGTAGATTTGTATTAAATAAGAATATGAAGTAATCATGTCAGTTACAAATAAAGATTTGGAGTGGTTATAACAATTTCGAATGAGGGTTTGATTTTATTGGTTGCCAGTTGACTAATTTTTTTCCAATTGATTGAGGGCACTTTTGTCAAAATAAAATTTTATTTTTAAATTATTTCAATTTTTATTTTCTCTTTTCTCTCTCTTTTCTTCCTCATCAGTCGCTGCCTAGGGTCACCTCCATTGTGGCACTTGATGGCCACGAGCAAGGCGACCCTCACCTAGATCTAGTGGGGACAGTCTCACCCAACCCTCTCCAAGCATCGTTGGTTGCTAGTAGTCAACCACTGGCGAAAAGGAAAGGGATAACCAGAAAAAAAAAAAAAGGAAGAAGAAGAAAAGGTAAAAAAGAGAATAAAAAGAAGAAGGTAAATGACGAAAACGTCCTAATCAACTAAAAAGTCAGGTTATTTAAGAAAATAATATCACTTCAAACCCTTATTGGAATAAAATCTACCTCGGTTTTAATTTAGAATTTTTCCAAATATAACCAACTATTGTGGAATAAAATTATACCTGAACGTATGCAAATCTTTTAAAGGTTTCAAAAAGTTTCCTTTTTTTTCTTTTACCTTTTGCATTGGGGGAGTAAAAGGAACAAGTTTTACCTGATGCTACTTGATAGTGACACATACATAGAAATAATTTCATTTTCCCTTGGTAGGCTTGTTCCCCGGCGACTCAGAATAGTTCGGGCGGTCGATGAAAATGGAGGGCTTTCGGCCCGTCGTGAAGAGGGAAATGGAGGAACGCTCTTGGACCGCAACGAATGTCGCGTTTCGTACTTCGCGGGTTGTTTCTGCTGGCCCAATATGGAGCCACTGTCTTCTAGTCAACGCACTTCATATTCGTCATCCATCATTCACGTCTCTCTCTCTCTTCTCATTATGCTGAAGCTTCGGTTTCACCGCGCTGAACATCATCTAAACTTTTATTGTTCGAGCGTGCTACTCATTCGCCCTTTGCATCGAGTATAAATTTGCGGGGATTGAGTAATTTGTAGCTTCATTGACGGGGCATTAAGTTTTACGAAACCTGTATTATAATCTCTTCATCCCACCGCGAGATGGGTGTTTGATTAGAGAACAATCTTTTCTAGCAACACAAGCCCATCCGCAGGTAAACTTGGGAAGACGATTTGGTTAACTTTGAACTATAGATCGCCCCATTTATTTTAATTCCCCCCCCCCCCCCCCCACACCCAAAACAATCAAAGCCCTTACAAATCATTTTGTCGTGGACAGCTCACATGCATCGGAGCCAAGCAGAATCCAATATTTGCATATGCAAGACCCACCTAATCGGCCTCGTCCCGCGATTCACAGGCGGCCACCTGCCCCTGCGCCGTTCACCCAGCACACGTTGACTTGTTTAATGGAGCTTCTTCTGATGTCTGCGGTGTCTTGCTTTTTGTCTTGGTCGGTCCCGGCTGTTTCTATCGCTCTCGTGTCCTCCTACGTTTCGTTCCATCCCCGCCACGAGCGGAGCAACGTGGGGGCGCCACGCGTGGCGTTCTCATTGGGTGCCGGCGGCCGAGATCGGGGGCCCAAGCGTACACGTTGCACGCCCGGGCCCACCTCCAGCTGGATTGGCGCATACGGCGCATGATGATCTGGGTCCTCTTTAACTTTAATTTTGAGTGCCAATTCCGAAACGCATCCTAGAATAGTCGGAAATCTTATTTATTTATTTATTTTTCTACTTTCGGGTTTTCTCTCTCTCTAAATGGATGGGTTAATCGAAAACGTAAAGTTACGAGAGAATCCGGCGGATTCCAAGCCTTGCGAAGCGGAAGGTAGACAGACGTGCTGAATGTCCCCCCTCCTCTCATTGGCTGAGCTTATCGACAAATTACAATGCCCACAAATGACGAAAAGGATAGATGTCCTCAAGGTTTAAAAGAAAAAAAAAAGGTTAGACCGGTCATATATACGTTGAGGTTGCTTATTAATCAAGGAGACTGTAAAAAAGCAGCTACCGCAATTCAATTGTGGTGGTTTTGATAATGGTGCCATTCTAATTACAAAATGTCCAATTCAAATAAATGTCGCTTGATGCACATGGTACTCAAAAAACATACCGAAAGCAGAACATTTTTCCATGCCTTGCAATATATAAGTCGTGATTCTATGAGTTCGTCTAGTCCGAAATTTTATCATAGGTTTGTTTTACTAGACCTCGATTAGCATAAATATAAGACAAAAGGCATCAAATATCTTAAAACTGTGCCTCATGATAATAATCTCAAACTTGTACTTATGTGACACATTTATTTTTTTGTCAATATTCGTCGATCAATATCATTAAAAATTTACCTATATGGACACTGAAAAGTAAACATTACCGATATGACACCGCGCTATTTGTGGACGTTGGAAAGTAGATGATGGTAACATAGCATTGCATAACTTAGGTAAAATAAAAAGGAAGATGTCTTGAATCTTAATAGGGGTTAAACGTGTCATTAAGAATAAGTTTGTGATTTTTTTGTATGGAAAGAAAAAATTTAGATTAAATACGGCATAATGGGCATAATTTGAAGTTTTTAGTGATTTTTTCCTTAAAATACTTACTAAATTTGACAATATTTGCATCCGCAAAAATTAAAAAAAAAGATCCCGACATTTTTGCCCCACCGCATATAACAAGTTCACAACCCGATGGAAGTTTAGAAACAGGAAACTCAGGATTTTGCACTTTGTCCGTCGCGCCCCCGCTTCCTCGGAGGATCTCCCTTCTTCCCCCCTGCCGTCACCATCCGCCATGGAAGAGGGCGGCGGCGGAGAACCTCTGATCGGCGAACGCCGCCGAAGCGTCACGTTCGCGCGGTGCGTGTCGCACGCGCAGGACGAGCTGCAGAGCTTCCGGTCCTACCTCCGGTGGATGTGCGTGGACCAGTCGAACGCCTGGACCGCCTGCCTCTCCTGGTCCATGTTCCTCGTCTTCGCGATCGCCGTCCCCGCCACCTCCCACTTCCTGCTCGCCTGCTCGAGCTGCGACGCCAAGCACGCCAGGCCCTTCGACGGCGTCGTCCAGCTGTCGCTCAGCAGCCTCGCCACGCTCTCCTTCGTCTGCCTGTCGCGGTTCGTGCGGAAGTACGGCCTCCGGAGGTTCCTCTTCTTCGACAAGCTCTGGGACGAGAGCGAGACGGTGAGGGACGGCTACACCGACCAGCTCAATGTACGTTCTCTCCATCTCTCTCTTTCTCTCTCGATGATTTCTGTGCCCGTGACGGTCATGACGATCTTCCGGTTTGTGTTGCATTAAAGTTGCGATTTTTACCTTGATTAGCTGAATGCTGCATTCGTGACATGTGATCAATCTTCCAATTTCAATCTTCCTTGATTTGCCATTGGAAATGTTAGTTAAAAATTGACAGAGGATTCGCTCTCGTTTTTTTAACGAGGGTAGTCGTAGTCGTTGATTTTCATCGGTTTTCCGATCCGCGTGGCTTCTGGAATGCGTGGCTAGCTAATGAACAGGTAATGAGCAATAAGAAGGTTCTGGGTCCGAGTCCTGACGTGGAAGTTATGCTTTTAGCGTTTCTGCTCTTTTCATGATTCTAATCGACGACCTTCGATGCGTGGCTGTAAAGTTGTGTAGCGTGAACCTGGACTAGTGTAGGACCACAGAATTGATGGGGACAGGGATCCACCAGAGAGAGAGAGAGAGAGAGGTGATGATCGACGATAGGCAAAGAGATCCCGTTATCTCCTGGAAAATGAGTAGATCAAGCTGATCACATATCGAGAAAGCAGGTCGACACCACTCCCCTTGATATGGCATGATTAAGCTGGTTCAGTCCATCACAGTATCGAGATAATGAGTATACATTCAATACCATGTTGGAGCATAGGGACTTTCGGGTGTGGTGTCATCTGATCTGATTCTTGCATGAGCCTGGCTCAATTGAGCTGGCACCTAAATCATTATTAGATCAGGGAATCCACATGAAGCCCACACTGTCCGACATTCCAGATTCTTGGATGAACGGTAAACCAAATAAGTAATTGTATAATACGGGGATCTTACACTTCTCATACATGATTGAAGATGAACAATATATCCTGTCATCAGATGAAGAAAATATCCATAGGAGTTTTCCACTAAGAAGGTTAAAACTCTTCCTGTCCCTGGCAATCAGCAGAGCAAGTGCTGATAACACCACCATTTTTTACGTCTCAGATTCATATCAGAAGTATGTGGTGCCACCAATTAAAGAGCTATAATAGATCTGCAGATCTTATTTGATTCTTCAAGAGGAAATTCATTGATGTCAAGTCATCTGAACAAGCAGGGACGAATGAAGAGCATACTTATAGTTGGTTCGACTTACAAAAACTGCAGTCTTCTCTGGATGGAGTTCAAAAAGTGAATGGAACAGCAATTTGGGGTTGGATACCATAAAATGTGATAGAAGAGAGAATATGATAAATGATGGCTTGCAGGATCATCAAATTTACAAGTATAATTGGCTGGACTTGATTGAATGTCTATTTTCTGTGATTTGTAAGCTCAACTATTGATGCTTTGCTACAACCTGATGATTGTGTCATGAGTATGAGCATTAAGTTGACCTCTCATCATCATAGAACTTGGACCATCGCTTGCACGAATTGTCGTGATGACTGGAGTAAGGATCACACTTTTAGGTGTTTTCTCTTTTCTTTAAGAAAAAAAAAAGAAGAGGAAAGGGGTCTAAGAAAGATTGCTATTTGTCATATGGTAGGTTTTTGCTAGCTATACTGTTATGACATGCTAGATTTTTACTAGCTATAGTGTTTTACCTTACGTGCTGTACAAACATGTCATCGTTCATGCAGAGATCATTGAAAATCCTCTCCATATTCGTCCTCCCCTGCTTTGCAGCTGAGAGTGCTTATAAAATATGGTGGTATGCCTCAGGAGCCTCTCAAATACCGTTTTTGGGGAATGTTTACCTGAGTGATGCCGTTGCTTGCATCATGGAGCTCTGCTCATGGCTCTACCGCACAATGGTCATTTTCTTGGTGTGTGTACTCTTCCGTCTGATCTGCTCTCTCCAGATCTTGCGACTGCAAGACTTTGCACAGTTGTTTCAAGTGGACTCAGATGTGGCTTCGGTCCTATCTGAGCATCTTAGGATCAGGAGACACCTTCGGATCATAAGCCATAGGTACCGTGCGTTCATATTGTGGGCTCTGGTTTTGGTCACTGGAAGCCAGTTTGCCTCTCTGCTTGTCACTACCAAGTCCACCGCAGATGTTAACATTTACCGTGCAGGAGAATTGGCTGTAAGTTCTTTACTCTAAACATTAAGAAAGGGCTTCACAAACTTATTTGCATCTTTCTTGCCCATGAGGAACTCTAATTCTGAGATCAATTTGCAGATTTTCATTACAATTCAGATATTATGAATTTGTGACATAATGAAATATGTTTGTGCACGAGCACCTCTCTTTTAGTACTTTCCAGCTTTAACAGCATACTAAGTGGGGTTAACATTTGTAATTGTACAGCTTTGCTCGATGACTCTGGTTGCCGCGCTCCTCATCTTGTTGCGCAGTGCAACCAAGATTACACATAAAGCACAGTCCGTGACATGCCTTGCGGCAAAGTGGCATATATGTGCAACACTCGATGATTCTTTCGAGGCAAATGATGGCGAGACACCAGTGGCTCAGGCTGCCCATGGCCAGGTCTTTGCTGTAAGAAGTACAGAATCAGAGAGTGATGCTGGGGATGAGGAAGATGACTTGGACAATAGCAAGTTAATCCCAGAGTATGCCTATAGTACCATCTCATACCAGAAAAGACAAGCCCTTGGTAAGTCCTTTCAACCCTTTACCTTAATTTGAAGAATAATTTGCTTAACCTTAACTTGAACGGAAGCATGTCCTAGTAATGATTTTGACAAATAGTACCAAAACGACTCACCTTCCACTCGTGTTGATGTTGAACTTTATGTTTTTGCACATTTACATAGTTGGCAGCAACATAAGTGATGGTACCAAGGGACCATAATGTCCCCATTGCATATCTCATCTCGCATTGGAATTCATGCTTCTGACGTAGATCATAGGATAGTTGTTTTGCTGACCGAGTTCCTTGGCTAATAATGGCAGTGACATACTTTGAGAATAACCGGGCGGGGATAACAGTGTACGGATTCACGTTAGACAGGACTACTCTGCACACCATATTTGGCATTGAGCTCTCCCTTGTGCTTTGGCTGCTTGGAAAGACCGTCGGCATATCTTGAGAAATTGAGCATTCGGGTTTAAGACTAACTTATGCCGCACCAGTTGCAGAACAGAGGAAGACCATCGGCATATCTTGAGAAATTGAGCATAAGGGGTTTGCCAGAGAGAGAGAGAGAGAGATAAAGAGTTGTGCATGTAAAGGCATTCTGTTCATTTTTTTTCCTTCTTATTTCCAACCTGTAATATCCACCTATGTAGAATATGATCATCTGATCACATTCATTTTGTAATCCATATTGGGTTTCTGATTACTACGTGAGTTCAGCTCAATTGGGTGACGATTGTCCCCTGGTAACTCAAATTTCATGCTGCCGGAGACTGTCCAATGTTAAATTTCTGGAATTCCAACTCTGGGTTTCTGAGCGTTTGTTATTCTTGATTGACGAATCCATTCAGGTGAAACCCATGTTGGATGGGTGTTCGATGGAAGCTCTTGTACTTGCTTGGGACTCACGTTAGCTGTAAAAACTGATCGACAAACTGAGGCCGTCATGGATAAGCCGAGCCTCCAGGTTAGATGGACTGCCCGCACGTGTCGTATTGAGCGACATGTTTGTGTTCGACTGTCCCCTATTATGCGACAGGGACATTTTCCCAGCGATCTCATTTTTAGGCCTAGCTTGTAACCATCCGTCACAATCAGTATCATTGCGGCAAACATGCTGTTGCGGCTGTGTCGTGGAAAAGTTCAAGGCTGTTGTCCAGGCTATCGCTTTATCTGAATAAACGGATATGAGACTAATACAGTAAGGGGCGAGTAAAACAGTCTGACCAAATCGGCTGGTTTTGGGGGATCTGAACTGGTTCAGTTCTTGATTCCTAAAATTTGAAATTGATGAATATCGATCTGGTATCCGATTCCAGGTGTAAACCGAACTATGACTGGACTAATATATATAACAAGACAATTGGGCCTTTGGTCGAGAGAGCCCTACTCTTATCAATTCTCAATCGCCCCCCCTTCGGAGACAAATAAGCTTTTTATATACGTATTAACAAACAGACTCCCAACCCAAGTGCCTTTTGATAACCAAAAATTTCTTTTCCATAAATAATTTTTCTATTAGTTTGTTTACAGAATAGAAATCATTTGATAAACCTCTTTCGCTTTTTTTATTTGGAATAAATTTCTATTCCAAAATTGATTTGGAAGAGAAATCATAAATATAAATTTTCTACTTCGATTTTTGGAAAAGAAATCAAAAATAATTTTTTCCAACTAAACCCTAATTTCGGTGAATCGTCCCTCATCTCCTCTACATCTCTGCCTCCTCCTCCTCCTCCTCCGCCTCTCCTCATTTGATTAAAAATAAAAATAAATATATTCATTTTATTCATTTAAAAATAAAAATAAATTTATTAAAAATTAATAAATTATTTTTATTTATCATTTTATTTTAGTTTAGTAAAAATAAATTTATTAAAAAATAATTTATTTATGATAAATAAAAATAAATTATTTTTATTAAAAATAAATTTAATATATTTATTTTTATTTGCCTTGAGTGTTTTGCCAAATAAATTTATTTTTGTTTTTAATTTTTATTCATTCTAAAATAAATTTATTCGTAAAATAAAATAAAATAGAATAAATAAAATGATTTTATTTTTAAGGATATTTTTATTTTATTTATGATTTATTTTATTTTATTCTTTATTTTTTTGTTACTAAATCATTTTTATTTTTATTTTTTATATTAATGGTCATCTGGTCGTTCTTTGTCAGTCGTCAAAAAGAAGAAATTTTTGTCGTTATCAAACGGTTATTATTGCTTAAAAACTCTTACAGAAATGAAATAGAAAAATCTATTTATGTTCCATAAATTATTTACCAGAATGGTTATTAAATGCACTAATAAGCTAAGCATCTGGGGTACGATTCTGATTTCTGTTGGACATAGCTCAAAAGTGACTAACCCTTTCTCCTTCCTAGCTGCCGCCTAGAGTGCAGCCTGCATGTTGAAGACTGAGGTCACCCTAATATCTATCCAGGTGTGGGGTGGGAGAGGAGAGAAGGGATGAAGGCTCCTTTTGCATTTTTCACAGGTTTACAAGTAGTGATTGAGATTGCATTGGATCGAACAGCTTTTAGTTATTCGTCTGCCTGCAAGCTCTCAACGCATGTGAACTCAGAAAGCGAATTAAAAAGACTAGCTACAAGAGATTATCTTTTCATAGCCTTTAACTTAAATAGTAATATAACTAGATTACGCTATTTCAAGAGATTATCTTTTCATAGCTTTTGCTTTATTTGTATAAAATGGACACGACAATGTCTTACTCTAATATTGACTAGGGAGCAAAAGATCTGAATCGAATTGGCCGTTTTTGGGTGACTTCCGCAGGAATCGGTCTGTTTCCGTTCCTAAAATTTGGAACCAGCGAATATTGGTCTGGTTATGGACAAAATTACCAGAATCGGATTGATCTATAATATTAATATCCATTACTCTGAAATCTTAATTCCCTACTCGGTCACGCTTCCTGCTCATGCTCCTCTCACTCTCGCTGCTCTCGGTCACACATCACTCACGCTTCCCGTGGCTCGACGCCTCTCGCTCAAGCCTCCCATGTCATGCCCATGCCTCCCTGGTGGCTCGACGCATCCCTCGGCTCTCACCTGAGTCACGTTCCTTGCCGCTTGCTGCCTCCCTCTCGCTGTCTCATCTCGAGACTTGACTCTTGCCTCCCTCTCTTTCTCTTGCCTCTTTTCACTAGTTCAACTACCCATCGTGACCGTGATTGCATTGAATTAATGTATATACTCAATGCTCTGTTTATGGCCGTTCTTTGTACAAGTATAGGCTAAGAATTACAGTTGAGATTCATGTGAAATACTCCTTAACTTAGGATTTGTTAATGGACTCCACCTGTTTTGATGCTGTAGTGATAAGCTTGGATCGTAACAATTGCTTCGATGTTGCGTTTTAGACCCTTTTTCGAACTGATTCTTGTGTGTTTGTTAAAATGCCAGAATGAAATGTGTGAACTAATCTGAGAAGTATTATTATGCTTATTGTTTGGATTGATTGTTGTTCAGTAGTCCTCATTGGAACACCGAATTGTGACACTACAATCTACAGTCAAGACCTTACTGGATTCCCGTTAAATTGTTTATGTGTTACCTTTCATGTATATTATCTCATATAAAAAGCATATAAAAATCTGCCATGAGAAATGTCAGGTGTTCCGTAAAGTCATTGAGATTTGTTTTGCTGACTGCTTGCTGGCTTTGGAAGGAACTGAGAGATTTATCATTGAAATGTCACCGGTTCCTGGTTGGTTCTATTCCCAAGTGGATCTAGGATCAATAGGTCGATTCTCAATTCCAAGATGAAAACTGATCCATTTTGAAACTGATCGCCCTTAGTTCAAGGGGTGGAGTGTCGGCTATCGCTCTCTTTGTATAGATAAAAATGAAACTCTTATTTATAAGGAATTCATTATTCTTCTTACAAAGAGGGTCTTCTATTACTCTCTCCACTCATTTTGCTACCTTATACACTACCCTTGTTCCTTCCCTCTTTTTACTTTTTCTTTGTTCTAATTGTAAGCCCTGTGTATCGGAGAAGTCCCTTCTGTTTTGGCACGATACTTTTGCGGTTTTTTCCGAAGTCCCCCGACTTTTATTGAAAAAAAAATTGAGAGAAAAAGACAAGGAATACCAAACCTTTCACACGACACTTACTTAAGTGTTAAAACTTTTTTTTGTTCACTTAAGTATCACAAATTTGAAAAATCACTCACTTGAATACTACTTTCGATTTGTCTCGTCGGAAAATCCAAGGTGGACACTGATTGTTCAACTTGGCGTCACCGATAGTCCAACGTAGCTTTGCTAGCGTGACGTGGATATTTTTTTAATATTATTTTAACATTTCAAATATTTTTTTGAATATTTTTTTGTTTTTTTTTTTTTTTTTTTTAGGGTCATTGAGGGTCACTAGCGACCCTTGTTGGGCACGAAACCCTTGTCTAGATTAGGTGATGGCCGCCTCGCCCTTGGTTGAGAAGGCCCCAGGTGAGGCCGCAAGGGCCCTCCAATTCTAGGCCACCATGAGGTCACGATGCCTCCACTCATGGCCTTTGCAATCAGATCTAGGCGAGGGCCGTCTCGCCATCGTCACAAAGGCCAAAGCATCGCAACACCTCACTGACCGTGGGTGATGACGCCTAGAGCGGGCGAGTAGATGCACACGTGGTGTCCGCTACATCTAATGGCCTTCCTACTCTATTTCGCGGCGCGCCTATATGAAAGTCACAAAAAACTGTACCTTGCTTCTAATAATTATTTTCTCTTTAATATTTGAAAATGAGAGATTTTAATCCTAAGTTCAGAATCACGCGAAAAATGAAAGATGCTTTAGGTATTCTCGGTGAATTTAAAGTAGAATTTTGAGAAATTCAAATGCTAAAACAGACCCGGTCCGCGAGCCGACTCAATTTCACTGCTCGCGCCGCCTCTCTGCGTGGGACTGGAGCGAGGGAGACCGACCGAAACAGGCTCTCCTCTGAAGAAACGCCGTCGCAGAGGAAGGGGGAAAATGTTGCCGCAGAGGATGAAGAAGGCCGCGGCCGACAACCCCAAGAAGCTGACCAACCTGATCGACCTCGTGAACCTGCCCTCGACCGTGCGCGACTTCGTGGGGCAGTCCCAAACCTCCCGCCTCGGCTGCTTCATGCGCGTCTGGTCCTACATCAAGTCCAACAACCTCCAGGTCAGTCGTCGTGCCCCGTAGGTTGCGGTCCCTGTTAGCCGAACCGCATGCTAGTGTTGATTCGGTGTTTCGGTACGAGACCCTCAGGTTTATCATGCGATTCGTGCGGTGAATCGTCAGTTCGGAATTGGGTTCGGGTCTGTTCGTCTAGGGTTTGTGGAGTAGTGAATTCGCTATCTTTGGGCACCTGGTTGACGAACGTTGAAGTAGTTGGAGATGAGTGTTCCGCGTTGGGAGTAATTTTGGTTAGGGCAGTGGTGTCCATAAATTGATCTTAATGAAGTTTGGCTATGCTTTATAGTTTTTCCTCCCTTGGGCGAAACTATTTGCTTGTGAGCAAATGGGGATTGGTGTCCGGCTGCGGGCAAGCGAATGTTTTTCTGGGGTCGAGCAATTTGCACATGACCAATCGGGTGCGCAGCTTCTTGGCACTGCTTGAATGTGTAGAGAAACTTCATAACCTGTTAATTGTTCTGCTGAAATTGCTGCCAGTTTGTGCTGCTGAGTGAAATTTCATCGAGTTATGCGGTCGTTTTATCTGTTTTTGGGGTCCTGCTCTAATTGAGCGAACAGTTGACTATGTCTTGCATGAGTTGTGCTGTATCGCTTATCTGAAATGTGCCTCGTTTGTTTCTGTGAGCAGGATCCTAACAACAAGAACGTGCTGAACTGTTGATAGCTCACCAAGTCTCTTTACTGGCAAATGAGATTTGACTTGCAAAATGGAGCAGTAAATACTTTGTCATAAAGCATCCAAAGCGTAATATTTTTAGCTCATTTACAAATACCAACAGAAATGCAATTAAAGAATGTACAATTGTCATGCTCGTCAATTGTAAAATAGAGCCGTGGGTGCTATGATAAAGGGGTGTTGTGCACATGATAAGACATAGCACGCATAACACATTTAAAGAAAACATTTCCATGGAAATTTTTTCGGCACTAATATTTTTTCACACCCAAGTTACCCCACCACAATAATTTTGTGTCCCACTATTTAAGATGACTTTGACTTTGACTTTCTACAGGACTCGTGTTGACCACTTCACGATACAGATGTGCTTTATCAGTGGAACCACCCTCCCCCAACGGGACACTCACCTGCATTCTAGAGGGACAAGCACTTTTTTAGCCTATTTTAATGCGTATAAAGTAAATCCATTAGATATTTACACGATCTGAGAAGTGAAAAAAGTAAAATTAAGATAACGCAATTCGATGTATTGTCAAATGGTGTACCTTGATGATCCAACAAATAAAAATAAAATGTAAGGAGTTCGGTCCCTACCTCTGATGTTTGAGGGTGCGTCCGGCACCGCCTGGAAAAAAAACAAAAAGAAAATGTCACCTGTTGGTACTTTTCCTCGAAAATCAATATCTTCTCTGCTTTTTTGAAGGTTCGAAAGTAGATGGAGGGTTTTGTTTGTCCGGCAAAACGAGAGAGACTTGCGGTATTTTACATGTTATAATGCCACTTTTTCAGCCCGTTTTGACTTGAGTAAAGTAAACCCATTAAAGAAAATTTTTGGTTGGAACCCATTAGAAATTTACACTATTTAAAAAGTAAAAAGAGTGAAATTAAGATTTTGTAGTTCAATGTGTTGTCAAGTATCGTATCTTGATGACCAGAAAATAAAATAAAAGAAATAGTATGCCTTGCCTATAAGGGCCATGCAAAGTCCGTAGACCTTCAATTTGTCTAATCAGGTCATTAATTAATGTGCCTTTTTCTAATTAAATCTTTCCGACTATAAATTTGGTTTATTTGGAGCTCCTATGTTCAACAAAGTGGGCAAGAATCCGACGTGAAAAATATCTTTTGCCATTGGACCTCTCAATTCATCAAAGACCGCAATTAGACCGCAAGCAACAAATTTTTTCAATCAATCGTTACGCCTAAGCCTTCCACGTCAGACTCTTGCCAACTTCAATGGACAAATCAGCTCCAATGAAATTAATACTTGTGAGAACTTCTCGCACACGGACGATGGTTACTGCATTGTCTTCTTTTAGCGTGAAATTATAGTATTCAGTATATTTCCCCTATTAAAGTCAACAACGTCACGTAGAATGATTATTTCTTGGTCTAAAAGCATCGTCAAAGCAAAATGATCAAACACAGACCTTACTTAGAGAGTCCCCGTCATGGATAAAGCTAGACGATAGTTATATCTGTAGTTGAAGTCTCTGAAAATGATATTTTGGATAGAACCATCTTTAAATTTATGTTTCATTATATTAACTTACAACATATGTACAATTGACTGGTTGCATCAATTTGCGAAGTTATGTTTGTAGTAAAAAATGAGTACAATTCATCGATGTTGATGAAACTTTCACAACATACAGATTATTGACACGTAGATTTATATATAGTCTGTTAATATTTTTTTTTAAGTTAGAATAATATTTTAACTTTTGACATTTTTACTTTCGCCGTTGAATTTTAAATGGACTAGCCAGTTATCAAGTAACTAGATGCAAAAATACCATAATATTTAAGAGAGCGACTAACTTTTCATAATGTGCTGGCGAGTTTATCAGTATTTTAAAAAAATTTAGATTGAAAATGCTTAATAAAACGAAAATGAATCGATTTTTTTTTAATCGGAGACCATGATGGAGGGAGGATAAGAAGGCTATGGCGTTGTTGGGCCAATCGGAGGAACAGCTGGCCCTCAAAGTAAAACAACGACTCAAGGCGACAAATCACGGCAGACATGCACTGGATCCCTTCTTTTTCCCATATTGGAATTTATTTATTTATCATTTATTTTCCGATGGGATACATTTCTTTTTTGCACAATTATCGGTGATCTTGTGAATTATTTAGGAATATGGAAAGATAGTTAGCTTACTTTACATATTTTATTCGTCCAACAAGATCGCTGAGATTTTTTATGAGATGCATTTGAATCTAAGATAAGTTCATATCGGGTCAATTAAGCTTGGCTTTGTTGGTTATACATTCGGTTTGGACAGAGCCCTCTAAGGTTTGAGGATGGGGCCGGCCCGCATAGCAAAAAAACAAAAGAAGAATGTCACCGTTGGTTTTAAAGGTTCATAAGTAAATGGAGGATTGTATTTGGAGCAAAACTAGAGGGACCGATGGTATTTTACATGTCATAATGGCACTTTTTGAGCCCATTCTTATGGTGTAAAGTAAACCCATTAGAAATTTACATGATTTGAAAAGTGAAAATAGTGGAATTGAGATAATGTAATTTGATGTGTTATCAAGTAGCACATATCAATCATCCAAAAGAAAAAAAAAAAGAAAAAAGAAATAGTGTGCCTTGCCTATAAGGGCCATGCAAAGCCCTTGGACCTTTAAATTGTCTAATCAAGTCATTAAATTTAGGGTTAATACAAAGAAAAACCTAAACTAGTACACATATAACAAATTTATCCCAAACTAATTTTTTGATTACCAAAAATCCCAAACTAGTGTACTTTTGAAAATTGACCCCAAACTGATACACTTGTGACAAATTTACCATATGTTAGTCTTCATTAAATTTTACTATCAAATTACTAAGTTGGATGACAAGTGACAGTTGACTAGTGTACCGGTTTGAGATTTTACTCTCTATTCATCATAGTTATACCAATTTTGTGTTTTTTTGTAGTATTAATCTAATTTAACATATGGTATTTTTGTTAGAATTATACCAGTTTGAGGTTTTTGGCGATCAAAAAAATTAGTTTGGAGCAAATTTATCACAAGTGTATTAGTTTAATGTTTTTTGTGGTCATTTGAGGTAAATTTGTTACAGGTGTATCAATTTAAGATTTTTCATGATATTAACCCTTAAATTTATATAGCTTTTTCAAGAAATGTTTTCAACTCTAAATTTAATTAACGAGAGCTCATTTGTTCATCGAAGTGAGCAAGAGTTTGATATGAAAAGTATCTTTTGCCATAGTGAGCCATACGAACATAGTTCGCAAGCAATCATTGTGTCTCCAGCCTTTAAAATGATTGAGGATCATACCTATTTCCAAGTCAACGAGGATCGGAGATTATCGTAAAATCCCTAAATCATAATTGACAGCAAAATCAACACCAAACAACTACCCTACAAATTTTTATCAAAGAAAGGTCTCGGATCCGAGCTTCTTCCCATTTTATTATCTAAAAAAAAATGAAAACAAATAAAAAGATTACTTTCGTAACAGGATATACCAATTTACATAAATTCCCAATCTACAAAGTATGCCCCATTCATTTAATTGTTCTTTGACTCGATCCATTGTTTTGGCACCTTTTCCATCGCATATGAGGAAAATATGCCGAATTTTGTGTTTACATAATCGATATGTAAATGTTCAATTAGGTGCCCTCAACACCCTCTAAGATCTTATTATATACACATTTAAACAATTTATAGGAATTGGAACTCTTAGTATAATTGGCATATTATATCAAGTCACTAATCATGTGAAGACGAGAGAAGATTTCAATAGATTTTGAAAGTTGTAATTTCATTGTAATGAAGATTTCATTCACAATCCTATAAACAGCTTATTGGCTTTATCATCAAAAGGAATTACTAATTATTGATTAGAAACCTTCCTATGTCTATTTATTAGCAAATGAGATTTGACTTGCAAAATGGAGCATTGTCATCAAGTAATACTTTCTCGACAAAGCGTATTATTTCTAGCTCATTTACAAATACTGATAAAAATTGCAATTAAAAAATTTAAAACAGTCAAATTTGTCAATTCTCAAGTAATTTGTGAGTGTCATGACATTGGGTGTTGTACACATCTCAAGACATCACGTGCACAAGACACTTCAAGAAGATTTTTCCATGGAAAATCTCCAATGCACTAAAATTTTCCACACACAAGAGACCACCAACATGGAAATTTTGTGTCCCAATAATGCCATTATAAGAAGACTTTGATTTGATCTTATAGAGAAGACCCGTGTTGATTACTTCACGATACAAAAGGGGCTTTATCTTAGTGGAAATGCTAAATTGCAAAATGGAAAGGCATCAATTCCTCCACCTCCTTTGTTTCCACTTGTCCACTTGTTCTTTCATTCCTCCCTTTGCTTTCCTTCGCCCCTTTGCCCTCCTGACTAACGCGATGTTATGCTCCATCTTGAAAATGCAATCAAAGCATTTTTAAGACAATCAAACTTTGTCAAATAGACTAGTTATGAGTGCCATGATAATGGGGTGTCATACACATGGCAAGACATAGCGCATGAGATGTTTCAATAAGATTTTTCCATGGAAATTTCTATGGCACTAAGAATTTTCCACACCCAAGTGACGCCACCATGGAAATTTTGTGTCTCAATAATGTCATTCTTAGAGGACTTTGACTTTGACCTTCTAGAAAAAACTCATATTGATCACTTAACAATATCAATAGGCTTTATAAGTGGAAGCACCCCTCCACCACCAATAAACTCACTCACATTCTAGAGTAACCAATGGCGTTTTACACATCCAAATGGAGCTTTTTCATCTTGTTCCGATGCATGTAAAGTAAACCCATTAAAAATTTACATGATTTGAAAATTGAAAAGGAATTGAGATAATGTAATTATATGTGTTGTCATGTAACATATCTCGATGAAAAAAAGAAGAAGAAGAAGAAGAAATAGTGTACCTTGCCTATATGGGCCATACAAAGTCTTTGGCCCTTCAATTTTGTCTAATCAAGTCACCAAATTTATAAGGCTTTCTAATTCAATCTTTCCGACTCCAAATTTGGTTACTTGCAGCTTGTGTTCAACAAAGTGGGCAAGAATCCAACATGAGAAATATTTTTTTAACTATCAATTGATCAAAGACTGTCAAGCAACAAAAATTTTTAGTACAATCGTTTTGCATAAACTTTCCACGTCAGACTCTTGCCCCCCTTCGATGGACATATTGGCTCCGGTGAAATTAATACTTGTAAGAACTTAGTGTATTTATCCTATTAATTAAACAGCATCACGTAGAAGGATGATTTCTTGGACTAAAAGCATCGACACAACGATCAAACACAATGCTCAATCCCTGAATTAAGCTAGACGGGCATTCATTGTGTCTCGAACCTTAATAATAATATGGCTCACGCCTAAATCCCCAAATCGTGGTTGACAGACAAATCGACACCAAACACCTTCCCTGGAAAATTTTATTAAAGAGAGGTCTTAGATGCCAACTTCTTCCCTTTTTATCGATAATAAAAGACAAAGCAAGGAAAAGATAAACGTTAATAAACCATTTTACGTAAATTCCCGATCTATAAAATGCCCCATTGACTTAATTATTTTTGAGTTGATCCATTACTTTGGCACATTTTCTATCACATACAAGGAAAATATGCTGAATTTTGTGTTTACTTGATCAAAATGTAAATGTTCAATTTGGTGCCCCAACCCCCTTTGAGACCTTATTATATACATGTTTAAACAATTTACTTGAATTCAGCAAATAAGATTTGACTTGCAAAAGGGAGAACTCTCATTAGGTAATGCTTTCTTGTGAGGCATCGGCAAAGGGTATGACTTTTAGCTCATTTACAAATACCGACAAAAACTGCAATTAAAGAATTATAAACAGTCAAATTCCTCAATTCTCAATTAGAGCTGTGACTGCCGTAATATGGGGTGTTGTATACATGGCAAGATATCGGGCACACAAGACATTTCAAGAAGATTTTTCCATAGAAATTTCTGTGGCACTAAGAATTTTCCACACGCAAGAAACCACCACCATAGAAATTATGTGTCCAATTTTCCACATGTAGGAGACCACCATCATGGAAATTATGTGTCCCAATAATGCCATTTTAAGAAGACTTCGACTTAGAACTTCTAGAGAAGACCCGTGTTGATCACTTCACGATACAAAATTGCTTTATTGTAAGTTGAAGCACCTTCCCCCATCAATAAACTCACTCACATGCTAAATTGCAAAATGGAAATGCTTTTGTTTCCACTCGTTCTTTCATTCCTCCTGTCACTTTCCCTATGTAGCATCGATACGGATACGCAACACGCAACACAACACGACACGACACGTTGACACGTCATTTCTTAAAAACAAAGAATTCCGACACGTTCCGACACGTTATATATTAAATATATTTTTTATATATAAATACATAAATAATAATAATAATAGCATAGAATTAATTTACACAAAAAATATTAAATAATATCATTCATTATTTTAATTTGTTACAATAATACATAAAACTTAGAGGAAAAAAATGTTTAAAGAAAAATGCTGAAATGATATTTTTAAATTTATTTATTTATCATATATAGCATTTTTATTACTTTTTTCATAGTAAAAGACTTTTTAAAAAAACTAAAACAATTCTAAAAAAAAATTGACCCCGTGCGTGTATATTTATAGCATTTTTTATTACTTATTTTATTACTTATTTTTTGTATATTTATATTTTTTTGGTAAATTTTGTATAATTATATTTTGACCCCTCAAGTATTAAAAAATTTTAAAATTGACCATGTGCGTGTCGGAATTCCGGACTCGCGTGTCGGAGAGAATTGACCAAGTGTCAGATTTTTCAACACTCGTTGACTGCATGTGGGAGCATGTCGGGACGTGTCGGAGCGTGTCGGACACAACACGAAGGCTCTCGGAGAGTGTCGGTGCTACATAACACTTTCCTCCGCCCGTTTGCCCTCCTGACCAACGCGAAGTCTTGCTCCAATTTAAAAATTCCTTCGTGCTTGATAGCATGGCATTGGACTCTTTTTTTAGAATGACCATGTCGTGTCTTATCCAAAGACAAGCATCTTTTCCATCACTTATGGGGAAAATGTGCCGAATCTTATGTTTACATAACCAAAAAGTAAATGTTCAATTTAGTGCCCTAACATCTTTTGAGACCTTTTATTACACGTTAAAAATAATATACAATAATCCAACCACCTAGTACAACGAGCACATTAAGGGTGGGTTTGGTTCAACTTTAAAATGGGTTTTGGTTACAATGCAAATACCGAAAGCCAAAGCCCTTTGGGAAATACAAATTGTGTTTGGTAAAAACTCATTTGCAAAACAACTTTGGGTGACATAGTATTTGGTTAAAAAAAAATCTCAAAGAGTTTTAATAGTAATTTTTTTTTTATTAAAAAGAAATCAAACCTTTCACTGGCCCTGATGAAGGGTTCCAGCCACCAGTAAGCTAGATCTAGCGTCGGTGGTCAAGGATGCATGACCTTAGGCAACCCCTAGTGAGGGTTGCATGACCAAGCGAGGGCCACTAGGTCACAAGAGGCCTGGGGTCACACGACCCCAACCCCAAGCGACGATGTTTGAGTTCTTGCGACCTAGCCAACTGTTGCCCAAGCAATCATGTGACCTCAGGCAGCCATCTTATGGGTTGCACAACCTTGCTGGCCTATCCTCACAAAGAAGATGAACAATAACAAAGAGCAGCAAAATCAAAAAATTTAAGAATTGGTGCGGATAGATCTGGAAAAAAAAAATTATTTAACCTTATTTCGGTATTCCGTAAATGTTACTTCGAAAGGTTTGCCAAATACCCAAGCATTTCCTCTAAGGGCTATAGAGGCCAAAAACCTTATGAGAAAGTTGAACCAAATGCACCACAAGTCATGTAAGAAACCAATCAAGTGAAGAAGTGACAAGATTTCGGCAGGTTTGAAAGTTATAATTTTGTCATAATGAAAATTTTCTAATAATCATATTAAAAAAGAGCTTTGTCATAGAGAATTATTAATTTTTGATAGCCAAGTTACGAATGTTTATATGTGTTTTCAAAGGACAAATCGACATTACAATCACCCTAATTCTCTCTACTAGCAAATGAAATATAAAGAATACGCCCTTGTCATCCTGTAGCTCATTTACGAATACAAACAAAAATTGCGATTAAAGAATATAGGAAACTCAAATTCATAAGTTGTCAAACTGAGTTGCTAGTGCCATGACATGGAATTTATACACGTGGCACGACATTGCTCGCAAAGGACGTTTCAAGAAAACTTTTCCTTGGAAATTTTATGGCATTAATTTTTTCAAGCCCAACAAACCTAACCAAGAAAATAAAAAAAAACAATAAATATATAACCTTAGTAATGTTGTTTCATGAAGACTTTGATTTCCACCAGACTGCATATTTTCTTTCCCTTTTCTTGTAATTGTAGCAATAAAATACTTGACAAGCATTTTATTTTAAATTAATCGTTAGCAAGTGACCAAGATTAATTTCCAAGAAGAGTTTTCCATTGAAAATTCCATGGCACTAATAATTTTCCACACTTAGTTGACCCCCACTAAGGCTATTTCCCATGGAGAATTTATGATCCTAATATTTTTTCATTTTAAGAAGACTTTGACTTTGACCTTTAAGAGAAGGCTTGTGTAATCACTTCACACTACAAAAAGGCTATATAAGTGGAAGAACTCTCCTCCATCACCAATAATCTCACTAGCATGCTAAATTGCAAAATGAAGCAGCATCAAATCCTCCACCTCCTTTGTTTCAACTTTTTCTTACATTCCTCCCTTCGATTTGCTTTGTCCCTTTGCCCTCCTGACCAACGCGATGCCTTGCTACATTTTAAGAATTCCTTCATGCTTGATAAGGAGGCATCAAACTCTTGTGATTGGGATGACCATGTCTTATTTTATCCAAAGACAAACTCATGGAACAAGAGCGTGGATTGCTGCTCATGGGACGGTGTCACTTGTGATGGTGTCACCGGCAATGTCATCGGTCTCAATCTTACTTGCAGTCGGCTTCATGGCACTCTCCAGTCCAATAGCTCCCTTCTTCTCCTTCGTCATCTTCAAAGCCTCAACCTTTCTGGTAATAACTTTGTTGGCTCACAAATTTCACCAAATCTGAGTGCTTTTGCAACATTGACTCATCTAAATCTCTCTAATTCACACTTTTCGGATATTGTTCCCAATGAAATCTCTCACCTCTCTAAGTTGGTGTCACTTGATCTCTCTCACAATTATATATTTGACACACACTCATCCATTCCACTCAGGTTAGAAAATTCGGTCGTCACACTGCTTGTTCAAAATCTAACAGTATTGAGAAAGCTTGTTCTTGATGAAGTAGACATGTCCATGGTTTCACCAAAGTCCTTTGCGAATTTGTCCTCTTCTTTGACATATCTAAGTTTTGCGGCTTGTTCCTTAGGGGGTTTATTTCCAATTTCTGTTTTTCGATTACCATGCCTTACCACTCTTGATATAAGTGAAAATAATTATTTGTCTGGGATTCTTCCCAAATTCAATTGGACCAGTCCTCTTGAATCTTTATCTATCCCATACACAAACTTTTCAGGAGAAATACCTGATTCAATTGGTAACATGAAGAATTTAATAGTTTTAGATCTTAGCGGTTGCAGATTCATAGGACACTTTCCCTCGTCAATGGGGAATCTCAACCAACTCCAAGTTTTATGGATTGACGGGAATAGCTTTAGTGGGGTGGTAGAGTTTGAAATAATTGCAAAGCTTAAAAATCTCCAAGAGCTTTTTGTTTCTCAAGAACTAAATCTAACCTACAATACATTGGAGTACATATTCCCGAAGCTTGAAATGTTGAGCTTGTTTTTTTGCAATTTGACCGAGTTTCCCTATTTCTTGAGTTCATTGAAAAGATTAACATACTTAGGCCTCTCTTCCAATAGGATTAGTGGGGAGATCCCGATGTGGTTTTGGGGAATAAGTCATGATACATTGGAATCATTAGATCTTTCTTTAACCTTCTGGAGGGAGGTATACAACAATTGCCCTGGAAGCGATTGTTGTACATTAACCTTATGAAGAACTCATTCCATGGACCACTCCCCATTCCTCCACCTTCTACTTTTTCTTTTTTGCCTACTACAATGGTTTCACCAGTGAGATCCCCTCCTCGATTTGCCAATGTAGCTCACTCCAAAATTTAGATCTATCTAATAATAATTTTTCTGGGAATATGCCATCGTGTTTTGGTAATATAACTAATCTCAAGAGTCTAGACTTGAGCAATAATAAATTGCAAGGACCATTACCACGCTCCCTAGTTAAATGCGTGAACTTATCAACATTATATCTCAGTCATAACGAGTTCAGTGATATCTTCCCACATTGGCTGGAAGCATCGCAATTGCATATCCTTGATTTGCGATCGAACAAATTTTATGGTAGGATCAACCTCACTATCTTTGGACTCTCCTTCCCTGCTCTTGGATTTTTAGTTATTTCCAACAACAATTTCACTGGAAGGTGGCCCATTGAGTTTTTTTCAAACACATCATTAGCTATCATAGATTTGTCCAACAATGATTTTAGAGGGCCAATTCCACTTCCATCTTCTATCACATCTTATTATTCCATTGCAAGTAATAAGATAACCGGAAGGATCCCCTCTTTGATATGCAATGCCACCGAGCTTGAGATCATTGACTTGTCCAACAATGGCTTAACAGGTAGCTTGCCTTGGTGCTTAACAAATTTTAGCACCAATCTATCAGTTTTGAACTTGCGAATGAATTATCTCGAGGGCACAATTCCTCATTTTTTCCTTTGAGAAGTGGCTTGATGACTCTTGACTTGAGTCGAAATCGATTTGAAGGCACATTGCCCCGATCACTTGTTGAATGTAGAAATCTAGAAGTTCTGGATCTCAGTCACAATCAAATAGAGGATACATTTCCAAGATGGTTGGGAACACTCCCAGAACTGAAAATTCTCATTTTAAGGTCCAACAATATGAAGGGTCTTTTGGAGATTCCCAGGGGGGCTCACCTTTTCTCAAGTTACACATTTTGGACCTCTCCAACAATAGCTTTAGCGGTCCTTTGCCAATCAACTTGATAATGAACCTCAAAGGCATGATGAATGGTGAAAATGTGCAAGACACATCATTGTATATGACAAGATCAATCGGATCGAGGAGATATGAAAATTCAGTGGCCGTGATGATGAAAGGGCTAGAGGTTGAGTTAGTGAGGATCTTGACCTTCCTCACAATTATTGACTTGTCATGCAACTCTTTCCTAGGGAATATCCCTGAAGTTATTGGACATCTTCACTCTCTCATAGGGCTCAACCTTTCTCATAACCATCTTACGGATTCCATCCCACTGACTCTAGGAAGTTTGACTAATCTTGAATGGCTTGATCTTTCTTCGAACAAGCTAAGTGGAGTGATTCCTAGAAAATTGGGAGATTTGGCTTTTCTTGGATACTTAAACCTGTCAAAGAACCAACTTACCGGTCGAATTCCACAAGATAAGCAATTGAGCACATTTTCAAGCGACTCGTTTAGTGGGAATCCAGGCTTATGTGGAACTCCATTGCAAAAAGCATGCCTAGATGATGCTCAATCTCCTCCACCATCATCCTCATCAACTTTCAACCACGAAGGGCATGAGAGTTGGTTCAAACAGAAAACAGTATGGATAGGCTATGCATTGGGAATCGTAATTGGGATTTCGATAGCATACATTGCATTTGAAACGGGAAGGCCCAAATGGCTCACGAGAGGTGTAAGAATGCTAGAGAGAATAGCAGCCAAGTGGATGGAGAAGCCAAAGGGGAAGGCCATCAAATTTCATGGATAATGAAATTGTCTATGGAGTTGTCTATGTAAACTAGCATTGTAAATTCAGTTAATAAAGATATTACCTAGATAGCTTGAAATGTCATTTCCCTTACGAAGGCTTGTTTCTAATGTCTTCTTTCCATATTTCTTGGTACAATTGTATATCATTTGAATTGAGAAGATGACTAATATGATCTCTCAAGTACACGACTTAAAGAAAAGAAGAAGCAAAAAAAAAATAAAAAAAAAAAAATGAAGCAAGTGCCATCAACCTTTACAGAAACCTTTTCCATCTTCCCATGTGCGTAACTTTATATGTCCATGAAGAATTATGCCTTGATGGATCAACCCTGAAATCTGTGTATAGGATCAACCATTTTTTCTATTCAAAGAGTAAATCTTTGGCATGGAACGTCCTTAAAATTATGTTTCATTAAATCAACGTGGGACATTTATATGAGCAATGGGTCCTATCAATATACAAAGTTATATGAATAATCAAAGGTCAATTGAATTCAATGATCTCTATAGCGTAAAGTTTATGCTAAAACTTGGTCTTCAAAACAATAAACTTATAGAAACATCTTTGGCCATTCTCTTTACGAGTGAAAACTAATTACCATAAATTTCCTTTTTTTTTAACATAGGCCTCTTGCTGAGCCTAGTCCATGCGCAAGTTGGGCCTACCATCCCGTTCACTATTCACTCTAAGGCATTATTTCGCTCTCGGGGTTTTTTCCTTATTTTATGGTGGGACCATATATTTTTTCCTTTTTTTTTTCTTTTTATAATTTGGAAGTCTCTTATTTTGCTCTCATCTCATCTTAGTATAGAGTATCTTAGTATATAAGTGGTGTTGGAATTTCTCTTGCAAATTTCATTTCAGGCTAGTAGTTTTGACATGTGCGTTCGATCCAATGAAATGATTTGTGGTGAGCTTAGCTTATTTTCGAGGCTAAACATTCAAATAATGGTTTTTGCCCATGAAAACTTAAGATAATCAAACAACTGAAATTTTAATTTATAGCAACTACTCCTTCACAAGAACTAATCCCCGATTCGAAAATACCATAATGTTTAACGGGAGATTAATTTTTATGATGTGTACTGCTAGTGTATTAGTAATTTAAAATTTATTTATTAAATTTGCTCAATAAAATACAAATGAATACAAACTGTTTTTTGTCGTGATGGTGTCGAGAGACAACTACAATGACGGAGGATAGGATGAGGAAGGGGAGGGTGGTCATGCTGGGCCCGATAGCGGGAGGGATAGCTGGCCCCCCTAAAGGCAAAAAACGCACCACCAAATCATGGCCAAACCGCTTCCCCCTTTTTCTCATATTCGAAAATCGTTTCTCTCTTATCTTTTCAATTTCTGAAAAAAAAAATAGAAAATGATTAAAGAATTAAAAGATCTGACCGACCCAAACCTCCCCAATGCTGTTGCGTACTGCGTACCCCTTATCGTCCTGCGGTTCTTCATCAAAAGTCGAGAAAAAGAAGAAGAAAAAAGAAGGAAAAAGAGAGAGGGAAAGGAAGGAAGGGGAGGGGGCAGCATTTGTGTGGCTGCGATTCCCAGAGATGGCGTGGGAGTATGGCCAATTCGTAATGTTTCAACCCTTAATTTTATGTTGATCATTTATAATTCCATTGGAAACAGAGCTGGCCGGCGAACAATTTTTAAATAATTTTTATTTTTTTCGAATTTTTTAATTTTTTTCGAATTTTTTTTTTCGAATTTTTTTTTTTTTTTTTACCTCCTTCTTCTTCTCTCCGCCGGCCGAGGCGAGGGCCGGCGAGGCGACCTTGCCGGCCCCGGCGAGGCTCGCCCCGCCGGCCACCGGCGAAGGCGAAGCCTCACCCGGCCGACGGCGAGGCCGCCATCGCCCGGCCAAGGCGAGGCTCGGCCTCGCGCCCGGCCATGGCGAGGTCGAGCCTCGCCGGATCGGGCGACAGCGGCCTCGCCGTCGGCCCGGGCGAGGCTCGCCGCGCGTGGCAGCGAGGCGACCTCGCCCGGCGGCCCGGCGGGCGGCCGTCGCTCGGCCAAGGCGGCTCGGCCTCGCCCGGCCATGGCGAGGCTCGCCTCGCCGGATCGCGAGGCTCGCCTCGCCATGGGCGGGCGAGGCCGAGCTCACTGGCTGCGGCGACAGCGCGCCGCATCGCCGTGGCGGGCGAGGCTTTCGCCGGTGGCCGGCGGGCGAGCCTCGCCAGTGGCGGCGGAGTCAACCTCACCGGGAGAGGAAGAAGAAGAAGGTAAGAAATTTAAAAAAAATTAAAAAAATTAAAAAAATCGAATTTTTTTTTTTAAAAATTATTAAAAAATTGTTCGCCGCCAGCTGTCTCCGGCCGCGTCCACGTCAGCTCCGGCCGGCCAATTTTGGCCGGAAGGACTGAATTGGCACATTTATAAAAGGTTTAGGACTAAATTGGCCAAAAAAAAGTTTAGGACTGAACGCAAGACAAATGCAATAGGTTTAGGACTTTTTTGGTAATTCTCCCGGCATTTGTGTGGCTGCGATTCCCAGAGATGGCGTGGGAGTATGGCCAATTCGTGGGGGATTTGTTAGGGTTTTTCAAGTGCGCCGTGATGCTCAAGAAATAAAGTTCAACCCTTAACTTTATGTTGATCATTTATAATTCCATTGGAAACAGAGCATAACCTTTCTATTGAACAAGAAATTTAACGGATGCGTGATACTTTATCACCACATCACGTTATACAATTTCGATGACACCCTCCAAAGCCAGTTGATCGTGTGAGGTTTTGCACCTCGAATTTCATAAGATTAATGAAAAAAATAATGAATCTTGCAAAGCACCCCATTTAGATTTTTTACCAGATGGAAGATAAATATGAATATAAGGGTAATTGTTACTCTATACCTATAACACCACGATATAATGAATTGAAAGGAGTCTGGAAAAAAATTGAATCGGGATTTTGACAGAATACTAAAGAAGCCCCAAAGAACATGCATACAAGACTCCTTTTTGTGCAATGTGAACTCATTAACAAATGTCAAATAATTTGATCGATTTTCGCTCCCTTAATGCATCTAGTTCTTGATGATTTAAAATTTGAATGATGGCGCAAAATCTGCCTGAGTTTTAGTCCTTTCGCATATTAGCTCTCCGATTTTGCAATATTACATATTATGTCCTATAGTTTGAATTTTGTCTCAAATCGCTAGTTTATATAGCCATTAAGAACTATTTGGGCAGCTCATTCCTTTGATCAAAACAATCTATCTTTATCATAGTTCTACAATAATAAATGAAATATTCAATTGATGGGTGCCTAACATTTGTTTCGTCCGCAAAATCTCACGATCGTTTCTTGATTTGTAGCGGTCATAATGGGGGATTTAAATAACGGAAAATCCTCCCCTTAATTTCAGAGACATTACTAACAATACCAGCGGAGATACATGCAAGACCGACATATTTCCAAGTTATTTTTGCCCCACCCTTTGTACCAGTAACAACCCATACAACTTCTTAATATAAATTAAAGTAACCAATCAATGCATGCCCGAGTCTTGGTCAAGTTACCCTAATGCGATGCATTGGAGGCATTTTACGCAAGCACAGAGTCTCGATTTGGTATTTCTTTTCAAAAGCAGCTGAAGATTAAGAAAAAAGCACTAATATCAACTCCCAAAAACAAAAAGTTGAAAATATCCCAAGTATATACTGCACATGACACATGTCTCATCCTTAGGGGTACATTATTTAATATAAAAAGCATATGAAAATCTATCATGAGAAATGTCGTGTGTTCCAGAAAGTCAATGAGATGTCTTTCATGGATTTTGCTTGATGGCCACGGAAGGGATAGAGAGAATTCTCATTGAAATGTCGCTAATCCCTAGTCAGTCTAATTTTCAGTTGAGTCCGAAATCAAATGAGTCGATTCCTACTTCTAGGATGAGAATCAGCCTATCCAGAAATTGATAACTATAGTTTAGGGAGTGTAGTATTGACTATAGCTCTCTTTGTATAAATAGATATAACAATGTCTTCCTTTGTAAATATTGATGAATGAAACTCTAATTCGTAAAGAATTGATCATTCTTCTTACACAGAGGGCCTTTCTCTTGCACGCTCCACTCATTTTGCTGCCTTATTTACCATCCTTGTTCCTTCCCTCTCTTTACTATTTCTTTCTTCTAATCGTAAGCCTTCTGTGCCGGAGAAGTCCCATCTATTTTGGCATAATATTTTTGCGCGTTTTCCTTGAGTCCCTCAACTTTTATCTCCGAGAAAAAAATATCTCCTCAACTTCCGAGAGCTCGTACAAACAGCTCCTACATTTCATCCTTAAAAAGAACTAATTTGTCATTAGTTAGTTTTATCCGCATGAACGTATACACATTTGGTGTCAGTGAACTATTGTATTTAATGGTTTCTCATTCTAATTCGAGCCTATATGAAAGCCATAAAAAACTATTGCTTACTTCTACCAATTATTTTCTCTTTAAAATTTGAAAACGGGAATATCTTAATCCTAAGTTCAGTATTACGAGGGAAAAAAAGAAGAAGATTTTTAGGTATTTTTGGTGAATTAAAAGTAGAATCTTGAGAATTTACAATGATAAAACGGACCCGGTCCGCGAGCCGACTTAATTTTACAACTCGCGCCGTCCCTCGCTGGAGACCGACTGAAAACAGGCTCCGGTCTGAAGAAACGCCGTCACAGAGGAAGGGGGAAAATGTTGCCGCAGAGGATGAAGAAGGCCGTGGCCGACAACCCCAAGAAGCTGGCCAACCTGATCGACCTCGTGAACCTGCCCTCGACCGTGCGCGACTTCGTGGGCCAGTCCCAAACCTCCCGCCTCGGCTGCTTCATGCGCGTCTGGTCCTACATCAAGTCCAACAACCTCCAGGTTAGTCGCCCCCTCGTAGGTCGCGGTCTCCGTTAGCCGAACGACATGGTAGTTTTGATCCGGTTTTTCAGGTATATCGTGCGATTCGTGCTGGGAATTGTAAGTTCGGAATTGGGTTCGGGTCTGTTCGTCTAGGGTTTGTGTAGTAGTGAATTCGCTATCTTGGGCACCTGGTGATGAACGTTGAAGTATTTGGAAATGAGTGTTCCGCGTTGGGAGTAGTTTTGGTTAGGGCAGTAGTGTCCATGAATTGATCTTAATGAAGTTTGGCTATGCTTGATAGTTTTTCCTCTCTTGGGCGAAACTATTTGCTTGTGAGCAAATGGGGTTTGGTGTCCGGCTGCGGGCAAGTGAATGTTTTTCTGGGGTCGAGCAATTTGCATGTGGCCAATCGGATGTGTAGCTTCTTGACACTGCTTGAATGTTTTGAGAAACTTCATCACGTGTTAATTATTCTGCTGAAATTGCTGCTAGTATGTGCTGCTGAGTGAAATTTCACCAAGTTAGATGGTCGTTTTATCTGTTTCTGAAGTCTTGCATGAGTTGATTATGTCTTCACTTGCAGGAGTTGTGCTGTATCGCTCATCTGAAATATGTGTTGTTTGTTTCTGTGAGCAGGATCCTAGCAATAAGAACCTGGTGAACTGTGACGAGAAGTTGAAAAGTATATTGTTAGGCAAGCCACAAGTTGAACTCGCTGAGCTTCCAGCCTTGATCAAACTGCACTTTCCGAAAGAGCCCAAATGAGTTCATGAGGTTTATCGTAAAGATCCATATCGATCTCCTGTGTAATCGCCTCCTCTGTGGGCATTTGCCATTTCATTCTGTCAGTGATATTTATGCATGCATGATGAAGTGGTTAAATCTTCCAATCGGCTTGATTTTGATCATCTGGAAACTGAAGTTCCCTTAATTGGGGGAACTCTTGTTTTCATAGCTAGCTTGACTGAATATGATGGCCCCGTTAAGAAACATGCTTTTTGAAGAGGAAATTTTTGTGTTTCTACAAAGACTCCTTGTATTCGTTATTGACTTCCATGTTAAGTCTCTGCTACTTTTAACTTGAGATTTTCGAGAAAAGATAAATATGAAGCTGAGATGTGCAAGGGTTCAAATCTTCGTTATGCTTGGATCCTGCTATGTGAGTCAATTATGATAGCAATGGCTAAAAGCGAAGCAATTAGTCAGAAACTTCTCTAGTCTAGTTGTGGGGAAACATCTAGGGCTTTATGGATGATAAAACAAATAAAAGTTGAGTTTAATAGATGAAAAGCGGGAATGCATTACAGAATCAACTCTTAATATGTGCCCAGAATTGACTGATATGATGAATTGCATATGCACCATCTGGGTTCTAGGGATTTAGTGATGTCATTCGGTCTTTAATGTGCATGTAGATGCATTGATATATCTGAGCAATTTTCTTTTTAGCGGAAGCGATGACTTTGGTGTATTCAATGTCCTTGTGATGGCTCACTTGCTGCAAATTGCTTGTTTGTGATAGCAACATGGACCCTCCATGTGTGAAGCAGAGTGAATCCATCTTGTTTCCACGGGCTGCGGTGACAATCTGAGTTGATTTAAAAGCAGACAGTTTCGTTAATAGGTTGATTGGGTGATGTAACTGAGCATTGTTGGCATCAGGAGGAAGTCAACTGGCTCACCTTTCTGTTTGTAGATAATCTTGATGGATGTCCAAAGACTCAGCTTACTTGGCAATAAAGGTTGAGGATCTCTCATGAATTTTTCTATGGATGGCCGGTTTTGTGCAGACAAGATTTATGTCTGTATTGACTTGACGCATGCCATTCTGGTGACATGCAGTGTTTTGCTCATTCGGCCATGTCTGATCAATTTCAGTATGATTAGCTTTTCTCCTGAAGCATTGCAGTAAAGCTGAGACCAATATTAACATGAAGCTCTGCCATGTTTGTGATCTTGTGGTTATTCTGATTCACAATCTCTTCGAGGTTCACTATATCAGCAGGGTAAAAGTTGAAATTTCGTGACTTTGCTTAGCTTCCAGTCTTGAATGGAAAAAGGAGAAGCTGCTTGACCATAGGCAATTACTATTGTGACCAAAGGGGAAGAAGAGTTTTATACAAGAAAGTAGGTAAAGTCAATTAAATCCATAAGCAGGCCGAAGGCCTATCCATAAGCAGTGGAAGCCTCTGTAGAATGTTTTCCTCAAGTGGAATATAGAGGTCTGGGGATTAGCAGATCATTCATTTCTTCCTCTTTCCCGGGTCCTAAGTCTAGTCCATGATATCGAGATTCCAAATCTAAACAGTTCATGCCATTGACCACTCATGTCACGTTGACATACCTTGTGGGACGGATCGACACCTCACTTGGATGATTGATCATCAACTCAATCCTCGATCGTGCAATTAGCATTGAATTCATGCAAGAAATGGATTGGAAAAAGCGGGGGAAACCTTCTAAGGATTGAAGTTTTGTCCGAATGAGTTTGGTGTCTCCCATTCTACATTTGGGTTCATTATCAGGTCCAATTAGAAAAGCGAAATCGAACCAAGTATATGTATGTTCCGAAATTCCCAAGTGTCTTGGTCCACTTTGCGGGTGCAACCGAATCCCTTATTTGGTTTTAGTATCTTGTCTGGTTAATTTCACTGGCCAAGCCAAACCAGAACTCAGTTCTTTCTCATTGTAATGAACATCAACAGTCACGGGCCATCTAATCAAATTCGAAAAGTATCCTCTTTGGCCCTTGTTCAGCCAATGAATAGACACAAAAAAAATTATCAATTTGGAATTTTTTTAGTATTAACTCATGTTAGCCAAATAAAATAATTAAAGACCGTCATTTTTACATACATTGGCAAATTCTATCTTTCCTTGTTAATTTAATTTAACTGGTTCAACATCATCTCCACCGAAATCTGTCACTTTTCCTGCCTATTTCCTTTTTTCGCTTTTTTGAAAAAGCTTATCACTCGCATTGATTTATTTATTTATTTATTGAGGTGGGAAACCTCAAAAATTTTCAGAAGATATAGTATTTGACATAATGATATTGCATTTTCATAAATTCTCAGAAATACGAATAATAATTCGAGTTCTGATGGAAAAAGTCATATTGTTATACTAATGCATTTTTCTGGAACCTTCTAGCGGAGGTACAGCTAAGAGTCTTGCGTTAGGCTTAGGATATCCAAGTGGCTATTCGATCTAATACTTTTCTTTGTCCTTCCACAACGCAAATTAGAACGACGACGTTTCGCGTGAAGACCAAGCTCGAACGATGACCGGTTGGTTTATTTTCCTTAAACCCTCCAAATTTTCTTGTCGTCCAAGCACGTTCGCTCCCCTCAAAAACCCCCCACCGTCTCTTCCGATTCCGACACCGCCCGTTCCGTCGAAAGCTCGCAGCTTTGTCCTTCGATCGGCGCCGGCGAAATGCTGCTGTCGAGGATTCTGTCCCGCGCTTCCCGGAGCGCGGGCCGGGCCGCCTCCGTCCTGTCTTCTCCTCCGGCCCAGGCGCATCCCTCGCCGCTCGTCTCCGATCAGCGCCGCGCGCTTGCGTGCGTTTCTCCGAGCAAGGTACTCGACAAGAACTCGTCCGCGTCTGCGGTCTTCGAGTATTCGGTTCTTCGTTTGGTTTCCTTCAATTTCATTCTATCGTGAGTTTGTTGCGCTTTAGGATTTCAGTCTCCCTCGTGGTTGATTGATTGATTGATTGGTTGGATTCTAATTGATTTGGAGTTGCGGCTTATAAAGTGGCTAGAGTGCAAACTTGTTGGTTATTGCCTTATAGGGTTTGCGCATTATGGTACGGGACTCCGTCGGCTTGCGTGGCTAAACGAATGATCGACTTCTTGTGTGCTTTATTAATCGAGCTCTGTTCAGTTGAGCTCAAGCGGTGCCTTATCAAGAGAGCTCGAGGCTGTCGCGGTTGAGTTGAGGATTGGGCATTTGATTTTGTTAGTTGGGGTGGAGTGCTGTAGTAATTGTCTCGGCTGAGGTTCGGTTATTGTCCTTGTGTCGATTAGTTGGTGAAAGATCGTACCTTTAGATGGATGGCATTCCCAGCATCTGTTTAAACAACTGGTTTTTGACCTCGTGCGATCATTCGATGTCCTCTATATTGTTCTATCGGAGAAGAAAAAAAAAGAAAAAGAAAAGAAAGAATGGGTCTTCTAGGATTCCCTTGAAATAGTTTGATTTCTCCTTCGGTGACATTAATCTTCAGCTACCTGACATTTTTTTCAAGTTCGTTTCACATCTAATCTTGGCTCCGTCAGGTGGTGCCCTCAAATCAGTTCGCCTTCCATGCTACTCCATTTCGGCAGTATGGAATCTCATCATCTGCTTCTCCTGAGCATACAGAGACGGTATCAAATTCCGAGGCCACAAAAGCAAGTGGAAATGCTGAAGATTCGAATCAGACAGGAGATGGGAGTGCTGGAGAGTTGGCCCCTGAAGCTAATAAGACAAGGAGAAAAGCTCCAAAAAGGACGGCCTTTTCGGATTCAGAATCGGAGGGTGAGAAGGAACTATCTATGGATGACTTGGCAAAACTTGTGGCAGAGAAGGAAGAACTTCTGAAGTGGAAGCCCAAAGAGATTGAAACAATGCAAGACAAAGTCCTTCGAAGTTATGCTGAGATGGAGAATGTGATGGACAGAACCAGGCGGCAAGCTGAGAATTCCAAGAAATACGCCGTACAGGTATGGTATACATGGTCATTGCTATAGACTTCATGTTTCACTATTTTATCATAAAAAGTACTCAATAAGTTTCATTTCAAATTGTCTGCAGAATTTCGCTAAAAGTTTATTGGACGTTGCAGACAATTTGGGGAGAGCATCCTCGGTTGTCAAAGAAAGCTTCTCTAAGATTGATGCAAAGGATAGTGACGGTGCAGCACCTCTCCTAAAAACACTTCTAGAAGGGGTTGACATGACGGAGAAGCAGCTTGTTGAGGTAGGCTTTTAGTTCTTTTGCGAGGGGTTTCATCACAAAGCACCCTAACTGCACATCGTCCAGGCTTCTGTGTGATTTATCTGAAATGGCAACTTCACTACCCAACACGACATGTACTACTTCCACAGCAATCTCAGGTTTACATATCTTTTCTTCCAGGTATTTAAGAAACATGGCGTTGAAAAATATGATCCTACAAATGAGCCGTTTGATCCACATAGGCATAATGCAGTATTCCAGATGCCAGACAGTTCTAAGCCCCCAGGCACTGTTGCTGTTGTGCTAAAGGTATATTTTTAATTGCATATCGCTCTTTATATGTAGTGTTACTTCTAATTGATAAACTATTTCCAGATTTTTTCCTGGATTTTGCATTTCTTTCTGCTCTTCTACTCCTGCCCCAAATCCACCCGATGCATGTCATCTGACATACATACATACAGGCTGAAACAGGGAAAGAAGAGAGGTAGAAGTTTCATAGAAGGGACTGAAAAGCCAAATAAAAGATGACCTTTTCCCGTCTGTTTGTTCGAATGAAAGAAAAAGTCTGATGTCTCTTGAACTATAATTTTACTGCATTATATGACTGGTTTCAGTTATTTCGCCCAAAGGAGCAGCAAATAAGGTGTCATTTCTTAGCTTTCCTAATCTTATGAGATTCCCTACTCCATACTCACTATAATTCTGGAATAATGAGCAAAAACCTGAAATTTGTCATGAAAGGTTTCAGAGTTGACCTAGAAACACCCTCAACCTAAAAACCCACTGAAAACTCACTGGACTATGTCAAGTTTAATTTGCAATGCGTTGAGCCTCTGTGTTCATAAACTGTGAGTTACAAGCCTAAATTGGTCAATGCTGAAGTAATAATCACTGCATTTTCTCACTGGCATCTTTGGTGGACTGTAGTTTGGCCCTATGTGCCTAGGATGTATGGATTCTCTCTGAATTTACAATACAAAGCTAAACCGTGGTTTTGGCAAGGATTATGCAATCATCATAGCAAATGCAGAATTATGTCTGACTACATATATGGTGCTATTATTTAAATTCCTCCCAGTTGTTGTTTCAACTGTCTCAAGGGGCATAGTTTTGGCCAGACCTAGCTTATTATCTTTAATGTGTCCATATCTGACACCTAGGCAGCTTCGTTCTAGGTATAGACTCTCCTGTTCTTGGTTGGGGCTGAATCGGTTTCTCCTCATGTTTTGCAGTAGTAAACTGTCTTCTAGTTTAGGATTATGCAGGAGACACTTGCCATTGCCTTGAGCCTTGTATTTGTTGTATAATGGCTCTTTTCTATCGTGTCTGGTTAGGTTGCCTAAGTAGTTACTCAGATTTTCATGTTGGGAAGGTTTGGTTTTAAAGAGGGAGATAAAGCTGAAGTGAGACTCAGCTCTGTCAAGTTGCTGTTTTAATTTTGAAATATTTTCTTGCACTGTGCTGCAGGCTGGTTACATGCTCTACGACCGAGTTCTTCGTCCTGCAGAGGTCGGTGTGACTCAAGCAGTGGAAAATGATGCAACCGAGGCCAATACAGCTGAGAAAGGCTCTTAAGCTTTTGCAATTGGGGTTTGTAGTTTAACAGGGAGCCCTGATCAATGTGGAGACACTTAATTACATCATGTCTGGAGCTTTCTCCTGATCGTTAGAGGAGAACTAACTTATAGGATGATCTTGAATACAGCGCAGAGGACGTCGATTCATCTTTTCCGGTTTACTTGTGGGATTACATATTTCACTTTGGATATGTACAAGGATATGATGGCACTTTCATGCCTTAAAGTTTTTATCCTTGTTCGGTCATAATCAAATCACGATGTGTTCCAAGTGTGCTTGTGATGTATATCGTCTTGAAGGTTAATGGGAAAAGAATCGTCTATGGACCCAAACGGAGAAGAATGAAACCGTAAAATGCAGCTATGCTTTACTGCTTTACTCGTCCTCCTCTCTCATTTATATCGAATCAGAAGCTTGTGTGATTGGCTTGAACAGTTAAAGAGGTCTACTCATAGTTCGAATCACACACATCGCAACTTAAACGTGCAATGCAGTAGTTCACCTGCGTCGATTTCCTGTGAAACTTGTGAAATAAACTCTTCATGGTTCTATGGTTCATGGTCGGGCACATAATTTCCGTCATTTCTTCAATACTCTTCTGATCTGGCTTCAACTTTTGTCAGAACAGAAAATTCATGTGTTAGGGCCAACGGACAGCATTGGTACTCGTTCTGCCACCAGCTTCCCTAGCAGCAAAATGGCTGTCGCATACACAAAGCATGTTCTCAATTCTGCCTACACATCACCTCAATTAATTCTTCCGGTGAAGATCACCTTAGCATGGAAGCATAACTAATAGATCATTGATATGATCCCCCCTCATGACATATATCACACCTAGAGAGAGAGAGCAGCACATATTTGCCCAGCAAAATATTTACAGGAGCAACTCGAGTATCACCTCGGTGGATTTATACATACTGACTATGCTACATCTACTAGATACACGATGCCCTAAATGTCAAACTCAAGTCATTCTCTAGATGGGAATTCATTTGCCAGTCTTACCCCACTACAACACAGCACAACCATTTCTCAGTTGCTGTTTTCTGGCTCCCATTGAGTGGCCTCATCCCCTTGACCAGAAGCCGCTCGTGGTTGTTTTCAGCATGGTTGCGCTCTTGTCCTCAACGTCATCATGACCATTCTCAGGTTCGTCTGGAGACACACCCAGGTCTAAACCGCCCTTGCTCAAATTCTGCAGAGCAGATCCATAGTTATTCATATTAACAACCTCGCACCTTTAAGAATGTCACTATTTGGAGGCGAGAGCAAAGTTCTGCTAATCCTATATTCTATGGTGGATGCCGGCAAGCAGTTCCTGGCTTCATAGTTAATAAAGTATAGCTGGATTTTTCCCTCTAAATTATCTCATAGGCAGGCATCAACACTTTAAAGAAGCCTTGTTCTACACATATAGCTAAAACTTCAACATGCAGGAGTCAGCAGGAAAACAAAATGTGTTATTCATGTATTTCTTTTACACTTTTCAAGTTACTGGTAGCCTTCTGATCCAAATTCCCTTCTCAGCCTTCATTCACTGGAAATAACTTCACTTTATTTTTTGGTAAAATGGGTATGTATGCAACTAGAGTTGCTTATTTAATTTCAACTCCCAAAACTTATGCAACTGATCATTGTCGGCAAATGAGCCTACTTCAATGTGAATGAAATATGATTTGCTTGTCATTTCACCTTTTCTCCCTAAACAAGTGGATAACTTCCCAGCACATCCCCAGAGCAACATTCAAAATGATACTAAAACAACAGTTTATCGTACATTCATTAATGGGCATCACCTGAATTTCTTTCTCCTCGTCCTCGGCATGATCACTTTTCCCATATACATCATCATTCTCGACCATAGGCCCACCAGTGCTTGGGTAGTTTTCACTTATTTTGCCTTCTTCTGCTTTTCTTGCTGCTGCCTTAGTATGATCTTCGAGCACAGCAATCTATAAAGAAAATGCAAATTAAGCAAACTATGGAATTGAAGATAGAAAAGATGCTGAATCGACATGCACAAGAACTATGCCCCACTAAGAACAGTGAATCTAAACATTGACATAACAAGCGATACCCAATATCATAAACGGACATCTCTACATCCTGACCTCAACTTGATGTGTAAGAAACCTTCAAGCCTATACAAGCACCATAAGATCAAATACCCACATCGTGACTACTTTAAATCATAAACAAGAAGCCACCGAAACCTTTTGAGACAAAGGCGAAATTCCATTCCACAGATAGGACTGCACGACCACACTCCAGTACACAAATTTAAACCCGAAAATCATTGCTCGAATATCAACTAAAACAGGGTCAGAGCAGAACTCGTGTTCGATTGATTTAACACCTAAGTTTTCACAAATCAAAGTCGAATTACTTCCAAATTTCCTCCTGTAATAATACTAAAATCTAACGAAACAATGATTGAAAGCAGGGCGAGTAGCAACAAACTCGAATCTTTCCTCACCGTCCAAAATTATAGTCGCTAAGTGATTTGAAGTCGACAAAGCTCGTGCCCAGATAAGGCACGACTCAAAACAGCGGCTGCTACGAAGCCACGACTGGAAGCAGGAGTTGAGCTCACATGAAGCACCACTTAAACCCTAGTTCTCAAACAAGATAAACCCTACCAAGTCAACCTTAACCCATCAAAAGGAAAATCAAGACCTCACTTTCTTTCATTTTTCCCCAAGAAGGGGTCAAATTTCCACAGTATAGAACACTAAAACCCCAGCTTCCATACATACACAAGCATGTACAAACGACAGAGAGACGCCAAGAGGGAGAGAGAGGGAAAAACCTACTGGAGTGTAGCGATACTTGCGCCTGGGGGCCTCCTCCGCCGAGCCGGAGCCGCCGCCGCCGCCGCCGTCGCCGCCGTCGGGGGCCGCGGAGGCGCCGGAGGAGACGGGGGTCCAGCGGCAGAGGAAGAGGTTGGAGGCCGGGTGGTTGGGCTGGAAGTGGTTCCTGTGGTGGCTGGCGGGGGCGAGCGGCGGCCGACGACGGCGGCGGCGACACGTGGACCCACCGCTTCTTCCACTTGCGGACGGGGCCGTTGAAGACGGTGGCGGTCGGGCCGTACCGGGACGAGGCGCGGCTCAGTCTCGACCCGGCTCCTTCCATTTTCCCTTTTTTCCAGCCCCCCGGGAGCTCGGGACGATATATAAATAATAAATAAAAGAGAGAGAGGAATCTCTTTGCCCGTGCGTGCGGTGTGGTCGCTCGCTCAATCTAAGTGGCGAGAAGTGATGATTATAAAGCGTCGTTAGTTTGTGACGGACATTTAATCAGTTGGTTGATGCTGACAGTCCTAGCTTTTTTGGTCCCCTGTGTGCTGCGAATACGGATTTTGTTAGTGGGTGCTTTCGGAACACTTATTAAATATATTTTATATAAAATATGTTGATATCTAAAATATTTATCACATATAAGAATTATCGATTTCAGAGTGAGTCGGTTTTTTATTTTGAAATTGAGAACTGAACTGGACAGGGCGGTCCTCAACATATGAAATCAAGAATCGACCTTGCCTATTGTGGAACTAAACCGAATCTAGCTATCCAATCTTGGAAAAGGATAATGTTAATTTTTTTTTTTTCATTTCCAATTTCTTAAACGTCTAGTATGCAAGATGAAATTACTAATTGTAGGGAATTTATTAGTTAAAAAAGAAAAAAAGAAGATATTGCTCCTACAAATAATATATATTTTATACACTTGTTGGATAAATAAAATGAAAATTTAATACATTTTGAGCCCATTTAGTCAAATTCCTCTTCTAAACCAAGAACCGGAGCAATTCCCTCGAGAGACACACAAAACCAGCATACCTTTAATTACACATAAAGTAAGAAAAATAGTGTAGGGAAAATTACAAACTTAACTCCATTTGTTTCAAGGAAAATTTTAATATTTTTCCAATATTTAATCGAAACCTAAAAACGAACTAAAAAAACATTTTCACCGTCTAACATGGTGATTTTCATAAGGAAAATTACCAAAATATTAAAATTTTAATTTTAATTTTATTTTCTAATGTTTTCATTTTTCATCTTCCTCAGTCGGTCATCGGGCACAACAACACCTGGCAATCGATCACAGGGAAGTGACGAGCTCACCCAAGGCCCACAAGCCAAGCCGAGCCAAATCCAACTAGGTTGAGGTCAAGAACCCGATCGGCGCTAGATCCGAACACACCTCAAGGCCAACAATGAGGAGGAGAGAAACACTCTCAATTCTACTCCGACGCATAACAATGGTTCCTCACTTCGTCTTCCCTCCGAATCTACAGGATCTCGAAGAGGAACAAGAAGAAAACCGGCTCTACGCTTCGAAACCCCGTCGACGTAGCTTAGCTTCCCTCCTTCAAAGTCAAAACTTTGACGAGGCTCGAGCTTGACTCACTGAATTTAGTGAGATGGAGCCTCACTCAAGCCTAGCGAGCTTGTCTTTCGCTTGTGGCCAATTGCTGGTGACTAGTCAAGGAAGAAGGAAAAAACTAAAAAAATTAAAAATTCAATTTTATTTGGAATAATTATATGAACAAAGGTTTCAATAGCTAAGGACTCAAACACAAGTGCCAAGGACCTACACATCATGTTTGTGGACCTTGACTTGATTGCCGAGGACTAGAGCTTGAGTGTTAGAAACTCGGGCTTGAATGCCACAACTTTAGGGTTTCAAGCTCAACCTCAATGACTTTAGTGTGGGTGTTTGGGGTTTGGGCATTGAAAACCTGGTCCTAACTGTCGAGGACTTGGGAACCAACGTTGGAATTTTGATGTCCAAGCATAGAATTTTAGATTAAAGCACCAACATCTAATCATATTTTAGAAATGTGATCCAGTTTTCGAAGGGGAAATAATATTCTGAATTAAAAATATCAGTTTTCCTTTGAATAAGAAACCCGGAAAATGAAACAAATATACTCCTAAAAACGTTTTTTTTTTTTTTTTTTTTTGTGAAACAGACGAAGCTAAAATGACTCATTTACAAATGTCGCCATACTATCTTTTTTTTTCTTTTTCTTTTTTTGCATTCTTTTTGTTTGATGATAATTCAATCTCTCCAGGAATTCACAAGAAGTAGAGCGAAGAACTAGTTGGTGTTGGATTCCTTGACATGCAAATGATAAAATTCTTGTTTATCCGTGGGGTTATCATGAATTGCTCTAAAAGTTTAAACATTTAATTATAACATGGTTTAATACCCAACTATTCATATTCTTTTTTATGAGACGGGTTGTATTATTTCACTTGAAATTTTCGATAAAGGAAAGTATTTTTCATGAAAATTATTTTCAAGTTTTCATTTGTTCAGTGGGTTAGAGAAAATGATTTTCTTCCTATCGAAGTCGTTTTTTCTAATCCAAACTTGTTCTTTTTATTTTATGAAAAATATTTTTCATAACAAGTTTTCCGTCATCCAAACATCAAAAATTTGAAAAATAATTTTTTGAAAATAGATTTCCTTCAAAACGATAGACCCGTAGACACAGAAGGAATGTAAAGCTGTGGGTTTTGACCCATGTGATTTGGGTTCAACACATTTATGAACAGTGAACACACTGATTGGGCCCACGCTTCAGTAAATGGGCATGGAGGTTCTGGTTCCTTGTCGGCCTTGGCCCTCCATTGTCTCAATCTACAAGGAAGCGAGAACAAATTGACCGGGCATGAGCTAACTTGTGTTCAACCATGCAAGTAGCAGCTAATTAGCATAGTCCAGACTTAAGATCTAATTAGACTAAGCCAATCCCATGTTAATAAGTGATGAGGCATGCATGTAAATATGAGTTTCCATGTTCTACATCGTAGTGTCGTTAATTGCATTTTAATAGATTTCATTCGATATTCGAAACTCGTTGTGATTGCTGGACATTCCGTATAACATAAATATTATGCGTCAATGGGTCATGCATGGTATCGAGATTTCTCTTTATCGAGTTGGTAAGTATGAATTGAGATAGAACTCTACTTTGATATAGTCAAAGTTGTTTAATCGACTCCTCACTTGACTTGTTCCCTTCTTTGTAATCGACTTAGGCATCGGAGGAACCCAATCGAGTCCCATTCCAGGGACTTCTTTGCTTTGCAGTGCGCAGATTCAGGGCGTTTGAGGCGCATGGTTGGCCGGATTCTCTCATCGATGACGCTCTCAGGTTGGTTTTGTGGCGATGTACTTGCGTGCCTTGTTCGTCCGAACGAAAGAAGCCCGACAATGGCAATTGCTGAGGTTCTTCAGTGAACTGTCCGGACTCCATTCTGGCGGTAGAAGCTGTGCAATAATTGCTTCCGTTGAAGTGCATGTCCATTGTCCCTCCAGGGTGAAAAAGTCGAAAAAGACAATGGAGGGCAAAACTTGTATGTACCATGCATCTAGCTAAATTGAGCTGACGAATTGGAGACTGAATTGAGATTGCATTTCAATCGCTACCTCGGAATTGAGAGTTTCATGTCGCTAGCTCATGGTGGATCTCCATGATATACATGTGAATGGTTGTGCTTAGGAATTATGGGTAGAAAATACACTTAGCGATTTTGGAAACCACAATGTTTGAGAATTTGCCAAGTTCTATTCCTAAATCGAGACCTCACCAAATTTTCCCATCACATATCTTGAGAATTAGTCAAGTGTTGTCTAGTCTTTACATCAAGCTTGACTCCAACCTAGGCATGGCCTACTCTTCACAACTAGGTTTCGTAACTTAAATTTATTTAAATAAGCCACTGAGATATCTCACCTAACATAATTAGATAAGCACCCAGCTCTTTCTCAAATGATTGCACAGCCTGATTACGTTTCAAAAGCGCCCAGGCGACCAAACAAAAAATTTATATGACCCACCAGCCAACCAACCAACCGGCGTCTTAAAATCAATAAATCCTTATCGTTCTCTTCCTGGAATTCACATATTCTTTTGAAAAATAACTTTTAAAATGATGGACGTGGACTAGGAAATTTCAAATCGCGAGCTAGAAAGAAAATCAAGAATCGTTAGCCAATCATTAGCGGCGGGGCACGTGGGGCATGGGGCTCGTCCATTTTTCAAAATCGAAACTGCTCCAGCGGAATTTTTTGAAATCCGCTTGAATTTCAGAACGAATGTGGCCTTGGCGTTCGAACTTCGAACGAATTAAGAGACGGGAGTGGAGACCCATGTGGAGCATGATAAGCACCTTCAGCAATGATCACGACCTTTTCCACAGTAGCGTCGGGGAAGGGAGAAAACTCAGAAAAGACGGCACGATGATGATGATGATGATCCCGTTCCTCGTTCGGCACACCCTCGATGTCGACGCGCACGTGACCTCTCTCCCCCGAGCCGAAAGTACGTAATTGTCCCCCTTTTCGAGGAGGGGAATTTAAGGAACATGAAAGGTGTCATTAGCATGTCCCTTTCTCGCACGGTCACGCAAAGTCGAGGGGGCTCCCCTTGCCCGTCGAGATTCCTCGATCGTAGTCACATGCGCTTTACTGTAATTTCCTTGCAACAGGGTCTTAACCCGTGAATTACTTAAAATTCTTACATCCACTCATGAGCATTATTTGGGTTAACATTATGAAAATTTCTAAATTATTATATTGATAGTAAATTTATCTCAAACTAATATATATGACAAATTTACTTAGCATTGAATTAAATGACATGTAATAATCGATTAATGTATCAATTTAAAATTTTACTTTCGATTTGTCGCGAAATGTCTAACTTATTAATTTTAATGGAAACCAATGTATGGTTTTTTTGTTTTCAAAAAATTAATTTTGGAGTAAATTTATCACAAAATATATAAATTTAAAGTTTTTAGTAGTAAAAAATTAAGTTTGAAATAAGTTTGTCACAAGTAATCTAATTTAGATTTTTTGTGATAGTAAATCTAATTATTCATACATGATCCCTTGTGATTATCAAGTTTTGGACGAATGATTATGCAAGAAATTGTAGAAGCTATTCAAGTTTGAGACAATATGATGAAGAAATTACCCGTAAGAGCAAATTTCATTACAATATGTTAAAATATTTAAATAATAAATTACGCATTCATCTAATAGCTTAAACTTTAAGAACAATCAACAGTGACCTTATGAAACCTCACATGATATCGGTAGTAGAGATCCTGAGTTTGAATCTTTCAAAGCCCTATTTGTTTCCCTAATTAAATTTTCATGCTTAGTACTAAGCAAAAAGACCAGATTAAGCGTGATAGAATGTTTAATATTTTAATAATAAATCGTGCATTCATTTAACAGTTTTAGTTTTTAGAACAATCAATAGTGACCTCACAAAATCTCACACAAAGAGATGAGCAAGAAGACCTAATTAAGCATGAGAGAGACAAAATCTCACACAAGGAGATAGGCAAAAAGACCAAACTAAGCGTAAGGAGGAGTGCTGGATTATTTAAATGATATCTCACATAAGTAGATAGAGAAAAAGATCATACTACACGTGAGAATGAGTGTTGGAATATTTAAACAGTAAACCACGCATTCATTTAATACCTCAAAGACTAAGCGTGAGAATGAGTGTTAGAATACTTAAATAATATCTCACACAAGGAGATAGGCGAAAAGATCAAACTAGACCAAACTAAGCGTAATAGAAAGTATTATAATATTTTAATAATAAACCATACATTCATAATTTAAGTTTTTAGAATAGTTAGTAATGACCTTACAAAATCTTACACAAATATATAAGCAAAAAGACTTAACTAAGCGTGAGAGAGACAAAATCTCACACGAAGAGATAGACAAAAAGACCAAACTAAGCGTGAGGAGGAGTGCTGGAATATTTAAATAATATCTCACATAAAGAGATAAACAAAAAAATAAAACTAAACGTGAGAGGGAGTGTTGGAATATTTAAATATTAAATCACATATTCATTTAACGGCTTAAAGATTAAGCGTGAGGATGAGTGTTGGAATATTTAAATAGTAACTTGCACAAGGAGATAGGCAAAAATATCATACCATACCAAACTAAGCGTAATAAAGAGTTTTATAATAGGGTGACCTCACAAAATCTTACAAATATTTACAAAATCTAGATAGACAAAAAGACTAAAGCGTGAGATAGATAAACAAAAAAATCAAACTAAAAAAAGTGTTGGAATACATATTCATTTAATAGCTTAAAAGTAAGTGTGAGGGTGAGTGTTAGAATATTTAAATAGTAACCACGCATTCATCGAATTGTTTAAATTTTTATAATAATTGATAATGGCCCCACAAAATTTCATATGAAAATAGGCAAATGACTAGATTAAGTGTAAGGGGGATAAAATCTTGCACAAGGAAATAGGCAAAAAGACTAGATTAAGAGTAAGGGGGAGTCTTAAAATATTTAAATAGTAAGCTATGCCTTCATCTAATAGTTTAAGGACAAAGTGTGAGAGTGAGTATTAAAATATTTAAATAGCATCTCACATAAGGCAAAAAGAACAAACTAAATGTGAGGTGGAGTGTTAGAATATTTAAATAGTAAATCATGCATTCATCTAACAACTTAATGAAATGAAAAGAATATTTAAATAGTATCCCTCAAATGAAAAGATAGACCTATATTAAGCATAAAGAGGAATGTTAGAATATTTAAAAAATAACATATTTATCTAATAGTTTAAGTTTTTAAAATAATTGGCAATGGCCTTGCAAAATCTCAAAATAAGAAAATAGTCAAAAGGACCATATTAAGCGTAAAGGGGATAAAATCTCACACAAGGAGATAAGCACAAAGATTAAACTAAGAATGAGAGGGAGTGTTACAATTTTTAAATAGTAAAACCACACATTCATTTAATAGTTTACCGATTAAGTGTGTAGAGGAGTGTTGGAATATTTGAATAGTATGTCACACAAGGAGATAGACAAAAAAAAAACTAGATTAAGCGCGAGGGAGTATTAGAATATTTAAAAAGTAAATCACGCATTCATCTAATAGTTTAAGTTTTTAGAATAATTAACAATGACCCCACATAATCTCACATAAAGAAATAGGCAAAAAGACTGGATTAAGCATAAGAGGGATAGGCAAAAAGACTAAATTAAGAGTGATGGAGAGTATTATAATATTTATATAATAAACCACATTTTTATCTAATGGTTTAAATTTTTTAGAATAATCAGTAGTTACCCTACAAATTTCACATAGTGAGAGATCAAGAGGTTGGCAAAAGTTGTGGTGCCTTAGGACTTGGTATTCAGTATAAGTTTTAGCAAATATATATTACTATTTGTAAGATTTACGCAACTCATCTCTTAACTATTAAATTGCACTTCCTTACCTTTGTCCCCCCTTTAATTGAACCTTTCACTCCTGTGCATTTATTATCTCTTGGGCTAAAAAGGCTGAAGAATTACTAGATAGCCAAATCAAATTGATAATGTGTAATCGATTTTATATTCACAAACCTTCTTTAAGAGCTCGAGAACAGAAATGACATGTGCTTAGTTTTAATGGAAATGATAATAGCTCACTTAGGACAAATTTTCACACATTTTCATATGTTCATTATTCAGATTTCACGAACAAGACCTATCATTCCACTCCACACCAAATCTAATTTAAATTAGTCGGTCATAGATGTTATCCATATGCATGCAACACTTCTTATATCAGCACTAAACCAACTTAGAAAATCAGGCGGTGCGTGTACTATTCAAATGCTTGCCCCCATGCACTGCACGGCAACGATAAACATGCTTAAATCTCTAAGCTGGACAGAAGACGTGGTAAAATATTGATGCGGTCCCATTATAGAATTGCTCTAAATAATTAACATATGGAAAAACCTGAACGCCTTTTCTTGGGAAAAGGGAAAAAAAAAGAAAAAACGGGGGAAGACGACGAAAACGACGGCAGAAAAGTGAAAGGAAAATGGTAAAACCGCTAGTGGAGAGGAGCGGCGCGGCAGGGGACCGCCCACGCCCAGTCAAACCATCAAGGGCTCCCGGTCAAAGCGGAGGGACAGACCGGTCAATTCACACGCCCTCCCCACCCCCGGCGGGGTAGTGTCAATGTCCGTAATTAACCCGCGAAACGCAGGCTTTAGTGACAAGGATACCGAAACAATAGTTACGATAAAGCGACGAGAGAAAAACAAGACCAAAAACATAAAATGGGCCCCACTCTCTCTCTCTCTATTTCTGATTCTTTCTCTCTCTGTCCTTTGTTTCCTTTCTTCACTCTATCTCCATCAACAGTGATTGCTCTCTCTTTCTCTCTCTATAGAGCTTCTCTCGCAGTGACGCTGAGGAGCAGGAGCGCTTCCAGATCTGCAGCCACGAAGCTCGTGAATTCCGCAGCTCCGAGGACGATCTGGGTAAGGCATTCCCCTCTGTTTCCGCTCCTCTGTTATGAATGCAGCTTTCTCCCTCCTCCTCCTCTCTCTCTCTCGCTATCGCTGTTGCTCGCAGCCGCGTCTGGTTTTTGCGTTTCGTGCTGATTTTCAGCGGCTGGCGAGATCTAAGTGGGTCGATGTCGTTGGCTCTGCTCTGTCGAGTGAAATGTGGGGGGAGCGGTTTCGGATTGCTTGCTCGTCGGTAGCTGGCCGGAGCGTGAGGGTTTAGTTACTACTTGAGTGGGAATTGGTGTTGACGGAGGAGAGAGACTGATCGTGATGTTTTTAGTTTAATCGTCGCGTGGGTCGCGAGGTGAATGTGAGTGGGTGAGTGAAGTGAGGCTGAGATCGTCTGTGATTTGCTGCTAAAATTTGGAGGAGGAGGAGGAGGAGAAGGAGATGGGTCTCGGTAAAATGTGGTCTGAAAATAAGAGACAAGAGCTATATTCTGATTTCTCATGCTTCTTATGGGTCTGCCCGGAAAAAAAAGAAACGAAAAGGAAAAGGAGAAAGTAAGAGTCTTGCTGGAGTCTCTGGTTGTTACGGGTCTTCTGTTGTATCTCTTGCGGAGACTGCCTATGTTGTTCTGATGAATAATTTTCCCTGCAAAATGGAATCCGTGTTTCTTTCTTTTACGTTGATTTTACAGAATGTAAGAAGATTTTTTAATTCGATATTTATTAACCGTCTATGTGGCGCAGCTAGATTGTGGGAGTGACGTGAATGGCGGTGGCAAGTAGTCGGGACCCTCTTCTTGGGGAAATCACTTGCGGTTCATTGTTGCAAAAACTGCAGGTGCTATAACCTTTCATGGATGCGCCTTTTTGACTTTGATTCCTTGTTGCCCATTGTGTTCCTACTTTCTAGTGAGAAGAAAGCTCAGACTCACGTGATGAATTGCTTTAGGGAATATGGGATGAAGTTGGTGAAAGCGATGAGGAGCGGGATAAGTTGCTCCTTCAGATAGAGCAGGAATGTTTAGATGTGTACAAGAGAAATGTTGACCAGGCTGACAAGTCGAGGGCTCAACTTCTTCAGGCTCTTTCAGATGCCAAACTCGAACTCGCCAGTCTTCTATCCGCTCTTGGAGAGAAAAGTGTGGTCGGAATTGTGAGTAGTATGGCTAGTATCTTTCTAACCTTGTTAAGAAAAAAGCAGTAACACTGAAGCTCTAAGATGCTGTTATTTCTGGCTGCTTCACACGCTTATTTTGTGACGTTACCTGCGGTTTTAAAGTTCTTTACATTGTTTGTTTGGTATTGCAGCCTGATACAGCTTCAGGAACAATCAAGGAACAACTTGCATCAATTGCACCAGCACTTGAGCAGCTTTGGAAACAGAAAGAGGAAAGACTTAAGGAATTCTCCAATGTGCAGTCTCAGATTCAGAGGATATGTGGTGAAATTGCTGGAAACTTGAGCCTCACGGAGCAACCTCCTGAAGTTGATGAAGCTGATCTATCACTGAAGAAGCTAAATGAGTATCAAGCCCGACTCCAAGAACTTCAAAAGGAGAAGGTAAGAGCTTGGTTCCGGCGAGGTAGTTTATAGATATTCTTTAATATAGATATCGCTTAACTGTAGTTCCTCTTTCCCCTTGTCACATCAAGTTGATGGTTTTATCTGTTAAATGATGCAGAGTGATAGGTTGCACAAAGTACTTGAATTTGTGAGCACTGTGCATGATCTATGTTCGGTCCTGGGGATGGATTTCTTCAGTTCAATTACAGAAGTTCACCCTAGCTTAAATGAATCCGCCAGTGCACAATCAAAAAGCATTAGCAATGAGACACTATCCAGGCTGGCTAAGACAGTATTAGCTCTTAAAGAAGATAAGAAGCAGAGGCTGCATAAGGTAACTATGTACCTTCTTTTCAATGTGTTTTTTTTTTTTTTTTATAACTTCTCTTCTTGTTTGATTGTTAGACTATTGAGCATTATCATTTGACAGTGTGTAGCCAATCGATTAGGAAAATTGAATAGGTGATGAAATATAAAAAAGAAACTTTGCATTAATATTATGTTGTGGTGGAAAAACGCACAGCATATTTTTTCTTCTCAAGGGAGGTTATTACTTTTGGGGCGAGCTTCATTTATCGTCAGTTTACACATAGATTTCTGATACCTCTGACACTTGCAAAAAAGCTGCAAGAGGAATTAAACATTTGTTGGTAGAAAGTAAATGTCTATGGTTTTCGTCAAGTGTTAATGTTTAGTCATTGTAAATAAAAAGTCTATAGCATCTCTAACTCAAGTATTATTTCTTGATAGATTCTATGCATCTAGGATGTGCCTACATCAATCTTCTATAGAATGAATGCATGCGTGTTGGATAATTCTTAACGGTTATGTAGTGTGCCTTGTCATTCCTTCTGTTGTTTTGACGAGATTCCAGGTGTGCTGTCTTGTCCAATAAATTGAATTCAAAGTCTTAAATATGCCTATGCTCTGTGCAGCTTCAAGAATTAGCCACCCAGCTAATAGATCTATGGAATCTCATGGATACTTCTGAAGAAGAGCGTCGACTGTTTGACCATGTGACCTGCAACATCTCAGCTTCTGTTGATGAAGTAACTGCCCCTGGTGCTCTTGCTATGGATCTGATTGAGCAGGTATATGGAATTTCAAATTCTTGCCAAGTACATATAATCTTTACTTTAGAGTAATTGATGGGTCTTAGCTCACTCACGCTAAAATTACCCATTCCTGTGATTAAGGCCGAGGTGGAAGTCGAAAGGCTTGATCAGCTTAAAGCTAGCAGGATGCAGGAAATTGCATTTAAGAAACAAGCTGAGCTTGAAGAAATATTTGCTCGTGCACACGTAGAAATAGATCCTGAGGCCGCTAGAGAAAAAATTATGGCGCTCATAGAGTCTGGGAATGTCGAGCCTGCTGAATTAATAACGGACTTGGACAATCAGATTGTAAAAGCACGGGAAGAAGCTCTCAGCAGGAAAGAAATATTGGACAAGGTTGAAAAATGGATGTCAGCCTGTGAAGAGGAGAGTTGGCTCGAAGACTATAGTCGGGTACTCTCTCTACCTATCCAGAGCATGTGCATGCTTGAGTTTCCATTGATAAAATACCCTTCTAGAATCTCCAGTAGTTGCTAGGATGAGATCAATAGCCGTACTCATTGCATGGATAGTCATTTATTTGCATTGCTGTTAACAAAAGCTAATTAATGAATCATGTAGACTGTGATTGCATCTGATTGCCTGGCTTTCTAATGTTTCTCTTAGCTATTCAAAACTTGATAATGTCTGTGGAATGCGCCCCTGTGTAGGAATTTATGTTTCTTTGAGAGTGAATCTCATTGTATTTAATCAGTGTCTTGGGTGGATTTTATTTGCCCTTCTGTCTTAAGTTATAACAAAGAGGAGCACTTGAGATTGGGAATATTGGCTGAGAGTGGCTTTCCAGATATTTGCACCATGATTTCATTACTTGATTCTCCATTCACGAAAATTGCCTTTGTGAGCAGGATGATAACAGGTACAATGCTAGCAGAGGTGCACACTTAAATCTCAAGCGCGCTGAAAAAGCCCGGGTCCTTGTCAACAAAATACCCGGTACTATTTATTTAAAGCAGCATGATGACTTCTTTGGATGACAATCACAGGGATATTATGATTTTCTCTAATGTGCATGTCTACATGTTAAAGTATGCGTGTTAGATTTAGTCTGGTCAAGACTTTCTTGCTGATTCCTAGATACTCTGCTTTTTCTCTTTTACCCAAATTGAAGAAAATCTAGGATGTCTGGGTTGGTTGGTCGTGCTCATCTGTGGGGCAACTGACCCCACTGAAGTTCATGCATTCTTTAACTGAATTCAGTTATTCTCTCAGCAGAAAGATATCACCTCAAAATTTTTGAAGAGATGACCCATTTAACCCTGATTCCTTAAACAAAGAACTCCATTCTTTCTGATTTACTCGTACAAGAGAATACTACCAATGCAAATATGTTTTTTTATGTTTGATATATGATTACTTTACCTGTAATATTTTACATGCTTATTACATCTTTCTTGTTGTATGGCACAATTACATCCAAATCATGTAGTCAAAACTTTATAAAATTTCCAACTCATTTAGAATACAACGTATAATTATTCCACTGAACTGATTGGCTATATTTCCTGGCTCGGCCCCAATAAGGATGAGGTTTGATCCTTTTGTTCCTTGATCATTGTGAATTGAGTAGCAATGCAGTTGATTGTGACAAATTTCACTGAGGGTTTCTAGATTTTGGCCCCATAATGGAGTTAATATACTGATTCCTCTGGACTTGAATCTGACATTGTACACGACTGAAGTATGTGATGTGCCATCATGGGGGATTTAAGGGTGATGCCTGTCAGCCCCCATGAACAATAAAAACTTAACACTTAAACCAGATACTGAGATTATTGTTTATGTGCAGCTTTGGTTGATTCCTTGGTTGCAAAAACTAGAGCATGGGAGGAAGATCATGGCATGTCATTCACATATGATGGGGTTCCTCTCCTTGCCATGCTTGATGAATATACCATGCTGAGGCATGAAAGAGAGGAGGAGAAGCGGCGCTTGAGAGTAAGTTACACCTTAAATAAGATGGCTTGATCATGCATATACTTTTAGCTGATTAACCATTACACATGGCTTTAGTATTCAATAAAAAACAAGCTCTGTATTTGCTCATCTGTTCGTGTTTGCTAGGTTTGATTCCGTTCTGAATCTTTTTGACTCTATAATCTGCACTTTGATAGGACCAGAAGAAGTACCATGAGCAGCAGAGCACAGAACAAGAGGCGATTTTTGGTTCAAAACCAAGCCCTGCAAGACCAGTCGGGACAAAGAAGGTTGTAGGCCCTCGTGCAAATGGAGGTGCCAACGGAACTCCTAGCAGACGACTATCTCTGAATCCGCAAAATGGTAGCAGGTCGAATTCTAAGGATGCAAAAAGGGATGCCAGGCTATCTGCCCCTGCTAACTATGTTGCCATGACGAAGGAAGATTCTGCTTCGCATGTTTCTGGCACTGAACCGGTTCCACCATCTCCCTAGTCATAGATATTCGTAGACTTGTTCACCATATTTATTATCTTTGTGCCAATCTCTTTAGCTAGGATGTGATATGTGTAATATTAGCGAGTGACTTCAAGAGGACTCTGTTATAGAGCTGCGAATGGTATAATGGCATCTTAATTTTTTTCATTTGTGGTCACATTTTGCAGGATACAATATTCTAGTCATAACAATTCATTAGTCCTTGTTCAGTTGGCACTGCCAACAAATTAGTCTATGCAAGTAAACATCAATACGTGATTGTGGGTACTAGTAGCATTTTACTTATGCCTGAGCTTGTGTTTTGTCCCTGACTCACTTTGGAGCGTGTGTTTTAACTATTATTGATACTTCGTCTTCTTAATTTTCTGATGCGCAGAATATCCAGGAAAGTAACAAATATGTCCACGATGGAAGTTAGCATTATCTTTTCAGCTCAAATTCAGCATTTTATCAGTTCATTCTGTTGAACACGTGCTTTGTTACATCCGTTCAAAATTTTCCATGGTTTGGTGTGTGAGTGATAAAAGACTGCCAATTTTAGTGTGACAGATTCATTCTCCGGAACTGCTGTTCTCGAGTGATTTGAGATTCTGAAATGGTGATAATAGCTGTCACATCGGAATGGGCCAAAATTGCTGCTACGCTACTGGACAATAGACAAACTCAGGTCAGGCCTCATCTCCATCTTGTGCTCGTGAAGTGATCTCAAGGCACGATTCTTCGTCTTCAATGTCAATGAAATGGTCCGTCCACGGAATTAACTGTGTGCTCAGCTGACCTTTGAGTTTGTCGCCAGAAATTGCGATGCAGATCTTCTCTGACTCGGAGGTGGATGAGCCCAAGTGTCTTTTGTCCTCTTCCCCAACAATTCCTTGTATCTTTCGATGAGTTAATGCGTACAATTCCGATAGCCGACAAACTCTATAAAAGATCAAAGAATCGATATTTACTAATAAAATCAAAGATGAAACCAACCCAAGATGGAAATTTTTAGCGTGCCGTAATTCGCTCGCAAAACACGTTTTCACATCGATGAGAACTAGGCCGATATTTCTCAATCCCTCCTTGATGAACCCGTCTTAAGTGCATGATATAATGCAACCAAATAAATGATGCGTTATCACATACCATTTCACGCATTGCTCTCTATTTTGTGATCAAGAGATGGGAAATGGGCAATCTTGCTTTGGGCAACCATCATGCCCTGAGAGATTACAGGCAAGTGATCATGATGTGGAAGAAAAAGGCGGGGGTTTAGCAACTTCAGTCATTACTTTGATGAAGAACAAGTGCTTATTGAGCAGGAAAAGGAGCGGCAGGAACTTCCATCCACTCAAGCAGCAAAATGAGCAAGAAAAAGAAATCATTACAGATGATCACAATGCCAATGAGCAGTACCCTACCCTTGAACAATGGTTCTTGTCATGGCCCGTCTCGGGGAAGAGATCGGCAAATAGCGAAACACACTTGTACAAGCATTTCTCCAACAGGGTCCACCCGGCGTTGCTTGACCATATTGTATCGTCTCCAAACCAGCGTTCAAGTTTCTCGAAGGACAAACTACTCGAGGAAGTCAATGGTCAATTAGTGGATGGTTTGGGCGATGTGATCCCTCGTTCTTCCTTAAGCCGGAGCCAAAGCGAGAGGACGAAGAAGAGGGTCAGCTTCAGATTGCCAGAGAAGGACGAAATCATCATCTATGCTTCACCAGAAGTGGAGGGACATGATGCCAGGGCTTGAAGCAGCAACATCACTCGGTGACAGAATTTGAACTTTTGGCCTATGCAATGACCACCTCAAGAGAACCCCACTCTTGATGTGCCAGCTCTGCAATGAGCACTTTCTATAGGCTTGTGTTATGACACAATGAGAACGAGACAACAGCCGCTGTGCGTTTTCTTGTGTTTGTTACCAAAGCATTACATAGGCTAACAACATACAAAGATCGGACACAATCAATGCGACCATGATATCCTGGCCAAGACTATGTTGGGAACAACTAAAGGCCCGACCATTTTACACGTAAGAAGCCAAAATAAGATCAGTGTTCCACTATTCACTGGGCATAGAATTAGAGGGAACACAGAGACACTAACACGCACATATAATTTGTGAAGATAACTACAGTATGGATCAAAGATTACACAAAAACACGCAGAAGGAAAGAAAGCTGCTTTCTCGTCTCTTGACTCCACTATGCAACATGTTAGTACTTGACACAAAGGAGAGGGACAGAAAAGTCAGAAAAGACGAACTAAGAAATCCCAATTTCCCCCAATTTTCAGAAGCCTTGTTTGTTTCTCTAAGCAAAGGATAGAGAAGCCACAATGTGAAAGAACTGCAGCTTCTCCAGTAGTTCCTTGGCGTGGCTCGTGGCTCGGCGCTCGACTTGGTGGAACAGCTTCTCGCTAAGGTGCTCGCCGATGTGAGCATCGACTAGGACCCCAGCCACGCTCCGGCAGCTGGTGGCTAAAGCCCGGCCCACCTCGGACGCGTCATCTGGCTCGCTCACCACTAGAGGGCTCCCTCCTTTGAACACCTCGAGCTTGTCTATTGTGAATGAGCCGTCGGCCACGACTACTTCCTTGAAGTCCTGGATGCTCGGCGCGTATACTGGAATGTTGAAGCTGTCGCGCTTCTCGCTGCTGATGAGGCCCTGCCAATTATATCCATACTAGTTAGTTCCATGTAATGGGATGCAAAAACAATCCCCAAACTTCGATACGTAAACGGAGCTTAACATGCACACGAACACTAATCATGGGCTTATACCATGCAAATTTTATCAACAAGATTTTCTTCTTTTTTTTCCACGGGGGACAGGAAAGGATCATACTCGATGCTTCCCTGCACTCAATTTAGCGAAGGAAAAAGGACTCCCTACGATTCGTCCTTCGCATCGTAGCATCTTCTGATCAACAATAATCGCCTTTGATCCAAACGAAACTTTCTTGTCTAGTTCCAGCACATCGATCACATCGTCGTTTGGCTAAAGTTCTATCCTTCTCCTTTTTCGTAAAAATGTCTCCGTTAGGGGGTCAACGGGGTCGTGTGGCCCGCCAAACTGGCCTTTCCCATATGATGTTGCAGGCCTTCTGATCAGCAGAGACCCCAAACGGATAAAAAGATCAGATGGCCCACAATTCACAGGGCTAAATCATGGCCGCTGACATTTCATCATACGGTCTCATGATGCAATAGCAACACCTAATCAATAGCCATGGCCTTATTGCAGTCAAGATACTCAATGCACATTGCACCCCCACATTAGCAACTTGGTCCAAAAAAGAGCGAGCAACTGTTCACACGCAAGCCCAAAAAGGAAAGCACGGCGTTTGGATATGAACGCGCGTTGTTTCGATTAATTACCTCTTGGACGAGATCGCCCCAAGCGTCTTGGAAGTGGGTCCCGAAGAGGAGGCCGGCCCCACCCTGGTCGGTGGGGTCCACGGAAGTCCGGCCCAGGCAGACGAGGAACATCGATCCGGTCCGCTTAATTTCTTGCGATCTTGATCTCAGGAAGCTCGCCAAATCGGCCTGGAACTGCTTCTTGTATGCATTCGCCGTGATCTCACCCGCACCGTGGATGAACACTCTTCCTTTGTTGTATGCCGGCGATCTCTTGTCCGTCACTGCCTCCGGCACCTGTGTATTGAAACAGTCATTTCTTCACAATCTTCATAGAAATGAAAAATGAAAAAATATATCTTGTTTTGGCGTTTGCAAAACAAGCAGAATGCATTTCACCCGGAACATCATCCAAAACTTAGCCAACACATTACGTGATTCTAGAAAATAATTTGGAACTTTATCGATCGAACTTATGACTGCATGTCAGTTCACGATCATTTTGCTGACAATACCAACGCAGGAAAAGCATAATTAGCAAAATGCCTTTCCACTGTTGAGCTCCAGAGTTCGAGCCTGAAAGTCCAAAAGTGCTTTCCACTGTCAGCCTTGGTCGGTAGCATTTTGGTGCAATCCATGAGGGAAATCCTTTTCGAAAGCTGATGATTTCCAAGCTCTCATCATGACCCTTTGAGTCCCTTTGTTGTTCGATCAACCATCTCTCGTGATAAACTGATGACTTTGACGGTCATCCAATTTTTCAAATTTTTTACATGAAAAGTCGCGAATTTTATTGTACTTTGGCCAAAGAAAGGAGTTTGTGTTATGCACATATAGTCTACTCGCCATTTAGAAAAACGAGATCATCGGCTACGTCATCGGGTACACAGACCTAAAGTCAATCGTTTGCATTCGTGTCTCTGAGTTCGTATTATTCTATGTCACAACAAAATGTTGTGATTCTCAATGATAGCGTTGAAAAAGTCAATTTATCGTTAATTTCATAATTTGTCCTTTTTCACTTTATTGTAAAAGAAAACTTACATTAGTCCCTACGGAGAGCACGCCATCAATGACCATGCTTACAACGGCCACTCCTATTATAGTTTCTTTGCTAATTAAGATGTTTCCCGAAGTCTTGTGATTAAAACTAAAAATTCGTTGGATCCTTTATTGTCCTAGCTTGTGCTTCATGTTAGTCTATTTATGTTCGATAATACACCATAATAGATAGCAGTTAATGCACATATTCACCTAGAATAAAACTCATTAAGAATATTATATTTACAAGATCTTCACCTGAGAGAGCCAATGCAAGGAAAATGCTGAATGGAACACGTCGACTGATCTCGCTGGGAATAGCCTGCGGTGGAACGACCCGGGCACTCCGGCAGCGAAATAGGAGCGGTGGTGGTCGGCGGCGAGGCACTCCTCCATGCTGCCAGCGCCTTGGGCTGCCAAGGGTGGCAGGAGTTGGAAGAGAGTGTTGAAGTCGTTGCTTGGGAGGTCGGAGAAGAAGGCTGAGAACTCAGGCGGCTCGATCCCGAGGGCTTCGAAGCGCTTGGTGATGTGCTTGATGATGACGTCGACGATGTAGATGGTGTTGTTGCCGCTAGAGCAACCCAAGTCGACCACTGCGAAGGGGACTTCTGGGGAGGTCATGAGTTGGACCCTGTCTAGGGTCTCTTCAAGGAGGTGGAGCATGGAGCGAGCATGTATGGCCTGCATGATAGATAAAACCTTTGTTCAGAGTTCTTTCTTTTTCCTGAACTTTCAGGAAATCAAAAACATCGGGTCCTTTTGGAGGTTACATGAAGACTTTTAAGCATTAACATGAATTTGATGAATAGATATAGGGCATATGGATTAGAGGAAATTACGAGAAACAAAATGAAGCCTGACGAACACTATATACAAGGAAAATCGGACTAGCTCTCGGACCAAATGAAATTCGGCTGCCAAAAGCTCTGACTTTGTCAAGGAGAGAAGAGAGCTAGATCAATCTTGTTTTCTCAAACCGTAGAGAGAGATCCAGTATACGCACGATGGAGTCACAGGGCATCTTAGATGAACGGGACAGAAGGAGAGGGAGATAACCAAGATGAGCCAAGTAAATCAAACCTGAGCTTGGGAGTTATTAGCGTAGCTGTTCTCTCCTTTCCCACCTTTCATGGAGAGCAACTTCTCGAGCTTGATGTTCGAAATGACGATGTTGTCTCCCTTGAAGTCCATGGCTAGAGCGTGATGAAGAAGGTGATTCTTCGTAAATATGTTGTTAGTTGAAGTGAGAAGAGGAGACACAAGAGTTGGAAGAAAAGGCTTGTGAGGTTGACTATATATAATAGAGAATGAAGAAGGTGAAATTCTATTGTAAGGTTAACAGCGCAGTAAATCTTACCCAGTAATTGGGAAGGAGCATAGATCGGGGGATTTAGACCACTACAACATAAAAACAGTCGTTAGTGTAAGCATAATTCCTTATCCTATTGGTGCACCATATTAGCTTTATTAAGACATCTACATAGCAAATAGGCTCGTTCGGGTATTATACCATATTTGGGTTTTTTCGTTTGCCTTTTCTTTTACGTATTTGTATTTTCTTGTAAACATATGTCATTGCCCTTATCCTTTTGGTACACAATATTTGCTTTATTAATACACGCACATAGCGAATAGGCTTGTTCGGACATTATATCATATTTAGGTTTTTTCGTTTGCCTCTTCTTTTATGCATTGTATTTTCTAGTAAACATATGTTATCGCTTAAATGTGCATGAGTGGATATTAGGGTTTATTTTTGCAATTGTTATAGTAGTCAACTCTCACAAGAGAAATAATAAGCACCTAAAGATGAGATGACTATATTCTCCTTTTTACCTATAAGGTAACAAGTGGCGAGAAAAAAAGTGGCTTTCGATTATGGATTTATCGCTTTTTTTTAAGGGCTTTTTATTTTGCAAGTAGCTTTTGTTGCCGTGTGGGCATACACAAAATCACACAGACATGGCGATCACATGCAGCGACAAGGCTGGCCCAAGATTGACGCCTGATATTTATGTTGAGACACTGTAGCAATGATGTCTGTCCCCACAGAGAGAGAGAGAGAGAGAGAGAGAGATAGATAGATAGATAGAGAGATAGATAGATAGATAGATAGAGCTCAAGTTTTGCACCAAAAGAAAAAGGGTTGCAAATTAAAGAAAGAGCTTTTCACTTTATGATGTTTTTGGACAATCTTTCTTTTTAAAGCTCAAAGGTCAAGTTTCAAGTTTAATGAAACTCAATAAAGAAAAAGAAAGGTAATGCAAATTAAACCAAAGAAGCTTTTCATCTTTATTTGATGTTTTCTAGAAGACGGCAAGACTTTGAGGACGTGCTTAAGAAGCTCCAAAGGTCCCAAAAGGGTGGTTTAGGGGTAGCTGAGAATATTAAGAGAAACTCAATAACATTAAAAATTCGAGTGTCTACTATAATTTGTTTTATAATCTGCAGCTACCTCACTGAATTATTCAATTTTATATATCGATTTTAGTATCCCTAACTATTATTATTATTATTCAACATATTAGGATATCAAAAACTTTGTACATATTAGCCTTTTGATGTCTTGAAAAGATGCCAAACGTAGACAGTTGCCCTAATGACCAAGCCATTCCAACAAGACGAATCGTTCAGTCTAGATCAAACAACATGCCGACTATATGTTTTCATTTCTTTTTTGTCTTTTCGGCAGGGCAAAGCACTCAGTAAGCAAAAAAGTATGCCGGGTTTTTGTTGTATCTTTGTACAGGGACAATCACTACAATATGTAGGGGACTATGTCCTTTGTTTTGTCTGGTTATGATTATTTCATCTGAATGAAAAACTTTTACTGGGCGATTATCGTTTAGGTCTCAAAGTTGTCCCAAAAGGAAATCTCGAGTTTCAGAGGAACCAGAAGCATATAACAGCAGGGTTTGGCTTCATTGTGGACATTATGTCATGCATGTATGCAAGGTGTCTTCTGAAGCGGAGACGAGCCAAGCAGCAACCTGACAAATGAAGACCAGCATCGAATGATTAGTCGCCCATCATGTTGCGGGTCTTTCCTGAGTGCAATGGAACAATATTAGATAGGCCGCAGCCACGCACGCACAAAAGCCGTCGGCATAGTGTTGTCACTGCTGGAGGTCCATGTGTGGTCTGAGGAGGCACGACAACGGCAGGGGACAACGGCGGACAGCTGAGGATTAAGAGATAAACGTGTGGGAGAGGAATTAAGTTACTCTTGAGCTTGCTTTGTCGTATTGAAATGGACATGTGTTGGGATTTAAAGAGTGGGAAAGATGACGGGTGAAATCAACGAGGGTAGACGAGCCTCGTCCCTTATTTCTTAGCATATGCGATCGACCTAACTTAATGGACCAAGTGGAAGAAATATCTTATCGAGTGCATCGTATGATGCAAGTTCCTTTACCTAACAGAGAAACTGCTGGATTATCGGACGTCAAGTTTTAGTGATAGATTCAATAAAAAGCCATACTTGAGTAAACCCGATTTGATAATGGTGTAAAGACAATGATATAAGCATACCGCTTTTCTTTAAGAGACAAATGAGGTCAAAAGAAGAATAATTGTAGTGTCAATGTTAAAGTAAACCTCGGTGCAACGGAACAGAAAGAAGAAAATTGAGGTGATGGACTTTTAAGACATACAAGAATGCATCTTCTCCTTCCACTTCTGACCTCTATTTTAGTCATGTCGAAAGTCGCTCACGAAGTAATTAAATGAAAACTATATAGAACTTTATGTCACTAATAATGAAGTTCCGTGGTTGGACCTGAACATAAATTACGTCTAAGAAATGATTAAAAAGTTTCCATTTAGAATCGTTTTGAACCAAATAGTGAGCAAGCTTTTCTTTGCATCATCATACTCCTTTTTTTAAAAGGGGAAACGGTGGTCCTTACGCGAGGACATAATGAGATCATGGGAATGGAAAGAGATCATATTCCAAGACAAAGAGAGATGCTTTAAATATTGCTTGATTCAAGTCATCATCCCAGAAATCAAGTTCAGTTTGTAAACCTAATCCCCCTTTTTAAGTAGTAATTGGAATCCTAGTCTTTGTTGGATTGATGTTTGTGTTGAAAGCCACCTATCTTTCGAATAAGCTCAGCCCGTGTGACACACTTTTGTCCAATCACATGACAACCATTACTATGTCCAATAAAATGAGTTTCTTTTAAGATTCATCATTAGAAATCTAACTTTCCAATCTAAATTCCTTTTCCGGCATCAAACTTATTGAGTGCATGTTGTGGAAAATTTTCATTTACGCATGCATTGTTAATCAATCAGCATAAATATATTGTTTTTAGATTGCTCAAGCAATTGAGTTAATAGAAACTTTACGGTACCTCAGTTGATATCTTCTTTTTCTTCTTCTTTATTATGCAACATATTTAAGCATTTTGGATTGATTAATCCTCAAGAACGCACCGAGTATGGTTCTACCCATTGTGTGGATGTGGCCTTTGGGTCAAATGAGATTTTCTCCACTCTCTTACATAGTTTAATGTGATAGCGAAAATGCACAAAAAAGAAGAAGAAGAAGCAGGAGGATCGTTTTTTGTAATTTCACACATATAATCATGTTATCCTACCTCTAGAGTGACAAGGAAGTGATTGCATCACATGCTAGGAGGAGGGCCGTGGAGTAAAGAACCAAATTGAGAGACCGGAGAGAGCACGTTGATAAAAATTAGAAATCATCTTTAATTCACTCGAAAGACCCGGAATTGTGCTCTTTGATTTTCTTTCGATTGAAGAGCCCCTTTTTTCCATGGAAGTCCACGACGCCGTGATAGTCGCCGGTTCACGTGAATCTAGGCCGGGCTGTTTTCGCCCTTTTAACGACCAACCACCCCCTACCAAGACTATCATAGCACGCTTTGCTTTTTTTTATGTTGCCTGTGACTGCTAGCCCTAGCCATGCAGGGGGGTTAAAAAAGAAAGTTACGCATCGAGTCAAGCCAGAACGTATAGTCTCTTTCGGTTATCGTGGTGTTTCGTGCCGTGTTTTTCTTTCGAAATGATTACGGCACTTGACGTTGCGTGGCAATGTTTGATATCGACGGATGGGGGTCTTCTTTTGAATTTGCGAGGGTCGGAACGGAAGAAAGGTGGGGAGGAAAGAGGGAAGAGAGAGAATCTGGTGGAATGGTCAAAGAAGATGCTAATCATGCGTTTGTCCTTTAGAATTTTGTCGACTGATGAGAAAAGATGAAATGTCTGGATTTGGGGAGGGTCCAATTGCCCCCGAAAGAAGAAAAAGGCACTGAATTGTTGTTCCATTGGAGGAACGGCGAGGTGGTTCGGTTTTAGGCCTTGTCTTGGTCTAAAGTGTCAAAGAGCAGTCGTGCCGACAATTGAAATTTAAGGTTTAAATGTTTGATGTTGTATTGACCGAAGATGAATATCTTTCGGTCTAGAAATGGATAACAACGCCGAGGAACTATACTGCCGGATGGCAACATCAAAGGCTTGTGAAATCCTAATCAAATGAAACTACTTGGAGACTTATTTACCAATAAACGACTAAATTGAGATTTAATAATTTATATTTACAGCTCATTTGTTGCATATATACCGACTGTCACAGGAGAGTTTATGGTGTAGAAGCTTAATATGTAATTACCCATCAATCTATTTGTATCAACCTATATAAAGATAAAGAGTATGTGACATCGAGCAATTACTTCAACCTATACAAGATTAGCTTCTGAATCTATGGGAACCGAAGAGACAAGCTTTTAAGTGAAGCCCAACATTGCAGGCTTATGAAGGGCACAGGGATCGTCCGGTGTGCCCTTGCTAGGTAAATTGACTACAACAGATCCATAATTTCTTAACTATGTCTATAACTATAGGTACATCGTATTAATTGTCCAAGACAGTATCTTTTTCCAAGCGTACATTGTGCTGCTTTTCCACTTACCATTCATTATTGTTTGATTCCAGATTCGTGGGCAAGATCGAGCAAAGAGTTCGCTCCTGCAAGTGAATACAAGGACAGCTTTATTGTATAGGTTCTAGCTATAGAAACTACGAGACAAAAAAAGAAGTTTTTGATAGCTGGGATTGTAGCCAGAATAGCCACTTGGCATATATCGTAGCCTAAATAGCCACTTGGCATATATCGTCATTCGTACGATCGTTCTAGTTTCAAGAGAAGCGTGGGACTTGTGCAAGAACACGTTGAAGCCCCGAAGACAGGCACAAAAAAGAGGATTTGAATTCATGCGTCTGTTGAATTGCCTTGGAAAACATTGTTACCCACGATGCTGTGCTTGAATACGAGGCAATGTGCGACGTTGAATCCTAGCGTTTCCATGTTGAATAGCTCCGAAGAGCACTCTAATTTGCGAGATTCTTGGTAATCCAGCCAAACAATGATAATTTGTTCACTTAGGCACCGATTTTTGCTGGGTCCATAATGTTTAGTACCGCTGATGATGTTGATTTTTTTTATTTTATTTATTGAAGACATTTTTACATTTGCTCTAAGTTTGCCATCTAGGGTTGTAGTTATTTATAAAGACTCGGCACGCTTAAAGGAGACTCTATGCGCGGAAGCAATATAATCAATATATATATATATATATATAATAGGAGATATCTATATATAGAAGCAATATAATCAATATATATATAATTACAAAAGAGTCTCCTTTAAGTGTTTTCTCTAAGTGTGCAACTATAGATTGCATATTGATAAAATGACTCCTCGCTTATTGCCACAAGAAAGAAAAAAGAAAGAAAGAAAGAAAGAAGATTGTGATGCTTCTTCCATAAAATTAGCCATCACCTAGACACCATCTCAAGCAAAGTTAATAATTTACTTAACTGCGAAGTTGAGTATTCATTTTACTTTCCTTTCTCCTATTGCATTGTCGATTCAAATCTAATTGGTATATATATATGTATATATATTTTGGCTTTTATGATAGGTCCCTGCTATATATTTTTCAAATCTATGAGTCTATAGTATATTCAACGGTAATACATATAGCCATCTCTATTTCATTTGAGAACAAATAAAATAAGTGTTTTCTTAGAGTGTCACATAGGATTTTTGTATAGTTTATACAAATTGTATGTACTGTGACCTTCGAGGAGTTATTGAATTTAATTTAATAGCATTACTAGAAGACCGTGGACTTAAAGCGTAATTCAATTTTTTTAATTTCATTTATGATGATAATTCTTTAATCAATTTCCATTAATATTTCCTACATTTAAGCAATTATATAAATTTAAATAGATTTCTCTTTGTGGTATGATTTAATTTAACTTCACATTGATCAGCATTTTCTCCATCGATTTTTAATTTTTCTATTTCAACTCTTATTTCAAACCTCTTCGAGGTTCAACGAAGGCTATTGATAAGAAAATTCATATTGAGACATGCATTCCATAACATTTTGTAGCTATTTTAATATAAAAGTTCCATCTAGGACTAGGGTTTGTTTAAGAGAATAAAGAATTCAAGTTACTAAACTATAATCTATATAATTTGTCAAATTTTTGCCCTAGTGATCTCTTTAATTATTTATCATGCATATTAATTTTGTGCAATGCACAGGTCTCTACATGGCTAGCTTGAAGTTCTTGCATAAACGAGTTCAACCGTGACGATTGGTGATATCCCGAGGTCTATCGGTTGTGGTTGATTAGTATTTCAAGCACAGAGAGAGAGAGAGAGAGAGAGAGAGAGAGAGAGAGAGAGAGAGAGAGAGAGAGAGAGAGGTTTTGATTCGTTCCCATGCCATAAGCAACTTAAAGATACAGCATCTGAGGAATTCCAGACGAAAACTGTATCATGATACAAGGACAAGAGATGAGGACATATAAGTATCTAGTGACTTATTGCACAGGAAATTTTGGGCTTTTTCTACTATACAAGGCTATACCAATCTTTACATATATTTTCCCAACTGTACATGGCCATATTTGCACGCTTCAAGAAATAGCTGCTACAACTAAATCAAAACAGACGTCTTGTAGCTCACGTTGCTGCAGATCAGGATGCCCGAATCAGCGTACCGGATTCTTGCATTCCCAAGTGCAAATCCATGAGGAAGTGGCAGTGGGAATCCACTCATAAGGTGTAGGTTCACGTAGGGAACAACCACGGTTTTGATGACTGTCGACATAACCGTCTGCACAGAACATAGTAGCAGGTGATTTCAATGAGGAGTTCTCCACTGGACCAATACAAGAAATCAATACATATAATGGGAAACATCAGTATTTCTTGTGGCACTTCTAGATCCCGCCATGATGTATTCACCGTGGCATTAAAATGAGCAAATGCAAGAAGAAAGTCGCAATTTCTATGCGGGACGCCATGTCGGTCCTAAGGTGAGACTGGACAAGCCCACACAGTGACGTTAAGTACTGGCACCCAATAGCATTAAGCAGTTCAAACCACAGAAAAAGTTAAGATGAAGAGAATCTAAATGGCCGCACAAGCACCATGACTTTCACCCTGACGCTAGTTAAGCTTTAGACTTCTGTACTTGTTGATAGGTGCGCGGTAGTATCCCTCTGTCAGTTCAGTTTGTAACATAGCAGCTAAAGTTAATATACCTGAACCAGAAGCATGTGGAGATTGCCAATATTGCTCCATTTCAAAAAGGCAGAGAGGTGCTCCACTCTAATGCTCCCAGCCAAATTATTCCGCAGTATATGTGCCGAACCCGACGCATTAATTACCTGTTTCAACAAGGGGGTTTCAATCATCATAGTTGCAAAGTGTTCATCACTTCCAAGGAAACACTTGAGCCAAAAGGAAGGGTGGAAAAAGAGCAACAGAAGAGATCAATTTCCTCCAAAATCAATCATAAGCTCATCAATATCTGAGTTTTATAATAGCTGATCAGAGTCTAATTTAGGTCAATGTGATGACAGCTGTTAGCTCTTACGAGCTCTACCTTCAGACCCTATACAAACTTAATCTCTAGTGAATTCCATACATAAGCATAACCACCACAACAAATTGATGCAAGAATGCTATAGATCTCAAGAGTTGTACAACACACCAGTGAAATGCAGGCAACTGGTATGACTTCACCGGTATCCAGAACATCAATTATAACATCCGTGTAAATGGTAGCACCAATCCCCTGTTTAGTAATTTTTACAAGAGGTGGAGCAGTTACAGATATGTTAAGGTCCATGTCATCATTTGGATACAGCCTGTATAATTGAGGCACGATGTACTTCCATCCAGCAGTGTTCAGTAGAGCTTGATCTGGTATCTTGTCCACAAGCCAGTGCATATAATCCGCCTGACCAAAAGAAAAGAAAAGTAACACATTACCAGTAAACTGAGAACACCGATCAGCTTTTCATAAAAGCCTGAACATACAAATAATCATATAAAAGCTTTTAATCAGTTTCACTACTTGAAATACAGCAAACAAATTGGGAACTTACATTGAAGTAAACAAGCGATGCTGAATTAAGTACATTTTCATGTAAGGAAATCTTTATCATTTCATTTGCACCACTGCAGGTGACTGAAGTGGTTTGAGGTCTGTGAGGATAGTTGGATGCAAAGATCTGGTCTTCCGCTGTGAATAGCCCATTGACCTCGAAGTCAATGGAAGAATTACTCAACGCTGGATCACTCACGAAAGTAACATTCAGAGAAGCAACATCACCAACTGGAATTTTGTTTGGAAGATCTTGCAGTAAGGCATCTAGCTTCAGTATTTCTTCTGTAATCTTCTGGGGAATGGCTTCCTCAACTGCCGACACTATTTTCCCTTGGAAGGCACCCACTACCCTGAGATTAGAGAAGCAAATCATAGTAAGTAGCAGGTTTCATGCAGTAACAAGAAAAGGGGCAGGTCCATGGCCCTTATGAGAGGCATCAAAGCATTGCCAAAGCAAAGCTTTTATAGGTAATTTACAGAAGCAAACATGTAATCAAATTGATTACAGAGTTGGCAAAGGCAAACAACTGTTTAATCATCTGAAAAATTACTGCAAAACAGGATTGACTTGGAGAAACCCAACCTTTTCAAAATAATATAACTACATGTGGGTCTCTCTCAAGTCATTAACCAATACTTTTGACAGATTTCAGTTCATTGACTACTGCGCTTAAGTTTTTATGACCGAGAGAGAAATCAATGGGAGAGACATGCTAACACTTTTCCATCAATAACTCAAAAAGATCAGCTAGTGACCCCAGTAGCAGCGGATAGATTATTAGATATTGAAAATTCAGAAAGAAAAAAACTTATTCAACATGATTGCATACCCTTGATATAGCCAAGATGACCCACCATCAATTTTGATCGAGATGGCTTCCACATAGCATCCGCATTCTAGGACAGATAGCTTTAGAATACCACCTAGATCCTTCAAGTCCAAGGTAAGCCCCACTTCCATATCTTTAACCTGTCAATTGCAGCACTTCTTAACACTATTCTTTCACAGCATATTTGTGATTAAAAAAGGCCTAAGAATCAGAGAAGCAAAATAACACGAACTTTTAAAAGTCATGCTGCAATTGACTGAGTATACTAATGAGAATGAAGCATCACGTTCATAGGAAGTAGCAATATCATCCCATTTCACAAGATTGACAAATCTTTCAAACTTCCATGAGATAAAAGATACAGAAATATGATGAGATATTTTCGACAAGCTTTCTTAAAGATTAGGATAAAGAGAAGCAGGAGAAATTGAAGGAGAACTGAAGAAAGTAAGCATTAGTTAGTCCTAACCGCATAGAATTATCAAAGTTCGAGATGAACTTAGCACTTCCTCTCATATAAAAACTTAGCTCACCCATCATCCAAGCAGCTATCACTGACAATCACAGATATTCACAATGCTAGGTATAAGACAATTTCTTCATCATATTTGAATACCAAGGAACTTTTCCCTTTTTATTTTGAATATAAAGTTCAAGGTTAAGACCTTCTTTTCAATAAGCAAATACACGAGTTGCACCATGAAATTGTCACTACTGTATAATCCAGCGACTCATCGAATCATACAGAACAAGACTAATAATTTGACCAGCTACTTCTCAAAGAAGACTTACTAGAACCAATATATTTCAAGCTCATACTTCACTAATTCAACAAGACAATCGCAAGAATAAGAGATCTTTAAGTTTACGGTACCTGCACAAAAGCACTACCTTCATCAGATATCGGTATAGGGACCAGCCACGTACTATAAGAATACTGCCAATTCATGCTCAAATTCGCAGTAGCGCCAGAAGCTATTAGCACAATACCCCCTTCACCTGTCTTGACGTATGAAGAATCAATCTCAACCCCATCGATACTGATGTTTGAAAGAACAACATGAACCCTGCCCACAAGTGGGATTTTCACATATCTCTCAATTTGGGGCAGCTGAAGCGGGATGATTGAGTGGACCGCTCTGTGAACGAGCAAGTCTTTAGCAAAATCAAGACCCTCGTCGGACACGAGTATAGAAATGAAGCCTTCTTCATCAGCACGGACCTGGGTACTCGCGGGACTCAAAAGAAGTGGAAGAACGACGAACAAGAAGAAGAACAAGAGGGATGAGACCTCGAGCTGCGATGAACAACGCATGTTTCTTACAAATTCAAGCTCCAAGAGATGCCACGGATTGAAAAAAGAGGAGATTTTAGCACGTGGGTAATCGATGACGTGCTCATCTAGGACATGGGCAAAGAAGTTTCAGAGCAACTGGTGGCCCGTCTGTCAAAAACAGCGAGAAGGAAGAGAGCGTGCAAGAAAGGAACAGGCGATCTGTCGATGCAGAGGAGCGGAATTCACATCCGTGGAAGTTGCAAGAGAGCGGTTGAAGTCTTTTGGAATCTTGTTCATTATTGCGAACGACCATCCGCACGGGTCTCTCCAGATGTTGTAAGGAACGACAGCGAACGCGAGATGAGGCTGCGTGTACAGGGCGTGAGGTTGGGGATTGCGGAGAGCGATAAGAGGAGACGGAAGCGTGAGATTCGCATCCAGAGGGATGGAATCTTCCCCTGCTTTCCGCTTTTGTTTTCCAGGTTTTATGGCGGGCTTGGTGAATGAGGAAATTCTTAAATGCAAGGACTTACCTAAATCTAATGGAATTTGGCATATGTTATTGATTCCATTCCTAGAAAAGGGTCCATTTCTCACTTACTCAATGGGAAAAAAAAATCGACCAAAAAAAAGGGGAAAGAAAGGTAAATTGTAAAACCAGAAAGGAAAAAGGGAAATTGAAAATTATTCTTATTTTTTGGAAACCTTTTTGTGTGACCAAATTGGCCCACTCGTTTATTTTGTTTTCCGTTGTATTCTTCTATTTGGAATTAACAAGTGGTTCATTGCGGGCCACAGTGCATGAACTGTCAAATGATCAATGAACTTTTCTTTTCCATGTCGGCATTGTCTAGACGACGACATTGCCGGACAATATTATCGGTGTTGATGTAAAAACAGAAGATGCGCAGCCTCCTGTCGATAAGTTACCACACTTTTTACTATAAAGAATCATAATTTGACGCTTAAACAATAATGAAGGTAATTTTCAATTTTTTTTTTTTGAAAATTTGTATGATTTTGTACTATTTTTCCAGCATCCCTCAACTACTCATTTTATATATATTGTACCCATGCATAAATATGAAAATTATTACTTTTATTTTAATTTCACACGTTTCATTTTTATAATCCATATATATATATATATATATATATTTTAAAATAATCTTTTTAAGAAACTATTAAATCCCATTTCGATGTTTCTAGTAAAATGAATTTGTTTAATTTTTTTTCTCACAAGATTTTTGCTCTTAATCTTTCAAAGATCATTTAGTGCATTACACTGAGTGTGCACAATTGCTAGGCATTGTTTGTTCGAAATTATTCGAGAGTCAAAATCATTTTTGACATTCTCCCCACATTTCAAATTATTATTCTGGAATTTAAAAAATTATTATATTATAAAAACCAAAAGTGATTGAATTAAAGAATTATGACGTGTGAATCTATAAGTTCATATCTAGTATTTTTCCCAAGATTGAATTAATGATGAAGCATGGCTTTGGTCCCTTATTTCATCCATCAATCCATCTAATCCTGAAAGAATGAAAAGCAACAAAAAAGAAAAAAGATTTAAACGCTGGAATTCCCCTCTCTGTCTCCCTGTACCTAGGTCACCCTTCCTCCAATTTCTCCATAGAAAGAAATCCATCATCTTCTCCATCACCTTCAGCGAGGGCAGCGATCGCCATCGCTGCAGTCGGTCGGTACCTTCCATTAGGATCGCTTGTGGATCATCGCGTCTTCAAGTCGGCCCCATCAAATTGCCCCTCTCACCCCTTCTCCGTCGCCGGCGAGATCGAGAGACGTCGAAAGGTGTTCCTCCATCTCAATTGCTTCTTTCTTTCGTTCGTTCGTTTCCCTTCTTCGATTCGATTCTCGTACCGGAAGGCACTCCGTCGGCGCCGCGGCTCGATTGCACCTCTCCTCGTCGGTGATCCGGGTGAATTTTTTTAGATACTAGGTCGTTGGGCGATAGTGCAATGCGGGAGGAGTTGGTAGTCCGGTTCTTGGGCGGGGACATGGATCGATCGATTTATGCTAGAGGTCCATGGCGCGTCGCTAGGGAAAAGAACTGAACGTGCAAGCTGAGGTTCTTGTCGTAGTGTGAATCTTGGGGCGATACTTCGGAAATCCTGTATGTCTGTGGGATTCTCCAGGGTATGGTAGCCTTGTTGAAGATTGGAGGCCGTTTGAATGTGGCTGCATTGTGATGGATCAGCGGATGATCCAAGACCTCGTGACGGTTCTCGTTGATGCGTGTGACGTCTCACCGTGTTCATTCTATAAGATTTGAGATTGTTCTTGAGACTCGCTGGTGGATTCTCTTGTTTGAATACAAGAATATATACTAAGTTCGATGTGATTCGGGGATATGTTACCTTATGCTCCGTTGCTTGCCCACTTTATCATTTTCCTCTAGTCTGATTCAAGGTGGCCAATCACTGTTTGTCAGGTCTACTTTTTAATGGCACAGGAGTTTGTCTTTTGGATGTTCTATATTGCATTTTCACTCTTGTGCCCATTGAAAAGTAGGGATAAAAAATGCCAACCTTTGTGAGCTATGCTGCATAGTGCTTTCATTTGTTGGCTTTTGAGTGAAGTGGTGTGTGTTTTTCAGTCTGGCTGAAAGATTATCTGGGTCTTCCCCACTATTCAGCCTTTAGCTTGAAGGATCATCTAAGTAGGTTCTCTGGGGATCTGTTTTGCTGATGCCCTATACTCTTTTTTCTAGTTTTAGTGACAACTGATGGTTTGAAAACTGGATTTTTAAAAAAAGCTGTGGATTGAAAATCTTTACCAGTAACTTTCCTTAAGCACTGCTATTGATTTGCCTACAGTCTTTACTTTACTGTCATGTCTGCATCTTTCATGTGCGTTCTTTCATTTTCATTATTCATTTATACTGGTGGGCACTCCACAGAAGTCGTACTCCTTTGTATGGTGTCATAGAAGTTATTATTTATCGCTATACTCAACTGCAACTTATCATTCCTTTTTTCCTTTAGGAGGATGGCCTCTTCTGGAGATTCGTGGATTAAAGAATATAATGATGCAGTTAAATTGGCTGAGGAGATCAGTAGCATGATTGCTGAACGTGGTACAATGCCCACATCAGGACCTGAAAGCATGCGTCATGCATCTGCTGTACGGAGAAAAATTACTATATTGAACACTAGACTCGACAGCTTACAGAACATTTTGACGAAGCCCTTCAGCAGGCCCATGTAAGTCCATTTCATGCTGTTGCTTTGATGTCTCCAAGGAAATTATGAATTCTTGGACCTCTATTGAAGTATCTTCTGGTGATTGTATGGTGTATATTGATGATTATATTCTTCCATGAATTGTTGAATTTGCTGATCGCAAAGTTGTTTGTTGATGCTATTGCTCTGATGATCTTTCTGTATATTGATCTTTCTTCATGGCATGATGACTAGCAACAAATAGACTAAGATCTTTCTGGAATTGTTACTGGCTAAAATAAGCTTCAGCATTTAATCATTTTTTCCATAGTTTCTAGTTTAGAGCTATTATGAGCCAATTTTCAGCATAAATTTGTACAAGTATATGTATGGAACTTTACTTTGATTGATCCATGTGCAGTCTTAATTTATCATAAGATCTCTCTCGTGTCAGGCTAAATCTTTACAATGATCTGAGTTTCTTTACTGTTAATATGTTCCTTTTAAGCATGCTAACTTTCTTTAGATAAGTTTCTAATCGACTTGGATGGGAGTTTTTGGACCCTGCAAATGGTGATTGAATTTTTGTCACAATGTGTGAAAGTGGAGTACAATCTCACTTGTCTTCTTTGTGTGGTTTGATAAAGAAGCCGAGAGCTTCTAGCTGTTTGAATTATTTAAACGTATCTAAAATCGTGAATTGTTGTTCTGGTCCCTAAATTTGCTGTAGGAAACAAAATGCTGGTGTTAGTAGGCGTAGTCTCTGCTACTTTTGTGAGTTCAACTATTTTCTGATTTTCTGGCGATGCTTCCTCTTTTCTTACACAGAACGGAAAAAGAGATTAATCGTCGCAAGGACTTGCTTTCGAATCTGAGAACAAGAGTGAACCAGATGGATTCCACGTTGAAAATGTCACATTCTGCTACCAGGGATAGCTTGCTTGGGCCAGAGATAAAGCCTGCAGATGCCATGAGCAGGACTGCAGGATTGGACAATCAAGGAATCGTGGTTCTTCAGCGACAAGTAATGAGAGGCAAGTTTCTAATCTAGGACTCTTCACTTGCCACCCTACCCTTGGAATTTAGCACATGGGAAGTCCTGGACATAGAGTTTTTCTCCTCTTGCTGATCTATCATCTATGCACCGGTGAGAAAATTAAGCCTTTGTCTTTGTGTGCCTTTGACAGAACAAGATGAAGGTCTTGAGAAACTGGAGGAGACAGTAGTAAGCACAAAACATATCGCATTGGCAGTGAACGAGGAACTTGACTTGCATACCAGACTAATTGTATGTGATGTGTATTGTCTACAGTATATTGCATTTTTTTATCCGTCATTATCTCATCTACAGATTGTTGTGACTAAATTTTCCAGTTGGAAGTTTATTCAGTTGCCTCTTATGATCTGCAGGATAACTTGGACCAACATGTGGATGTTACGGACTCTCGTCTTCGGGTATTTTTTCTTGCAAATGTATATCAGCTTTTATGAGCTGGAATCTGAGTGAAGTTAGTTGGTTAGTACTTGGGATAAGTGGCCTTTCTTCTAGCTATGGTATGCTATCCCCAAGAGTTTCAAAGAAGGGGATTGAATCTCAATAAACTTAGAAATTTTCATAGTTGTGTGGAAGTTGGAGCTTTCATGAAAAGAATGTCTCAAATGGGTTCTGAAACACGGAAGAAGGATGAGACCAGAGGTTCTATACTTTCTATGTTGTTCTGACCATGAAGAGCATGCGCTAATGTATTTCCCTAGGTTTCATATCCAAATTGTTTGAGGTAGATGTTTGAGGATACTTAAGGTTCTTTTCTATATGCTTTAAAGGATATAATTCATGGTTCAAAAATGTAATGTATAACTTTGAGGATACATAGGGTTCTTTTCTTCATACTTAGGCCACATCTGTTAAGACTTTCGAGAAAAGATTTTGGGAAAATGCAAAGGAAAGGGACTTTTCTAAATGCAAATAGTGTATGAGAAAGTGCAATCTAAAAGTGCACTAGGAAACAACTTTGTTTTAGATGCTGTTTGGAAAAAACTACTGCTGTAAAGGACTTTTCCTCTTTTTTCAAAAATAAATAACAAAAAAACTTCAAACCTTCGTTGGTGAGCCAGATCTTGGCATCAGTCAGCCTGGCCTGAGGTCACACAACCTCAGGTGGCGTCACCTGGGTTCCTACAACCTAGGCAACCCCACACAGTGTTGCTTGGGTCATGTGAACTCAGGCAATGCCACCTTAGGTCCTGTGACCCAAATGATGTCACTTGAGCTTGCCAGTTGCCAGATCTAGCCTTGCCAACCTGATGAGGGCATTTTTGGAATTTTGAAATTTTAGTGAGGGCAAAGTTAGAAGAAAAAATGTATTAGCATTCTGGAAATGCTCAACACCCACAGACCTACCTTGGGTTAAAGACCTTTGGAGAGCTTTGGAAATGCAATTCCATCTTCCTGAAGCTCTCCAAAAGAATTGTCAAACGGTACTTATATTTGTTCAAGGCCTTCAAAGCCCGAAAGGGCTTTGGCAAAGTGTTGCCAATGCAGCCCTAGTCCAATGGATGTTATAATACTCATACATAAGATTGCACCAGTGCATTTTTTTGCAAGTTGAGATGTTTTATTGTCTGATGGAACTGTATTCTTTTCTTCTCTCTCAATGAGCGTGCATCTCTTTTATGAATGTCTCTGTTTATGTGTTGCGCATTTCATTTGCTAAATTTTTTTAAGGATATTCATTTCATTGATTGTTTTGTTGTGAGAGCAGCGAGTGCAGAAGAACCTGGCAATTTTGAACAAGCGCACCAAGGGAGGCTGCACCTGCATGTGCATGATTTTGTCTGTTATCGGAATTGTGATTCTGGTCGTGGCTGTATATTTGTTGATCAAATTCCTGTAAATCAAACAACTGAGAAGCGTCTAATTTTGCCTCGGTGTGGTTTGTATTTGGCCATGGTGAACATTCCTTTGTTTTTTTTTGGGTGTGTTCCACTGTTTGCTTTGTGTTTGTCCTGAAAATTGAAGCAACTGTGTGAAGTAATGGGCGGCTTTAAGTGAGGACTGATTGTGAATCCAATTTGCTCTGTTCAGTAAATGAGTAAAGGTCAGAGTTCTGAACGTTTTTCACTTCGGATGACTGGTTTTTTGGTCCGTGGACAAAGATAGAGAATCCCATGTATAGCATTGAAATTGCTTGACAGTCCGTGTCGTATACTCAGAAGGTTGAGCTTTTCCTCACAATGCCGTGTTTATTGGGCAACAAACTTCGTGGAATTGCTGCCAAGAGGCTAGGTAGCATCTTTATTCTTAGGGCGTGGCGAGAAAACTCTCCTATGAGAGTAGCTCTTCTTTCCCAGATAAAGAAAGTAGTCAATATGTTCTCTTTAAATAATTTTTCGACGGGGAAGATTTTGGTGTACAGGCACTGGCACGATGCATGAATGCATGGTTTTGTCATACTTGATAGAGTTAACCTCTGATGCCTTTTAGCATGCGAAAATGAGGGAATTGAAGGAGGTGAAACCGGATGTCGTGGGCCTTGCAGGAAAGCCTCCTTTCGTCTCTTTCGATCAACTGCTCATGGCCGACGATACTGCAGAAAATCGGATGATCTCGACACCTTTCTTTTTGCACGGAAAAGGTAACTTTTCGAGCACTATTACTATATGAAATCGAGTAAATAATCTGGCAGACACAGATAATATGAGTTCAGATAGGTTGGATGCAGCTACCAAAATCTAGGAACCAAAATCTAGGAATAAGGATTCAATACAGTTGATGGCAGATGGTCAATACTTCTTTCTTAGGCTCTTCATTCGGAGGCTCAAGCTATAGATTCTTTCCATTCGGGTCCGGCCCATGAGGAGCTGATGGTCAATACTTCTTTCTTGGGCTCTTCATTCGGAGACCCAAGCGATAGATTCTTTCCATTCGGGTCCGGCCCATGAGGAGCTGATCCATTCCCGCTTCGGGCCCACGCCACAAATAGTAGACCGTGCATTGCCAGCGCGAGTCTCCCTCAACCCCTTGTTCCCTCCCGGATCGGAATTCAACTGTCGATTCGTCTCGCACTCGCAGCATAAACCCTAGAATCGAAGATCCTCTTCCCTGATTCCGAGAAATCGAAGGCGCATCTCGATCGATTCGCGTTGCCTTTTTTCGCTTTGACGTGTCGTCCACGGTTCCTTGCTGGTTCTGATGGAGGAAGCTTCGGTGGAGGCCTCGAATGATGCGGTTCTGTCACTCGCTTGAGTAGAAAAAGAAGAAGAAGAAGAAGAAGAAGAAGAAGAGAGAGATGAGCACGTTCGTGCCGAAGGAGTCCATCGAGGTCCTCACGCAGACCATCGGCGTTCCCAATTTGGCCTCCGATGTCGCCGTCGCCGTCGCGTCCGACGTCGAGTACCACCTCCGAGAGATTATGCAGGTGCGGTCGCCGAATCCGTCGCCTTGTTCTTCGACTCCATTACCGCACTGCGATGATTTGTGTATGGTGTTTGATAGCTGTGGGAAATGATGATCGCTATGCTGGTGTGCGCTAGCAGAAACAGAAACTTTGCGTCGAAGACGGGATGTGATTACCTAGGTTATGAGGGGCTTTTGTTGTGGTGTTGTGGTGGGAAGCTATCTTTTCTATCCGTGAATCAATGTTGGAGAAGCGTTGTTGTTGGAATAACAGTTCACTGTCTTGATGTGTTGTTAATTGGGGGTTTTCCTGTTTGGGAGTTGCAGGAGGCGATCAAATGCATGCGCCACTCGAGGAGAACAGCACTGACTGTTGACGACGTGGACAGTGCTCTTAAATTGAGAAATGTGGAGGTGATTATCATATGCTACTGCTATTACTTAAAGGAAAATAGTGTTGTCTGTTTGGATAAGAAGATAGCGGGATAGGTTATTTCCATTTGTGGTTAATCTTGCCATGGAACAAGGTATTATTGCAGTTATATGTGAATACAACCATCATTAAGAATTTCATCTTAATAAGGACCTGATAAGACCTCTTGTGTGAAGCCTTTTTTTATAACTTTCCCCTTCATATATGTGCCAAGTGACAGCGGTCACATTTCATACAGGCATTCTCTCTGCAATGTAGTTCTTCATTCTTGTGTGCCATTTCCTTGTTTTAGCCAATATACGGATTCGCCTCCAGTGATGCACTGCGATTCAAAAGAGCTGCTGGACATAATGACCTGTTTTATGTAGATGAGAAGGATGTGGAATTCAAAGATGTAAGAAATATTTGATTTTGCTATAGATTCTTCCATCTTAAGTCCTTCACATAGGTTCTCTAATGAGATCTAGCTTGAAGATCGTTGATGCACCTTTGCCGAGAGCTCCACTTGATACATCAGTTTCTGCTCATTGGTTAGCGATTGAAGGGGTTCAGCCTGCAATTCCAGAAAACCCTGCTTTTGAAGGTATCCTGTGAAATTTGGCATCAGCTGGAACAATACCTTCTTAATTAACCTAATATTAAAACAAAAATAAGTCTTTGCTTTCTGATTTTCAAAGGGATATTTGTTCCTCTCTGGATCCTTATTATGTGAAATATGTTGGATGAATAACAAAGGATTTTCTGTTACTTATTGTGGTTTTACCTTTTCATTTATAGGACTTACAGTGGCATCAGATGGCAAAAAATATGAAAACAGGGAAGATGGAATTTCCATTGACATCAAATTACCCATTAGGAGTGTACTATCTAGGGAGCTTCAGGTGAAGTATTGTGATTCTTTGATGCAGCTATTCTTTCCCTAGTTTCCCTGACCCTAACAGAAGGATCATTTGCTAAGACATTTCTTTCTTTCTGCTGTGCAGCTATACTTTGAGAAAATTAGAAAACTTACTATTAGCAATTCGGATTCTGTCCTCTTTGACCAAGCACTTGTAAGCTTGGCCACTGACTCGGGTCTTCATCCTCTGACTCCTTATTTTACGCAGTTTATTGCTGATGAGGTACTACTTATTCTTCTTGTATTATATGTCGTCTTTTCACTACTATTTTCTCAAAATGTTTTGACATTCACTGCCTACTCTTAGTTTAGTTCCTTTGTCTGATTATCTAGGTTACACGAAATTTGAGCAAGATCTCTTTGCTTTTTGCCCTAGTGCGCATTGTGGGAAGCCTTCTTCAAAATCCGCACGTTCATATTGAACCCTATGTAAGTCACAACATCAGCTGTTTTTCAAATCTAATTCTGATAGGACTTACATTCATGTTATATGATGATGTTAAATGGACAAAAGAAATGAGTATCCAATGAACGATGCCGACATCTAAGTTATTTTTCTCTTATCAGTTTTGAGTGTGGAAAAACCTGTGTATTCCTGTAAAGTGGACAGCTGTACCTTATAGTCATGAGATTGCGGAATTAAATAACAGCATGAATATGATATGCTGTTTGAGTTATCCCTACTTTTGTTTTTCTATATCTTTGCCTTCTACCCCTGGACTATCTAGAGGGCCTTATTTACAATAATAATTGAATGTGGGATACAGTTTCAGTCTACTTGCACCCTATAATTGTTTACTGCGCAGTTGTTTGAAGTGAAAGTTTTATATTGTCATTGATTGATCTTCAACTTTCTAAATCTCCTCTCTCCAGCTGCACCAATTGATGCCATCTATTATTACTTGTCTTGTTACCAAAAGATTGGGTAATCGGTTAACTGACAATCACTGGGAACTCAGAAACATGTCAGCGAGTCTGGTTGCTTCAATATGTAAAAGGTAGTCATGTTCTTGCTTCATGTTTTATTTTGAGTTCCCTTTAAAGATGTTGAGCACCTGGAAATACTTATTCCCCACTCATTTCATGATTCCGAGAGCTTTCATGTTGCCTCTGATCTTGTTCCTTGGCATTTGGTCCTTGTGCAAGCATAAGGGATGAGGGGAGAAGCATTTTCATTAAGTTGTGGCAATTTAGATAATTTACGTCACCCATGTTCATAATACTTTATGCACATTTTATTTAACCTTTAGCTGGTCATATTTGGGAGAATTAACATGAAAAGAAAACTGTGATGAGATGGAAGACAAATAAAGCCCACTCATGGGTCAGACCTGCATCCAGGCATGTACATGTGCTATAGCTGCTTATCTGGCTTATGAGAATCAGTGAATCACACTTCCTGGGGTATTTTTTGCAGATACGGGCATGTTTACCATAATCTGCAGCCGCGTGTCATACGGACCCTCGTTCATGCTTTCCTCGATCCAAAGAAGTCATTGCCTCAGCATTATGGTGCAATCAAAGGATTAGCAGCGCTTGGACCTAGTGTGGTATGTTCAGCACTGGTAGAGATTGTAGTGCCTATGTACTAGATGCTTTAAAATATAAGAAATAGCTTCCACTTAATTGACTGAAGTTCACTCACTTTAGAACTTCCCTAATCCTTGTAATTTTATGATTCATGATTTTCATCGCAAAAATTATGAACTACCTTGAATCTTACTTTTGGCTCTTGTTTGAGATGTCAATGTTCAATTTTGGTCTTGTTCATTTGCAATAATTTGTTAGTGTTGGTTTTAATCAATTTGCCATCTTTGTCAACATAGGTTCGGCTGCTGATAATACCAAATCTTGAGCCTTATCTGCAACTTCTTTCATCAGAATTGTTGCCTGAGAATCAAAGAAATGAGATAAAGAGGCTTGAAGCCTGGCGTGTTTATGGAGCACTGCTGGTCAGTTTCTTGTCTCGTGTTGCCAGAGAATACGGGTATGCAAATTAGTCTAATTGTGTAAAAATTGTTGCTTTCAGAGTGCAGCTGGCCTTTGTATGTACAATCGACTAAAGATGCTCCCCAATTTGCTCTCACCTCCAACTCGTGCTGTTTGGAAGATCAACAGGAAGGTTGCGACGTCAAGTATGGTCACGATGTCAAGTATGAGCTCAGACCCTATAGTAGTTGCATGTTGTCAATTGAGTTTCCCACTAGCATTGTTTGATAATTAAGTGCTGATTTTGTGGATTTGTAATTGCGTGTGTAAAGCAGTTCTGCACATGATTGGAATGTTAATATGCTTTGCATTGTTAGCCATCAACTTGTTGTGAGCCCTTGAGGCCTCTACAAATTGGATGTTCTTAATAGGAATGATGAGACTATTTGCCTGTCTTGTCTTATGGTGTTATATGTCAGTACTTTAGTATTCAACTGCCAATGGTCCTAGTGCTGCCTGCTGATATGTTGGGTCCAGAAAATTGAGCACCAACAGCTGAGAATGGAATTGTTTTTTGTTACTGTCTGGTGTTTTCTTCCGGATAGATAGTTCATAGCAGCATTATTTTCTCTCACTAGATGGGGTAATGGTGTGCGTGGTCTTTACTATAGTGGCACTATAACTTGCTTGTTAATGGAGATCTTGTCTTCCAGATGGTTCCCACTAAGCTAAAATGGTGGCTGATATAAATCTTTGTTAAAGAACCAATTCCAACTCATGCTTGTCCGGCTGTGTGTTTGTTAGTTCTGCTTTTATATGTAACAATCTTTGAATTATTCTCTTTTTGTGTTCATATTTCGTTTTTCTCCCCTATCTTAGATAAATGTGATAATCTTGCTGCAATCTTTTTAATCAGTTACGTTCCCTGAAATCAAACTATTGATCCGGTTAATTTATGCCTTCTTACATGTAATGTACTTAATATGTGCATTCAGATAAACGAAGAGCGAGCTCGGACAACTTAATGCAGCAACGCCCACTGAAAAGAGTAGCCACAGAGGGAAGGATTGGTGGCATGCCTGCTAATTCCATGCAAGGATTAGGGAGCGGATTTTCAGGGGCAGTGGGGGGTCCTGGTGTTGCTGTATTGCGTCAATTGCCCAGTGAAGGCACCTCAGGAAGGGATCCCGGTGGCGGCTCAACTTCAAAGACATCAAACGCCTTAGCCCAGGCTTGGAAAGAGGATGTGAATGCTGGACACTTGCTGGCCTCGCTGTTTGAATATTTCGGCGAAAGCATGTTCTGCTTCACTCCGAAGCCCGAGTTGTCCTTTTTTCTGTGATTAGTTAAGCTTGTGTATCTTGTTTATCTCATCATGGCGCATGTTTTGTGCAAAATTAATGTTCGCCTGCATCAATAAACTGTTTTAATTGTTCTTCTAGTAGTTTATGGAAAGGGTATATGTTAAGAGCCGTTGAGCTGGTCCCGTCCCTTTGGATTCCGCAAGGTGATCTCTGCTGTTCTGCCGAAGGACGATCCAGTCATTTTCCCTATCACTGTGGGATGCGGTGGAGCCGTGATTGGCCCGAAGCAAGTGAAGTTTGCTCTAGTTTGTGTCCGCGAGCGAGTGGGGTTCTTTAAGGCTTTACTGGGCCTCTAGCCGGAAAGTGGACCTTCCAGCAATGGGCCGTGAATTGAGAGTTGTGCCCAATATTGGGCCCTTGTTCTGGGCCTTTTGAAGTCCGATGTTCATTTTCTCGGCAATTTGTTTCTGTACTGACCCAAACATAAAGGGCTACTTGATAGGACTTCTATTGGGCCTCAAATGGGCCAAATGGTCTAATGTTGGGCCCATTTATAGTAAACCAGTCCATTATCGATACGTAAAGGCCCACCTTTTGGGCCCCGGTGGTCCATTGTCGGACCCATTTGCCTTAAATCGGTCCATCATTGAAGCTCGTGCAATGGCGCGCATCCAAGCCCACTCTTGGGCCATTAAATGGCCCACGTGGTTCCATTAGGTGTATTGGTCCATTGACAAGGCCCATTATATGGAGCTCAAGCGTGGCCCAGTATTGGTCCTTTTGCAGTGGACGGGCCACTAACAAGGCCCACGTTTAAGTCCATTTGGGCTCACTGTACGAATGCCCATAACCAAAGCCCAATTTTGCGGCCCAATTTGTAGCTTCAAACGGGCCACGTGACGCAATGTTGGACCCTCCTAGAATGGCCCATTATTAAGGACCACGTATCAATCCGTCTACTCATATTATGAGCCATTTTGGCGGCCCACTTTTGGGCCTCAAATAGGCCACGTGTCCCACTGTTGGACCCTTGTGCTGTGGAACGTTACAATCCGTCTAGTTGTACTTAAGGCTCAATTGTGGGTGGTGAAGTGTGCTACCCATTCGTGGTGGACCGGCCCATTATTAAATCACGTTTATTCCCCATTTGATTGGGCCCATTTAGTGGACCCTATGTCTGTCCCATGGGACGCTAACTTTGGGCCTCGACTGATTACTGGAAACCCAAAAGTTGGCCAACCCTAGTGTAGGCCCATTAAGGCACGTGTGATTTTTACTTTGGGCCTCCATTTAGCCCGTTACCCACGATATAGCCATGCGCACTGGGGCTTCCCCAAGGTACGTATGGTTTTATTTGGGCCTTTGATTGGGCCAACCCCCCCAAAAAAAAAATAAAAACAAAATTCCTCATCTTTCTAAGACGTTACAGAGACAGACTAGCAAGATTAATTAAGAAGCGGATACAACAATGGGGACTGACAAAGAAGGAAAATACTCGCTCACACACAAACACTGCAAAAAAGCCAAATAACCAAATGGTCCCTGTCAACCAGGAATCGGATACTTCTCATCAAATCCTGGGTCCTCCGATGATGGTATATATACTTGTAGAGCTTCATTCCCCCTCATTCAGAATAGGGACAATCAGTGGTTTCATTTGAGCGAGATATACAATTGCCCACCTGAAGAGAGAACGAAATGACCAAATTGAGAATAAGATAGAAAATGTGGAATATTAAGACATTATTTCCTCGGTCCGAAAACCTTTCTCCTGGAGCACAACTCATCTCCATTGGCAATTCGCAGTCAAGTTGCAATTTCTTATAGTACAATCACCGCTCAATAAAACTACAGTCAAAGCATTTCCACTACATGCCTTAATCTAGATTGATTTCTATATTATCAACCGTAAAATTGGTAGTAACAGAATCCACATACTGAATTGTCAAAGGTGAATAGCATATATGATCACCTAACAAGAAAATTATATCCTCTTCCTTTTCAGTATAAAGAAAGCACTTCTCAATCACCATCTCTTATACGCAATCGTAAGCATGCCAATAAGATTCACTCATATTTGATGGACTGTAATCCAAGCTCCCATTAAAAACTTACTGATCTGTTTTTCTGGTAGTCGCCACCCTCACTACTTAGAAGGACAATACTGTAACTTCAATTCATGTGACCAACAATTAATACATCTCAATACATCCGTTTTTATGAGACAGTAAGATTTAGAAAGGATCTATTAAGTGATGCTACAGTTATTGTCCCTCAAACTAACGTGACATTCCACAATTCAAAATATCTTTCAAGAAATGAGATACTGAAATAGCTGACTAGCAAGAGAGCAGTCACATGGAATTAATGCTCATGAACACTTTAAGCTGATATATTGCAATAGAAAGAGTACTTACATCATCCAACAACATACTGTTGCTGTAATAATCAACGTTAGATAGAACCTGCAGCACAAGAACATGTTCATTCAGCAGATTAAAAATCTATATGGTACTTTAAGTTTATGCAAAAAAGAACAAGAAATAGATCTCATGAGGGTGCACATTTTCTTTAGCACGTAATAAGAGAAAAACAACCAATATTTCTACAGGAACCACCATGGTTAGATCTTATTCATTTCTTCTAAGAGAGAGTTGCCACAGAGTTCTGATATACGTCTTAATATGAGAGAATTCATCTTCTTTTTGTGATTGATTTTATAGGGTGCTTGTCTTTTTAGTGCCTATTTATATACTCTAGTGTCCCTTTGTCTATGACCTCCACAAGGAAGGGATGGAATTTCTTCCACTTATTATGATGCATGGTGCACCTCACTGTTAAGCATTACAAGGCATAAACTGAGACATATCTGACACTAAATAAGCTGTCTGAACAAATGCAGCCACTTCAAAAGGCCAAACCGTCAAAGGTATCAGCAAATGATAATTGAACATGCAAAATTGAGGAATGTACAAATGAATATACATACTTCAAGCAGTAGTCCTTAAAGAGGAACTTACGCACAATCCAGACATAGAAGTTACACTTGACATTTTGAAGTTCAAATGAATCAGATACATTATGCATCATTCACATTCAGAGTCACTTAGACAAATTCATGGTTGCTGGCTAGCAGGAAACAGACACTATTCCCAAACAATGGGATTCAACTTTTAAGTAATCATAGCTCTTTCATTTGCAACTGAACAAGCATGACAAAATTCTACGAGAAAAAGATTTTTATCATATTTTTTGAAAGCGGATTCATTTTTTGACCATGTTCTCAGGATTTATTTCTTCATTTTAGTTTCCTCATATGACTCCTGCCTTCAAACCTGTTCATGTTTGCAAACTGACTAGGATTTTTCATCAAATACACCAAGGCAGCTGTTTATTAAATATAGGCCATCCAACTGGTTAACGACAGTTTTCTTCTTCACAGATGCAAATCGCAAGGCCAAGCCTACTTCTATGATCAAGTCTCCCACCATGCTTTCATTTCTCTGAAATTATCTTCTTCAGCCTTTTCCTCAAAATGGAAATACCATTGACATTCACAGAAGCGAGTTTGCGGCAAACATCTGTCTAATGAGCCGTTCAGAAATAATTAACCATTAACATTCCTAAAACAATATAACAAAATCCCCAAACAGCACAAAAACTGAGATTCTACTTAAATAGCGACCAAGCAAAAGCACAAGCAAAAGCACAAGCAAACTTGGCTAATGACCAGCACACTTCACAGGGCTTCCATCGAGCGGCATATATCCGACAGCGAGAAATCAACAGAAGCACTTAGAACGTCATAATTCCTCAAACGCAATACAATCGATTACTTGCAATTCGGTACGCATCGACTGCTCTATCCGCAAAACCACACTATCGAGCCAGCGCAGGAACAAGGAAAGAGGGCGAAAACGCCAGAACAGAGAGAGCGTACAGATTCGTCGAAGGCCCTCGGTTGCAGCAGATTCTGGTGCAGAGCGACGCGATGATTCCGATCACGGCGAAGATCAGCGTCGTCACCAAGAACCCCATCGATCTCCGTATCCTACGGCCGAGAACGCGCACAGTCCGGCGATCGAACTCGGAATCTGAAGCCACGGTTAGGGTTTCCGATCACATGCCAGGACGCCGAAATCACGGATCAACACGAACGTTCTAGATAGCGAGAATCGCTATCGACTACTACGACGACGAAACGAGAGCGAGATCGCACCTTAGGGATCTTCCGGTGGTGCCCGCCGGCGAGGAGGATGGAGAGAGAATCGATCGCCGCGCTTGAAGATCGCCGTCGCAAACTGCCAAAATCGGTGGTCGTGGATCGTGGCTCGTGACTGGCGATTCGTGGGATCTGCCATCGCTCGAGTATTAACCGGACGAGTCGGGTCGAACCGGTTTAGGCCCGTTCGGGATCATAACCAAAGCCCACGAGAACTTTAATTGGGCTCACGCCGTGGGCTGTCGAAGTGTAAAAGGCCGAAGGAGAAACGAAATTCTGGGCCACGTGTCTAGTCAGTTCTCTACATGGGCATGAATAGTGGATCTTTCGTGACCTCTACACCTCGCCTGTCGCAGGCAGCCCGCCCAGTCATGACCGGTGGCCGGTCACCGGCATAAGGAAGATAAAAGGCAAAAAATTAAAAATTAAAGAAACAAAGAAAAATCAGAAAAATAATTAAAAAATCAACAAAAATATTAAGATAAAAATTGTCCATGTTAGTACAAGTGATACTACATAAGCCAATTAATGTCCATATTAGCAATATTCAGTTAAAATTAGCTGAAATGATTAAATTGACACTAGATCAAAAATTTAAAATTAAATTAATACAAATATAATAGGTTTTTAACTTTTATGATACTTTTTTCTTTTTTTCCATTCTACTAACCCATTCCTTCTTTTTTTATAATTCAGGTTCTCATCCCTTCACAATTATGTCCTACGAAAAAGTGTCCAAGTATTACTTTATGATTTCCATGACATTATTGTGGAACTCTAGACCCGACATATTGATAACAATACAATCTCATGCATAATCGTGAACGTGTCTAAAGGTTGTATGTGTATCTAAAAACAAAATCAGCAGTGTAAAGCTTCTTATTTCTCATAGACCATATAGGTGAATAACCGTGACATTTCAAGAAAGTTCAATGGGCAAAGAGGAAAATGACTTTCCTATAATGTCCATTGTTGGTGAATTACTGAGTATGGATATCACTCGTATATTAAAATTGAGTCGATTCTTATAAAAGATAAAAAAAGAACAAGTTATATATAATATTTTTGTAATTATCCCCGTCATATCCCATTTTGAATCCGGACACCAACCAAGGAGCACGTGAAAATTATTCCATTCATTGAATTCGGAAGAGTCTAGGGCATCCAATGTTTTGCATCAAGCGAGACTCTTCGTGCACTCTTCAGACCCCCCAAGAGCTCTCCCATGCATTTAGTTCTCGCATACTCTGGAAACCCTTTGTGTGCATGGCTCGTTGTGCGACGTCCGTTTAGGAGACCGACAAGCGGACGAGGGCATGGAAGTGGCGCGGGACAGCACGTAACCCTGCAAAGAAAACGACATAAACCAATAAGAGAGAGACGGAGACAGCATCTTGCAGCCTTGCAGGAGGGACGTGTCACTCTTGGCAATCTGCCAGGAGGAGATGGCGTCGAAAGTCAATCGGGTAGGCCGCGCATTATCTTATCCTCCGTGGGGACTCTTGCGGAAAATGTGACGTGAGGAAGGACGTGTCGCTCTTGGCAATCTTTTATGCTAAGAGGCTGCTGACTAAGTTGGTTTTGCCATTAATGAAAGGCACAGCTTGCACAAAGATAAGGGTTAGGGGACGTCGATGCGTGAGCGTTGGAGAAGATGAGTGAATCTTACTTATCCATGTTCTCTAGTACTTATCCATTTATTCATGTATTTTGTCTATAATTATTCCCAATATAAAGATTAGAGAGTTTTATGACTTTATAATAAAAATAATAATTCGACTTAAGGTGAAGGAGAGAGATTCTACAGAGCTGCATCACTTTATCTTGAATTGCACATCATGGACTGATTTGCCGCATCTTTCAAATTTCCACTCTGGCTATCATCCAATTTGGGGTTTTTGGACTATCCCGTGACCATCGACTTTATCGATTAATAACTAGAAATCAATCTCCAAGAATCCTAGTCACAAACATAAATAAATAAAGGAAACCTGGAATATGCATGATTAGCGTAACTTTTTTCTATTTCTATTTTTTTTTTTTTACATAAATAGACACATCATTGATTTGAAGAAATATAACAACCTACCAAATAAATGGTGTATGAGACTATTTATTTAAAATTTCTTTACACCCCAATTAGCTATTTTCTCAAATCAATGATGCATGGCGAGACTATCTGTGTAACATTTTCTTAATACTGACGAAATATGTGGCACGAGTCCCACCTCTCTATCCAAAGATCGACTCTTGAGACTTGGACACCTGTCCATCCACCACGACGACCGTCCAAAAACTCCGTCATAACTTGAACTTTGTTTCGTTCAAATTAGATTGTGTAAAGTTTGGATTTTCGTGAACAAATCTAGGACAATCTAAAAATTACATTTCTTAGGACTGGAATCAACTTCCTATGTAGTCAAATACGCGCAAAACTTCCAAATTCCAATATGCATGTGCAGAGCAAGGCGTGAAGGTCCTCTTTTATTATTATTTTTTTTTTAAAACGAGCTATGCAAGAAATTGCCATCTTTTTTTTTTTTTATTTCGTCCGGTGAAAACAGATGTATTAGCATGTTAATGGTTTCCCAATCCATTGTAGAGGAAAGCGTGAAGGAGGCTAACCACGGTCATGGATATGGACCCAGCTTTGGCCACGGAAAGGGTCATGGCAGCTACGGCCACGGTGGTCATGACCATGGAGGTCATGGAAAGCCCGGTCACGGCGGTCATCCTCCTGAAGAAACTGAAGATGTCAAGAATTAGATGATGCATGGATTCTAGTTTTTTCTCCCCCTATGTTGCGCTACTTTATGTTGGAACTATTGGAAAGGCAAAGTTCTTGCAACATTAAGGATATAGCGATACTTTCTTTCCACTCGGCCATTTTGTTGAGGTGTTCCAACACAAGAAGTCTGATGCAATATCCCATGTTCATCAAAATATTCTTTCAAACACAAAAATTCACTTCCGTTATCACTTCTAATGATTTTCACATTTTTCTCAAATTGGCATCTAACCATCGCAATAAACTTCCTAAGAACACAAGCCACTTCATTTTTTCCATTCAACAAATATATCCACACAACACGAGAGTAATCATCAACAATTGTCAAGAAATAAATTGCTCCACATGAAGCTGGAACTCTATAAGGTCCCCACAAATCACAATGTATTAATTCAAAACAATCTTTAGCTTTATTGTCACTAGAAAAGAAGATCTCTCTTGTTTGTTTTGCTCTAAAACAAATCTCACAAGTTTTATTGGTTTTCCTAACCATTTTGCCAACTTTTGAAATTAACTCCACCACCTTAAAAGAAGAATGACCCATTCTTTTATGCCAAAGCTCAAAGGATTCCATATCAACCACCGTGCAAGCATGTACTGAAGTCACTCCCTTGAGAAAGTAAAGCCCATCACGTTGCTCACCCGCTCCAATCAGATTCCTCGAATTTAGGTCTTGTATAGCACGTACTATTTTGTTAGTGAGTTGAATAACCAAATTTGAATCATTAAGAAGTTGTGATACATAAATTAGATTGCATTTCAAATTGGGCACAAAAAGAGCTTGTCGCAATTTCAAGTCTCCTCCAAGCAACACAGTTCCTTCTTTCATTGCCATGGTATTTTCTCCATTAGGTAACTCGACTGAGCATGGCACAATGTCACGCAATTCTCTAAAAAATGTCAACATTCCTATCATATGGTGGGAAGCTCTTGTGTCAATAATCCAAGGAAAAATACTCTATTTACCTGTCAACCTCTCATGGGCATCATTCTGATGAGAACTTAACATTCAATAAAGTTGCCCACTACTCATCATTCAATCCACTAAGACCCTTTCGATTTGAATCCGTCACAACTCCTTGCCCACCATCAACTCCAGTTGCCTATGAGACGTTGGCACAAGCACCACCTCCCTTGTTACATCCACCTCTATTACTATGCTTTTGACCACTACCTTGTCCAGCAGAGGTTCCATGTGGTCTATTACCCCACCATTCTGGATATCCTATTAGCTGCAAACAACTTTCAGCATCACGTCTCTCTCGGTTGCAATTAGAACAAAACAGGATTTTATCTTTATCCCCCCTTGAATTTTGACCACCTGCTCGGATTGCAAAACTCATGGGATTGCCTCTTTCATCTTTGGTTCGTGTCATAGTTCACACTTGCTCTTGCTGAACAACCATAGCATAGACACGATTAATATTAGGCAAAGGTTTAGTGCTCAAAATATTAGCATGCACTGTTCCATATCCTTCTTCATCTAAGCCCATCAAAAACTGATGAACTCTCTCTTCTTCACGCTTTCTTTCCAATTCAATGGTCAAATTGCATTTGCAACCTATTTAAACACACACTGGTATCTGATCATAGTTATTTATTTCATCCCACAAGATTTTGAGTTTACAGAAATAGGACACGATGGGTTGACCATCCTACCTACAATTGGCCAAATCTGATCTCAGTTGTTGCATCCGTGGACCATTCCCAATTGAGAATCTCTGTTTGATATCCTCCCACAGATCTTTCGCGTTCTCCATGTGAGAGATAGTCGAGCGAAGTGTCGGTTCAATGTTATTAAACACCCAAGAAACCAACATGGAATTAACTGTCCACCAATTTTCAAGTTCCAACGAATCATCTGCTGGTTGCTTGACAGATCCATCAATAAAACCATATTTCTTCTTGGCTCGTAATGCAGTGCACATAGCTCACGCCCATTCTTCATAATTCTCACCCTTCAACTGAACTTGGGTAATCAAGTTACCTTGGGTTGTCATCCGAATTCCGTGTGTAAGGGCTAGAGGTTTTCTTGTTTGTTCCAGAACTCTCCTCACCTTTTTTCCCATTAGCCATGGCTCTGATACCATGTAAAAGAACTGAGGAATTTTGAAATAAGAATTCTGTCGTTCATTGCCATAGAAACACAACATACATACAAGAAGATACAGCTATCAAACAATCTCTTAATAAGGCTAAACTACCAAAAATACAAGGACAACACAATACAAAAAGATATGTACACAAAACTTCCTAAGTAAACAGCCTAAATAAAAGCATATCACAGCTGCCTTTCCAATATATTTGCCTTTCCAGTAAGAATGTAGTGGATCATGCAACTTCTAAAAGCTTTATGCTCTTATGTATTGTTGAATAAATGGTGATTCCAACTTTATGAACAGCTCTTGAGATCCAGCCTCCAATCAATATATGAAGTTCTTGCCATAGCTTTTTTTCTAGGGCCAATTCTAAAAAAAGCACGAACTTTAGCTGTTATCCTAAATCTGGCCCGAACTTTATTTTGTCTAAAAAAAGCACGAACTTTAGGGGTTGTCCCAAATCTGGCCCGAACTTTATTTTGTCTAAAAAAAAAGCACGGACTTTAGGTGTTGTTTAAATCTGGTTCAAACTTTATTTGAGACAAAATAAAGTAATTCTATTATAAATAGGCTTCACATCTCTATTTAATTACAAGATGCACACGCTTTTAATATCTCGCTTTAGGGACAATGTAATCTTCTGCTTTCAACCTAGCTTTTGACATTGCAAACCGTTTGCCAATTGTTAATTGATCTAATGGCCCTAGCTATGTGCCTCATCCCCTGGAACTGAAGCTGCTGAATTATTTTTCCCATGAGAATCATCTGTAAAGTTCACCTCATTGGAAGGCAAACTTAAATTTAACACTTCCTCCAAACACTCGAATGCAACATCGTTTTGCTGTGTTGGATATTATTGCTGACGTGGAAATGCCATGTCGGATGACTAAGGAATAAGGGTTAACGGATGGCCAGATTTAGGACACAAGTGAAAATTTGTGCCTTTTTTTAGACAAAATAAATTTCGGGCTAGATTTGGGACAATACTTAAAGTTTGTGCTTTTTTTTTTTTTGAGACAAAAAAAAAAAAAGGGCTAGATTTGGGATAACACCTAAATTTTGTGCTTTTTTTTAGACAAAATAAAGTTCGGGCTAGATTTAGGACAACACCTAAAGTTCGTGCTTTTTTTATGGAAATAGCCCTATTTTTCTATAAGTTTATGGCATTGCGGTATTCATATCATGGCTTGAATAATTCGCACAAAACACGCTTGAAGCGCGCGCTCTCATAGGCACAAATTTAAATGAAGTCTAAGTATATATTTCTTCTCATTCATTAACCGTATTCCCTCCTTTCACGAATAAATATGATAATAGCTCAAGAAATTTCTAAACTAATCGTAAACAGAAAGGAAAGGTAGAAAACTGAAATTTCAAGCTGAAAAAAGAAAGAACATGCTTAGACAGTGAAGAAAATGGACCTGAAAATAGAAAACCAGTTCCAAACTCATGAAAACAATGGATTTTGAAGACCAAAACGATGTCAAATGGGTTCATCCGCTTATGGCACTCCGAACAAGTTTTAAATCGATCTTAACATGCTCGTTAATCTTCTCGAGCCAACAGTTATGGCTCTTTAACAATATTGAGGAATTGATATTGAATATAAGTAAAATCGACATTTATTATCATTGTCTTGAACAGTTAGTAAATTTAGACACCGACCCCCTTTGAAAAATATTTTCCTAAAAACAAGCACTTATATAAGTTGAAACAATTAGTCAATTAAAGAAAAAATTCATTATCGACAACAATGCTTTAATATGTTCATGGATGACAAAAATATATTTTATTTGTTCATTTTAGTGTGGGAAACAAATGATAATTTTTACGAAATTATTCATTTTTCATGAAACAAATGGATTCTTTCACTTATGGCACTATAGATAAGTTTTGTGAATTGATCTTAACGTGCCCGTAACTCTTTTTGAGTCAAAAGTTATGGCTCTTTAACATTGAGGAATTGATATTAAAAATACAGTAAAATCAACGTCTATCATCATTGCTTTGAATAATAAAATTTACTATAATTTTCCATGTCAATTGTTATGGATGTGACCTGTGAAATTAATGGACTGCAGGCATCTTTCATTTGATTGCATACCTTAGGGCTTTGGCCGGGGGTTATGGGGAAATTATCCCATATATCTCCCCTCACTTGCCTTTAAATATATATATACCTTTTATCGGGTCCATATAGTCCATAGGCAGGACTTTTGAGATGATAGTGACACTATATATATATATATATCCATAATTGAGATGATAGTGACACCTAACGGAACATGGCTATACTCAAACTGGAGGTGCACCTAGACATGATACGAGTCTTTGTAAATTCAAAAGCATCCGGTGTGCAATGTCATTGTAGCCTTGTAATGAACCTTTCCCCTCTTCTTAGAAAGAAAAATTGGGAATGGTAACATGCTGCGTCCTTCAAAGCATCGTATTAACTAGCTTTGAATGAAGATCAGAAAGCAACCCTAATTTTCGATCTTGGTTCTCAACATACGATATTATAAGTTTATATGCATAAACGTTTTCTCTCAATCTTATATTATTTGAAGTTTTTTTTTTTCATAAAGTTTGTTGATAACAGATGGGAATATAATGTTGCCTCTGAACTTTGTCCACTCAAGAAATTTAGAGAACAATGATGGCATAAACTATTGAAGCTTTACATCTTTTTTTAACGAATGAAATATGACTTTTATGAAGTATCAAATGCCTAAAAACATTTCAAACATATACATATTGAGAATGTTGATTTAAAACTTATCAATGTTATCTGACTCGATCTTTTTTTTAATTTCAGAATTTTGGGAAACACAAAAAGTAACTTAACTTTTTTAAATCCGCAAAGGACGGATTTCAAAACACCGGAGCTGGGGCCTTACAAGCAACTTTGGGCATTCAAAGGACCTTGAGCAAATCTTTGGTGTTTGGTAGCACAATCTCGGCAACCTTTCGTGCAAAATTGAGCTTTGAAACTACTCAAAGCTCAAAGCAAGCCCCCCATAGTTTTAGGCTTAGCATTTTTGGAATGTTACTTTAAGGGCTGTAATGAATCTTTTTCTGCCAATCTTGCACTCGATTATATATTAGTTAACCTATTTTACCCCTCACTTTTTGACTTTTCTTGCTTCATAGACAAAGGGAAGAGAGGTAGAGGGTCGCAGGACGCTGGAGCCAAGAGGTGACTAGGCTCGCCAAGAGTCGCACGGCGTGGTTTGCCTAAGGTCACGCGACAAGAGGGTTGAGGAGGTGGCAAGGGAGGTGGCGGTGGACGAGGGGAGGTCTGGATGGTGGTGTGGCCGCCGGTGAGTGGTGGCGACGGTGGTAATGAATTTAAGGGGGTTGGGGTTTGGGAGAGAAGGTAGGGCTTGTCAGTCCAAAGTTGCTTTTAAAAGTGTATTTTACATTGATTACCGAACAATATTTTCATTAGGTGGAAGTTTTTGGAGGTAAAAGTCCTTTCTTGAGATGCAAAGCCCCATTTAGAGACCGAACCATATCCGATATGTAAGCTACATCTATTTAGGGACATCTATCAACAATAACATATGGATGGAGGCGAAACTATGGAACCACAATATTGTTATTCACAAATGAAATGCAAATAATATAGATTTACTTTCATATCCTTATAACACGATGGACATAATCAATTATTCACTTAAAAAAATGAATGGGCACTCATATTCTTTTGTCTTGTGGATTCAACATAGGTCCAGCTCTCTCAAAAATCTCTATTCAATTATTCAAACTTTGTGTCGGCAATTTAATATCTAGTGAGAGAGAGAATCGTGCGATGCATGGAAAATTAAAGACAAACGTCTGCAACCAGTACTTGTGGCTGAGGCAGATTGAGGATCCAACATGTGGGTGCAAAGCCTTCCCTTGTAGGACCACGGGTGACGTGAGGAAGGACGTAGGCATTTGGTTCTCTTTATGCCTTCCATACCTAACCGCTCAAAGCGCAATTAATGTGGGATACAGCATGCACAAAGATACACAGACGAACCAGCCTTGAATATAATATTTCCATCCACTACCACGTTGACAATTAAAGTGAAAAGGGGTAACATCTTATCGCTACGATATTTAGTGATGTTGCGTGTTCAATGAGTTCGTGACTCTATCAACTTTTTGTTCTATCTTCTTTTCGAACCTTTCACTAGCTCTCCATTATATTTTGGCAGGAAAAGAAGCTTTCGCAATTGGTCCCGGTCATGACCTTAAACTGACTCGCCTGTCGGAGCCAACCCAAAGGCGTTAAAAACGGGTAATGGCAAACCTCCGGGGGACCCCTAGAACCGCCCATCCCCTGGGCCTGAGCAAGCTCTACTTCCCCAGGCATGACTCTCATCAACTTTTAGTTAAGTGTGAGCAGCTGGGTGCAGTAGAGAGGGCACAAAGTATATAATGACCCCATGTGCCGCATCTTTGAATTTTTCCCCCCTAGATTATGACTAATGCCTCGTAGCAAGAGATCCAGACATTACTGATCTCGAAGAACTCGTGTGACGAATCGTCAACTTCCACTCGCCACGGCACTTAAACAATATCACGAGCGGCTCCCACCACTCAATCTAATCTTTGACTCTTGGACGGGAAGCCTTTTGGCCTCATCTCCTCCGGATTTAAGCAAATCACAACCGTACAAATCATGTAGGTCCCGCTACAGCTCATACCCCCTCGTCTGTACTCCCACTTCCCACCCTATAAATAGGGCGCCCCAGTTCGCAGTTGAGCCACGCACTCACTTGGGTAGTCTTCCTGGAGATTTCTCTGGTGATCCGCTAGCTTTGAGCGATGAAAATGGCTTCCTCCAGGGTTTTCCTCCTGTGCGGACTGCTTCTGGCCGTTGTCGTTCTCATGGCCGCGCAGGTCGCGGCTCGTGACCTTGCTGAGGAGACTCAGTCACGTGAGTGCTCTCGACAATGAAGTCTTCCCTCAATTTACTTATCTAGTTCTCTTCAGTTTGATGGGAAACATGGAATCGCTTTCTCACGTTTGACGTGTATATATGTTTCCGGGTGATTGTCCATCGTGCGAGCACTCGTGTTTGTTAAAGGCGACAGAGCGAATTGCAAATTTGATTATGAGGGTTCTGCCAATGTCTTGTGAGCTTCCGTTGTTCACGGTAGATTAATTAATTTATGAATTCTGAGAAAGGTATGCTGTAGAATATCAAGATGTGATGTACATCATAAAGAGGTCAACGAAATAGTAGCAATTTCAATAGTTGCATCTTAACTTAGTACTTTACGCATTCGTACACAGTAAGCGAGATTACATGTTGTTTGTTAGTGGACAAAGATATGATCACATAGCGTTTATATTTCAGAGGAGAGCGTGAAGGAGGCTAACTACGGCCAAGGATATGGACCTGGCTACGGCCATGGCAAGGGTCACGGTGAACATGGCCAAGGTGGAAAGGGGTATGAAGGTGGTCATGGCGGCCACGGCGGCCACGGTGGTCACGGCGGCCATGGTGGTCACGGCGGCGGCGGTCATCATGGTGGTCACCCTCCAGAAGAAACCGAAGATGTCAAGAACTAGATAATGGACTCAGTTGGGTCCATCATCCTGCTGGGAATGTAGGAGAATGTATGCCATGTAACTCGTAGAAGCTTAAAAGCTTCTGCAATAATGATTGAATAAAATGGTTTCTCCACTGTCATGAGCAGCCTCGTTACGTTTCAGATGGTTCTTTTGGTGATTTCAAGTACGAGTCGTCTCAAATGTCTACTGATGTTTGCATGTGAATGAATAAAACCCACTTTAATTGGCGACAAATTCTATCCCTTAGCTCTGTATAGCAAGTGCTATTTCTCGAGTTTCCCATCTTTTTCTTATTGGAGACGTCGGATTCAGCTCAGGGTATGAGAACGTATATTAGACATGAGGACTCCCAAAGTAAGTGCAAGTTATGCAAGCACGCATGGTTATGTTTTAATTCAATAAATACTAGCGGGTACAGTATTGTGCTCCTAGAATGATTATGCACCTGTTTCAACTTTGGACATGGTGACTGCGGAGGAACGTCTACTCAGGTTTCCATATTTTATGAATAACCAACTGGAAAATCAACAACCGGAACATGTGAAAGTATTTCACGTCACCGTTGCATCAAGCATCATTCATCCGGATTTGCAAATAGCCCATGTTTTTCCCCAACCCTGGTTTCAGGAAAATTCCTTCAACTGAACTTCTGAATGGTGCTCTGGTTTTTTTATTTTTATTTTTATTTTATTTTTTTTATTTTTTATGTGGTGATAATATTTATAATACCATGACTTGTAAGGTGCGATACACTAGTCAAAGGTATGAATGAAGAAACTTTCCTTCGATCAACGATGCAAGAAAATATGGCTCTTTGCAGATTGCCTGTCGCAAATTTTTTAATTCAAAAGTAAATGTCCCATGTAGTGGGCTTTTGCAACAATATAGAACCCGAAAAGGACATTACGGTGCAAAAGTCTTCTTGTCTACTCAGTCTATCACGTGTCTCTAATCGAAATGAAACCCGGTGCGGAAATGCATTTCTACTCAACCTATATCCTTTTGTCATTATCTCTCATTGCGTACTCTTTCTTTCTTTTCTTTTTTTCTGAGAAAGTAAAAGTAGGATGTGAGAAATAGCAAGGCAAGGATTGTACAGCTAATGTTGATATTAAGCCAATAATTTTTTTGGACAAAAACCACTCGCTTTTGAATGTAAAATCTTGAATTTGTTGATATCTGCGTGTTGCTTTCAACGTAATTAATTTTAGATTGCCATTTTGCAAGGTCTTTACCTTATCCTCTAATAATAAAGGAAGTTAATTTTGACTGAATCAAGTCGTATAACTTTCTCCACAGACTCCAAGGTGCTTTACTTGTATAGTTGTATGTATATGTTTCGCGTGATACCAATCAAAGCATAAAAAGAATTGCTCCAATCACTGCGGATGAAGTGACAAAAACATAAAAGCGATGAGACCATCTTAAAACAATGAACTGTTGCGTAAGATAAGAGAATTCCTTACGGACATCGTGTACCTTGAACTTATCGATTGAGTATGCAATCATTTAAAAAATATCAAGTTATAAGCAAATGATACAAGATATATATGTGAATATAATATATTCTGGTAATTGTTTTTGTTAAGGCTGTTATTTGATAGCACATGTTGAAGAATCAACTATAATGTATGACCAAATTCATTGCAATATCGCGTATATTGTAAATTATTCCCGAGGGATATCATATAATTAGTATTTAGGTTATCATACGTCTGTATTCATGAAGAACATCTAGAGCCCTTCACGTACTCGTATTTGTATGTGTGTTTACATGGATGAGGTGCAGAGGAAAGCGATAGATGACCTAAATCTAAACCGATTTGCCACATCCCTCTCCCCACCGAGGCTGACTTATATGAACTTCATGTTGATCTAAATCTCGAAGTTAAGATAAGGTTATATATGGACCAAGCGTCAACTTTTTTTACGACGGCACGTCACTATCTAATCTTGGAGGCCATTTTATTGATCGTGATCGTCAAAAACCCTGTCGCTGAAAGTTTCTTCCTGGACTTACATCTACAATATTTGACTTTGGAATACTTATATCTCTTTGTTGTTTTGGTTTGCCATAATTTAATATGAAGAATAATTGAAGAATATGCATTAATTCCTCCTGATTAGAAAGAACACGTATGATTGATACGTTCCGAAAGGATGGATTGTTATGATATTTTTGTACACAGAATGTGATGTTTAACCCCTATATAACAATAATAATTTTTATTATATGTAAGATCTCTTATTTGAGAAATTAATTCTTGTTTAACCAATTGGACATCTCTCACATGAAAACTTAACTTTAAATAAATGTGGGTGATGTCCATATTTATAACTCATCCATAAGAAGAATTCATAGTTAGGAAGATGAGGTCTTACTGTGTATGCCCAATTGTTGATCTTTAGGAATACTATATTATTTCACAAGTTTTAAAGTGTACTCAAGTCTTCACATATATATAATTGAAACGGCGTGGTTACGTAGAAGTGAAATCCAATATTTTCCTGGATCTAATAAATATTTTCCACTGCTAGCACACACATGTTTATACCCTGTCCCACCACGAGCTCTTTGGAGTCTATAACGAAGGTGCGACTTTGTGCAAATCATTCTTCATCAGGAGCAAACTCAGTCTTTGCTTCAATTTAACTGAGAAATGGCTTCCACTAGGGTTTTTGTGCTCTGCAGCCTCCTCGTTGCGGTGCTTCTTATGATCTCAGCTTGCAAACTTGCCGAGGCAACTCATTCATCTCGTTGATATCGCTTCCCCTGGACTTCTCTACATGGTTTGTATGTATGATCAAATTGTAAGAGTTTTCCTAATGTGGATTAAATTAATTAATATTGTAATTTACTGTTTTTACGGTTACCGTAAAACATGATTGGTCTCAAGTGAGATAGAAGGTTTTTTAATTAGTCTAATATGGGCTGGCTAGTGTGAGCCGAGTTGAGCTTGGTCTGTAATGAGGGGGATTGGCTGGAAACTCTATAAATAGTGCTCAAGTCTCTCCTCTAACCCTAATTCTCACCTGTATCCTCACCTAAAGGGCGTTTACCTAACGCTACACGTGAGGGGGGCCGTCTCATTGAGCTAGTGATATGGAGGGTAATAGAGGAGAATGACTTGATGCGTTGATCCCCTTTATATGTGGGTAATCCCTTTTTCTGCTTCCGCTTTATGTTCAATGGATCCAGGTGTGTTAATTTTTCTACTCAATTATGCATGTTCTTATTCTGGTTATGGAGATTTTGGGGTTGCGCAATTTGCATCTAACATGTGGTATCAGAGCATCCATAACCTTAGAACTTTAACGCAATTGGTTTTGCCCTAATTTGTATGGATTTGCCATAATTTGTACGGATCTACCCTAATTTGTATGGATTTGCACTAATTAGTATGTATTTTGCCATAATTTGTGATTTTTGAGACTTTTTGTTCAATAAAAATTAAATTAAATCACAAATTTGGATTGGGCTCGACGAGACGAGCAAGATGGTCGGCGGCGCGTCGTCGAAGGAGGCCGCACGCGCCCCCACGCGTGGCCACGCGCCGCCTGGGTGTCGAACACGCATCGCTCGTGAGCTCCACGTGCCGCGCACTTAGGCGGTGCGTGGAGACTCCGATCGGCGCGTGGCTGGCAGCGTTGGACTCGTATGGTGGTTTTCTATCTCTTGATATATTTATTTTATATGTTTGATGGTTTTATTGATGTGAAATTGCATATGAAACCCTAAATACGTGTATTTTAAATGAATTTTTGCGTATTTTTCCTTGTATTTTTCTGTGATTTTGGAAATATAAGGGTTGGGTTATAGGTATATTATCATATAATCAATACAATGTGTGATTCATCAATAAAAATCAAACTTTATTGTGAACTAAAGCTGGCTTAATGAGATACAACTATTATGAGATAATATTTGAGCTATGTATTGAGCTGATGAGAAACAGTAAATGTTATGAAATTTTTGTTGCTCAAGCATATTCTTTGACACGCTGATAATTTTTGAATGATGGACGTCTTAAGAACTCGTAACCAAACTGATTGTATTGATTAACATATCTGCTGTATGTGGGTAATGCATGTCGATTAAGTTACTACATATTGTACATGAACTTATCTTGTCACTTGTTAATGTCTATCAAGTTGAATATTTTTATGATTAATGAGTATGACAATATTTATACAGAGCAATAGTATCTACTGTTATAGTTTAGATATTTAGTTATGTAGTTTGACTCAATTTATAGGTCACTGGTTGAAGTAATGATATTTTTATTACCTAAAATTGATTAATGAATCAGTTGTTGGCCTTGGAGTCATTTTTGCCTTATGAACTCATAAGTGATAATGGATCAGCTGTCAAGCTTGTCGATTTGGTGTACCCTGTATTACTATTGATGTTAATTTGTGAGAGATATTTTAGATCAGCATTCTTTTTATGTTGTTTTGGTGATATGTAATTGGGGTGCATAAGAGATGTTTTATTTTTGTTATGAGAAGTTTCTTGTGTTACTATGATCAATGATCTCATTGGAATCTGTCTTTCAGGTTCGTTGTATATATGTATGTATGATTAATTTTTATTAATGAATAAAGCAATGTAATTAGCATGATATGTGATTTTGGTGATATGCTGTTCCTATCACTAAAGTTAAAATCACATGTATATGGTGTATGTGAGAAGTAAAGTTTATATCCCTGGTATGAAGAGAATTTCAATAATTCAATTGAGTAGTGACCGGCAAAGTGGCACGCTTGATTGGGTTTGAGAAATTTCGGTCTCATATGATGATTGGGATGTCTCCTGGTCTAATGCGTAGTCATACTCTCAAAGGAGGTGATTGTGTATTAGTTCATGGAGGGATATATGATAATGTGGTGGAGGAGTGACTGACTCTAGTGATTCATATGCCCAAAGGTGATGAATTCATGAAAAATTGAAATATATTCTCATAACCGCTATCATGTGGGGGAGTGTACAATTGTATGTCATGTATTTTGCCCAAAGGTGATTATATGATTATGCGTGTAACTCTCTGGATGTGTATTTGTACGGCAAGTTACACGGTGCTCACATGATGCTAATTATATATATTACTTGTTTTTCAGTCACATTTTCTATAATTAATAACTCCAATATTATTGAGGTTTTTACTGCTTCAAATTTTAAGTTGTTGACATATGATTTTTTGCTTAAAGAAAAAAAAAGAGCAATTGAATTTGTTTATTGTCCATGAAGCGTTCCATTCTAGAACACTTGAAAAGAGGTTTGCTGTGGACTGGACTGCTATAAGATTATGGAAGTCTTAGTTGCTTGAAATTATATTTGTCTCGATATTGAAATTAAGACACATTTGTAAAGATTGTGTTTAAATCCTAATGACATATACATCTCGTATATGGTTAAAAGGTTGTTTATGAAAGTTTTCTATTTAAGGAAAATAACCGAGATAAAGAATAAAACAATTACAATTAGTCTTAAAAGGTTGTCAGACTTAATAGTGGCTATGAGTATTTTGACAAGTATGACAATGCGAAATAGCTTAAATGGTCATTTATCAAATATTTGGTAGATTCTGAGGTGGTAATTTAATTACTATATTGAAAATCCTAACAAAGAGATTTGGCCGAAAGGTCATAAATGTACCATATTGAACATGGTGATGAGTATGATTAGTAAGACTAATTTATCTGGTTTTTTGTGAGATGATATTATGAAAGCAACTTTTTCACTTACAAAATGTGTCTCTTATCAAAGTTGTTTCATAAACTTTTTTTGAGTTATAGATTGGACATAAATTACTTGAATCATATGAAATTTAGATGTGTCATGCAAAAGTGAGGTTATCTAATCTAATATTAAGTGAGTGAGAATTCAGATCCACTTGGAATAATTATTTTTTTTTATCTTATCTAGATTGTTAAAGGGGTATTGATTTTATGACCCTAAAGAAGGTATAAGAATTATGGAATTACATACTATAAAGTTTCTACAGTTCGACGTAATTGTAGAGAATAGTTACTCTCAGACTATTAAGGATAATAATGTGATGGAAGATCATTGTGTTTTTGTCTTTGCCTATATAGATAATTGTGGTACAGACAATTGTAGAATCTCCTATACCATAAACTAAACTTGTTGACGTTCAAGGTACTATTCTTGATATAGTTATGATGAATTTTTTTTTTTTTTTCAAACCTCTCAAGTATATAATGAAATTGTGGTAACTTTATTAATGAGATTTGTTAGTGAAAGACGATCATTTATTCCATTAGATTATATAGTCTATTTGTAAGAGCATGACTATAATATCCACTACATGGTTGATTTAGCGACATAAATAAATGTTTTTTCTTATTCTCAATTAAGTATGTGATTAGATGCCATAAAAGACGATATACAATCTATGAAACATGTTTGGAAACTTACTGACTTGTCTAAAAATCACAAGTTTATTAGTTGCAAATTGGCGTACAAAAATAAAAAATTTCAAAGAAAGATTGTAGAATTTAAAGCCAAATTGGTAACTAAAGTTTTCGCTCGAAAGAGGGGTGAATTGTTTATAGTGAATAAATAACTATTTCTTTAAAAGATTCTTTCAGAGTGAATGCAGCATTAATAGTTTATTTATTTATTTATATATGGAGTTACACCAAATAGATACAAAATCTATATTGTGCAATTGGAGAATTTTGCAATAAATGTTTCGAGTAAACTTGTGTGTAGACTGGAAAAGTCTTATTTATAGTCTTAAGCAAGTTTCCAGACAATATTATTAAAGTTTTATAGTGTTGTTATTTTTTTGTTCAATTGGGGACAAAGTAATTCAATATACTGCAAGGTTAGTGGGAGGAAATTTATTTTTTCTCATACTCTATGTACATGATTTTTGTTTACAAGTAGTGACCTTGAGGCATCTTTTGCACTAAGGTCTGTAAGAATTGTTCTTGTCATATATATTAAATTATATATTAGATTTTCTTAGAGGACATTTGCTGATCGTATTTTGGAAATATTCAATATACATCATTGCAAGGCAGGAATTGCTCCTATTGTTAAGGGTGATGGACTGAATTTATCGCATTGTCCTTATTTAGATATTGAGAAAATCTAATTAAAGGGAGTACCTTGTGTCAGTGCACTTAAAAGTATAATGTATGCTTGAATTTGCACTAGACTAAATGTTGTCTTTGTGACGGGACTTCTAGGCAGATATTGGTCAAATCTAGGACATGATCACTAGGTTGCTGTCAAGAAGGTTTTAAGGTACTTAAATAAGACAAGAGATTATATGCTAATTTTTAGACATGTTCAATTCTTGCAGTTAGTAGAGTATTTAGATGTAAACTTTGCTGGCTATTTTGATGACATACAATCAATAATGGAATACATATTTATGTTAGCAGTAAGTGCAGTAAATAAAGTTTTATGTCATTTTCTACTATGTAAGCAGTGTTAATAACATTCTTTTAGGCTGTTACTTAGGTTTTTAGGCTCCAGAACCTTATGAAGGAATTGATCGTTTTAACTTTATGGATAGATCCATATGGTTGTATTAAGATAAAAAATTTGTAGTATTATTTATTTACTACAGAGGTCTCAATAGGTCTAAATATATGGTGGTCAAAATTTTTGACCAAAAGCAAACGGTACAGAAATGTGACGTTTTAATATAATATATTTTCATAGATGATGTGATTGTAGATCCATTAACTAAAGGCCTACGCCCATGTGTATTTAAGTAACATATAGTTAACATGGGTCTAGGAGCATCATGAGATGCTATTGTTTAGTGGGAGTTATTTTGGCTTTACTCATAAATGTTTTATCTCGTGTTTGTTACACTTTGTAACGGTTTGATATGTATCAACTTTTGCATTCAATAAAATATTTTTGAATGTATTGTTATTATATTGAATACATATTGATAAAGTCTCAAGAGATTGTATAAACCTTGAGTGAAGGCTAGGGGCATCCGTGCATCCGGTTATTAGCCTTGTGCATATGTCTTGTGATACATAAAGAAATGTTAACCATAAGGACAAGACATATGTGGGTTCATTGGAACTATAAAATATTCTTTAGTGGCATAAGTTTTTTGTGACACCTAAGGTAAGAGAATGGTGACTAACAAATGTGATTTCTCTATAAGAGATGTTATCCATTTGACACACTACATATTGAATCCATATCAATAAAGTTAAGAACATCCGTGACCATGGAATGCTTTGTGTGTATACATGCAGTTATCGCCGTGATTCGGTGTTTAAGACTTTATGGGATAGGATTGACTATTAATAATTATCTCTAGACCAAATGTGCGCACATACGGTATGATTTTAATTAATATAGTCCAAGTGGGAGAATGTAAGAGTTTTCCTAATGTGGATTAAATTAATTGATATTGTAATTTACCGTTTTTACAGTTACCGTAAAACAGGGTTGGTCTAAAGTGAGATAGAAGATTTCTTAATTAGTCTAATATGGGCTGGCTAGTGTGGGCCGAGTTGAGCCTGGCCCGTAATGAGGGGGACTGGCTGGAAACTCTATAAATAGTGCTCAAGTCTCTCCTCTAACCCTAATTCTTACTTGTATCCTCACCTAAGGGGCGTTTACCTAACGCTACACGTGAGGGGGGCCGCCTCATTGAGCTAGTGATACAGAGGGCAATAGAGGAGAAGGACTTGATGCGTGGATCCCCTTTATATGTGGGTAATCCCTTTTTCTGCTTCCGCTTTATGTTCAATGGATCCAGGTGCGTTAATCTTTCTACTCAATTATGCATGTTCTTGTTCTGGTTATGGAAATCTTAGGATTGCGCAATTTGCGTCTAACACAAATGGCACTCCCTACTAATGTTTCTTATGAAGTAATCATCTCTCGTCATTCTTACGATGAGAAGCCCGTGATAGTCAGGGAAATCCAAGCACGTAAATATTATCTCATTCGAATGAAATGATTTGACAAAAACTTGGCAGTGGAATTTTGAATCCCATCACATATGTGATAGTTCTGATCTCTACTAGGAAAAAAATATCATATATTACATATGCAGATGATATACTGATGAGATGTAGTACATATAGTACAATGAACCCGACAACAATCATGAGCATGACCATGACCATGGCCACGGCCATGGCGCATGGGAAATAGCCTAGCTACAAAGGCAACCCATAGAAGGAAGTAAAGACAGCGAGAATGTAATTAGATACCTTCTGAATTTTAAGTTGCTGCTCCTAGTACATACTCCTGTGCGTTGTATATGGAATGTGTGTGAGTGACCAACAAACCGAAGCTTCCAGCTTTATGCGTCGACGAAGATGATATTCCTACCGGCTCACCTGAGCAAGTGAGCGTATGAAGCTCCAGCTTCACATGTCCATTGAAGTGTCTTAAGTACTTGTATCTATTTTCCAATAGGCAAGCTACCTTACCATTTTAGCAGGACTTCACTAATGGCTGGTCGAGATTTCTACTTTTGCTTTCGTTTGGGATTAGATTAGGAGGAACATTATCTTTCTCCATATGCAATTTCATTGGATCGGGTAGTTTTACCAACTTTTTTTTCTTTATTTAATGAACCAATTGATATATGTAATGTACATAGCATCCAATTATTTAGAAAAAAGAAAATTTTGCTTAATGTTTCGACTTTTCATTTCTTGCGTGCGTACAATGTGTGTTCATGTTTGCTGGTCATCTGAAAAGATATATGTTACCGTGGCTCAATTAACAACGCTCAATAGCACCAAAACGACAATACTTGTAATTGTAAGTATGCATGTCTGAAATTGATTTATAATAATCCGTTATCGCTGTGAGATTGATAACAAAATAATAGTTAGAACCCTTAAAGAAGTTCTAGCAATGAAAATTTTCTTCTTCATCCATGCATGTTAAAAAAAAGATTGCGCGTTTCTACATGTCCGCCTATACAATGCCTTGCACAAATGTGGTAAACTGTAGAGCGTTAGGTGACCTAAATTTTAACCGATTTAGGATTGATCACATCCCACAAGGTTCAATTTTCCCACTCAAGCTTACTTGAACAACTTGAGTCGATCTCATTCTGGATGCTGAAATAAGAAAATTTCGTGACTAAACGTTGAACTTGTCGTTTCTCGTAATGTGCCAATGTCAAGATCCGCGAATGCATCCTAATAACCTTGGAACCATTAGTATCCACGACCTTTTATATGACCATACGAAACCATTTCGCCAGAATTTTTTTGCAGTCTAAGGCTGTCACTTGCCAAGTTGTTAGATAAATCCAAACTATGTTTAATGTATAAGAAGACAATCCTCTTACTATAGGTAAGATCTAACAGGCTACGCTCGTTTTGCTTGGTCCGCCTGCAAGTTCCTTTCTCTACACTTCTGAGACTATAAATATGAGGTGACCTTACCATGCAAGTTCGATTCTCATATTCATCACTTAGAGCAAACTCGAGTTCTTTGTTTCACTGCCTTCAGGTGCACTGAGGAATGGCTTCCTCTAGGGTTTTTGTGCTCTGTGGCCTTGTCTTCGCCATGCTTCTTCTCGTCTCCTCTTACGAGGCTGCAGCTCGCGAGCTTCTCGAGGAGACTAATTCATCTCGTAAGTTTCCACTCTACTTCATCTATCTTCTCTGTATACATACTTCATATACATAATCTGTTGAATTTTTGTGTGCATGTAAGAGAGCATGAAGGAATATGGGCTTGGGAAAGGCCACGGTAGTCTTGGGAAGGGATACAGCCGCAGTGCTCGTGTCCATCGCGACGACGACGACCATGATGATGATGATGATGATGACGATGATGATGATGATGACGACCACAACCATGGGCATGGCAGCCATGGTGGCCCCAGTGATCATGGGAAGTAGCATTGTCACGACGGCCGACAGAAAGAAGAAAGTAAAATACCCTGAAATAACTAGAAAACTACTGAAGTGTCATATGTTGCTCCTCCTAGCTAGTACAGTATGTAAGGGAAAGTGTGTGACTAATAAAGCTCCGAGCTCTCTATACGTCAAGGAAGATGATACTGCCCCTGTTTAGTATTTATAGATACTTGCATGTACTGATGGCCGATGGATATGCATTCTATGGAAAAAGGCATATATTTGAAACATCTTGCGGAATCATAGTACTTCCCAACGATGCGAACATGTAATCAGTAAAAGAAATGAGCAAAAAGAGTGAAAAAGTCTGGCTTGCAACGAAATTATTATACAAGAAATGTACATCTGTACTTGGTTCAAAGGCGCTTATAATTATCATTTTCCCTATTAACTGTGAATGTAGGGGATAAACAAATAGAATTAATTAGCTAATAAGTGTGCATAGCTTCGGAGCGGCGAAGTGGACATAACTATTATGTTTCTCCTCTCGTAGGACTCAGCCATACTCTCCCTACGGAAGACGTGCTTGAAAGGCAGGCGAACAAACGAAGAATCGTCTTCAAATTCCTCCAGTTTGATCGAACATACGTCCTCTTTGACTCACCAAACGTAAGCATCTCCGTCGGCTCATCCAACCATCTCACCGGAGAAGTGATACTGCTTGACAGGTCTTCAAACGAATGCAAAGACAGTGATGCGCAAATGCACGATTCGGCTCAAATCGACATTGTTCGGTCTAGTGCCAACTCGAGTGTCTTCCAGGATCTCCTGGTGCTCGTCCGCAGGGACGGGGAAATTGGCCAGGTGCAGGTTTATAACCCCCGGGACTGCGTGCTATCCGTCGACCTTAATCCCGCCTCAAGCAACGTCAAACAAGATTGTGTTAATCTATTCGTTCATTAGGCAGAAAGGTCGCACGATGCCTCGGTCCTATTGAACGGCCGGAACGTCTGAGTCTCGGCATACAAGACCATGCACAAAGGACCCGGTTTTATAACTTCTGTGGGGCTAGTTATTAAGGTTGCGTCTAGAAAAGACTTTGGGAAGGGACTTTAGGCATCCATAGGTCTTCGGATCAAATATTGGGTGTTTGGTAAAATTCTTGACACCCACCTTGAGGAAAAGTCAGCCTTCTCTGCATGCAAGAAGCCTAGGGTTTGTTAAAAAAAATAAAAAAATCTTCCAAAACTATTCACATTAATCTTTTTTTTTTTTCCAATTTTATCCTTGTTTGTGCTTGTTCATCTTTTTTTCCATTGGGGTCAGTTGGTGTGGTTGCATGTGGCTACAAGAGGCCAACAACAAGCTAAAGAGAGGCTAGTGGGGTCGCAGCTACGGGTGAGCGTGGTTCCTGGGTAAAACTGGGAACCGGAGGTTCCGGTTCTTAAAGGACCGGTTTTGGTTTCCGGTTCCTTTTTGTGGGACCCCCGAAACTTCCCCCGATCCCTTAGGGTTGCCATAGTCCACCTTACTACACACACACACACACACACACACGTTAGAGCCGAAACACTTTTATTTACATAACTTGATCGGACATCAAGAGTCGGTACATCAAAAGGTCAAGGCTTTACTAAGCTCGGCTATAACCCAAAAGTACCTGACCCCACATCAGTCATGTTCGCTGATCCATCATCCAGTGTCGGCTATCCAAAAAGTGTCATTCGCTACCAGTCACACGCACAATCATACCCAGCTCGGTGCATCGGCTGGTGGCGGCGACAGCATCCCCATCATGATCCCGTTGCGACGAACATGCACAGATAGGAACTCCTGGACTACAAGGCCATCAGGTAGACCTACGTCATACATTACTAAAACTCGAACACAGATGAACACCAGTCCACAAACACCAACACAAGAATGATTTGAACACTCAACCTCAATGTTGGATGGTAAGCCATAGGAAGTATCACGCGTGACCGGTAATAGAGGCATCCCTTAATCTGAAATGTTAGTCTCCAAAGGGGTGAGTTTAACCACTTAGCAGTAAAAGATCCATCAAACTACACGATGCAACAAGCAAGACAATCAAGATTTCATGTGAAATGCACATATCATCCATGCAATCATGCATATATCTCCATGAGATCTATTCAATGCCTTAATGACCACATTTTCATGAGATTCGTTCAATGCCTTAATGACCACATGATTCATTTCCCATTTTGATATTCAAAAGGCTTTCATTTTTCTCAGGGACCAATATTTGCATCCCTCCTGGCTCTTGCACCTAACCTGGCATCGCGAGACCTCTGGCACACACCTTTGGTCATTCGGCACACACCTCCAGGCATCCCGCACCCCAACTGGTGTCACGAGGCTTCCGACACACACCTCCGGGCATCTAGAAACTCTCGAGGACATCCGACACATACCTATGGGCATCTAGCACATATCTTTGGGCATCCCGACACTCCCGGGGCATCATCGACTTAAGGGTCTGACGGTATCATCAATATCACAATGTATATTCACATATATATTTTACTTTCAAAATAGCATTTGATGCAATAATATCAAAGGTTTCAATCAAATTTTGATGTCATATGATATGCTAAATGTCACCATATATGCCGTATAATTAACAACCCAAGATATCACATCTCATAGAGCAATTCATTTGTTTTTGAAAATAAAACAATTTTCGGATAAAACAGAATGCACTTCTTTAATTAAAATTCTGGAAAATTAGTAAACGATCTTAATAAATTCTGAAAATTTAACATGTTATAAACGAGATCTAGAGAAAAAGGTTTCATGCAGAACACCATGTCAAAAGAACTTCATACGAGTTGCTATGGTCTGTGCATCACAGCCTTAAAATTTCAAACATCACCATTGCACAGTTTTATTCACAAATTTGGTATAATCCTAAATCAACTCAGAAAATTCTGAAAATTTGATATGTTATAGAAAAAACCTAGTGGTAAAATTTTTGTGAAGAACTCGAAGTCAGATTCATAATAGATCAAAATCTATAATCACCATAACTCTCCCTAACCCTAGGTAACGATTTCTAGATTTAACAATTTTAGAGAAAAATCGTTTCACTGAGCAATACTTGTCCGTTTCTTCTCAAATTTTAGTATGTTACTCCTCAAGATGTCATCTACAACGTTCATCAAGGATACGAAGTCAAATTTCGGCTAGATAATTACAGAAAATTCACGGAGTCGCCAAAGGTCAAGCTGTTTTTCCATGAAACAGTTTGCTAGCTTGAAGAACTACACCTATACCTTCGAATTCCACTATCCAGCATCACAACTCAAGCATCTCCAAAATCTATTACACTTCACACACAACCACATCAAGCAAAGTATAGATCAATGGACTCTCACTTGCCTTAAATGTGACATCTCGATTTTTCTAATTCTATTTTCAATAAATTGAGACGGGCATTTTGTTAGCACGCATATAGTTTTTTTCCTTGAGTTGGCCACTCATGTAAAAACTAGTCTATCGAGTGAAGCCGTTAATAGATTCTAATGCATCAGATTCGAGAATGTGATTAGGAAGTGACCTTTCGACCGAGCTAATTTGTAAGGATCAATACGGCACAATTAAAAATTGATTAGAGACTGGAGATAGGTCGACTCGACAGAGACATGTGATCAGGTGTCGGTGATTCCACCAGATCGCACAATTTTTGTTGATTGGCACTTGACCGACTTTTATGTCGATTGGGTACCCTGTGTTCGTATTTGAAACCTTGAGATTACCCTGACAACTGAAAGTTGCCAATGTTTCAAAGATATACATTGAGTTGAATTGATTAACCACAGGTCAAATGCATGAAAATTTCTAAAAGCTGCCCGGTAGATCAAGACGCACTAATATCATGCCAAAATGAAATTAACTTTGAAATTGAGATTGAATTCTGAAATTGGAAGTCATTGTGTGTCACAAATCTTATTAGGAACATTGGGTTAATTTATGAACTTTAATTGTACTCATTTGAAAGAGAATTGATTGGAATTGAAGAAGTTAGCGTATAAGATTTCATGCCTCGGTGGAAAAAGAAATTGGACATATTGAAGATAGTTGTGGAGGATTTGAAATTAGTGGAAGATAACATCACCCTAGGTCATGGTGGTTGGGCCAAAGTTAAGAAGAAATTGACAAGTGTAAGATGTAGATTTAATCTCAAAAAAGGCCCATCACTTCCACCAATCACACTTCATCTTCAAACTTGGGAAGAGAGAGAAGGAGAGGGAGAAAAAGTTGCGTGCGGAACCAGCTAGCCCGACGCCCCCTTTTGCCCGTTCGTCGCAACCGTCGCCGTTCGCTGGAGCTGTCGCGGTCGTCGCCCGTCCGTGCGAGGAGGCCCGCACGCCGCTCCGTCGGTTAGCTTGTCTGCTTGCCACCCTCGTTCGCCCGTTCCAGCTCGTCGTTTGTCGTCCGTCATCCTGTAGCCGCCCGACACCTTTGCACGTCGCCGAAGCTACCGCCAGTCACCGCCTGAGCAGCCGTTGGTCCTCCTCCATCGTCCCTCTGCCCGAACTGCCGCTGAACCACCTCCATCCGACCCCAACCAGTAGCCAAAGAAAATGGGTATGGCAGCCCGGTTTTGGCCCATTTTGGTTGGCTTCCCGATCTCGAATGCTTGGCCCGCTTTGAGGAAAGTTGTTTCCCTTGGCGTCCCTGTCGTTTTGGTCAGTTCGACTTGCTAATCCGGTGAGTTTAGCTTACTAAACCTTGATTAGAGGGTTAATGATGCTTTATATGTGCTTAGTTTATGTTAAGTGTTATTAGGTGGTTAGTTTAATTTATTTAAGTGTAGATTATATTAAGGTGCTTAATTAACTTAAAGTGTGTTTAATTTAAGGCTAAGTGAATGTTTATATTAATATAAACCTTGATGTGACATAAATGAATTTACTTTTGGTTTATTTAAATATCTCGAAATTATTAAATAATTTAATAATATATTACTATTTGAAATTATTAAAATATTATTATTTAATTATTTTCGGAATAAATTTAATTATTTATTAAATTCGAAAATTTTGGCAAGACCCTAAATTCTCAGAATTTTGCGCCGACCGCTTCTGTGTAGTTAGATTTTGAAATTGATGATTATATATTATAAATTGAGTGTGGATCGTGAAAAATATGAATATTATTATTTAATTAATTTTTGGAATAAATTTAATTATTTAATAAATTTCAAAATTTATTTTGGGACCTTATTTTCTTAGAATTTTGTGTTGATCATTGCTGTGCATTTACAATTTGAATTTGATGAATGTATGTGGCAAATGGAGTGTGATTGCAATAAATAGAGATTATTTTTATAAGTCCCAAGTGTCAAAATTTGATGGAAGAACGATCATGATTGACCACCTATTAAAGGTTGTGCCCAGTGGGTGTGATTGACCACCTATTAGAGGTCATGCCTAGTGGGGCCGTGATTGACCACCTATTAGAAGTTGTGCCTAGTGGGGCCGTGATTGACCACCTATTAAAGGTCGTGCCCAGTGGGGCCGTGATTGACCATCGGGTCGAGTGGGGCCGAGATCTACCACTTAATTAAAGGTCGTGCCGAGTGGGGCCGTGATTGCTACTGATTGTTAAACCTTCCTAATAGGGTCGTGATTGGAGGCAGCGATTGATTTGCTAGAATGACATGTAATTGGCCGAGTCGATTGATCGCTGAGGCGATCCAAGAAGTTGAATTGTTCTGATAATGTAATTGTGTCACAGTTTTTGGTTATCATAATTGCACGTGGTTGAATTATATAAACTGTGCTATCCTGTAGATGAAGACTAAGGCAAGGTAAGCTATTTATGTGATGTGGCTAGGCCACCCTTGGGCGTATTTTCTTTCTAATAGGGATTTAGGGGGTTGAATTTGCTGAGACAATATCTCATCCCGGTTGTGGGATTAAAATTTTAGGTCCTTGGTAGACGGAGAGGCCAGATAACTTTGGTTGGCCTTGAGGAGTTGCAGAGGTGAAGTCATAAGGATTGGAGAACATGTCTTGCTAGTTGATTTTAGATGATTCCCGTTTTGTCGAGCTGGTCTATTTTGTAGACAGTCCAGTGTTGTATTTAAACCTATGTGTTTGTAAATAAGTGTTTGGTATTATAATTGATTGCCTGCTTTTCTATCCCAAGTTAAATGTTGTTAGAGGATTTGTTTTGCTTCCGCATGCGTAATAAAATGAATGGGTCGACGACGTATCCTGAGATGTCGCATATTTGATCGACTGCAATGGGATGTGCGTGCGCCCGTGGTTTGGGGCGTGACATTAAATCCAACAAAATCACAGCAAGCACAACGGCGATTAGAGGACTTCAAACGCATCATGATCGACGGTGAAGCTAGGCAGTGTCGATGGTGGTAGCTCGGACACGGCGGAAGACGATCCTCCTCTTCCCCCTTTGCGGCCCACACTCGCAAGCCCTCTCTCCCGCTCGAACTCTCCTCTTTTCTCTCTCGCTCGCTCGCCCACTCGATCTCCCTCTCTTTCTCGGCGGTTCTCCCTCGATCAATCCGCCTCGCCCTTTTCCTTTTTAATTTCTTAATTGCTGGTAATCATTAGCTTTGCATGAAGATCATTGGTGAAGCAATGGGGCAACGACACTTGCTTGATCTCTCTCGCCACTTGTCAATCTTCATGCAAAGATGATGGGCCTCAATCAGCTGGGCCTTGGTCGACCAAATAGGGGGGGATGTGGGCTGCTTTGGGCTGTTTTGGGCCTTAGGTATCCAGCCCATACTTGCTCCTAATAATCCACCTTAATCTCCACCTATATATATAATTACAAATACTTACATGGCCATATAATATTGCAACATTACTCGATATCTGACTTATAGAGTATACGGCTAAGAACAGAAAATTAATTATCAATTTATCCTTTAGTACAAATGCTTGATCATACATGGACATATGATACATTTCCAATAAAACAATAGTCCATTCAATGCTCGGCCTTGCTTAAATGTAATCCATTAGTCTAATGATTATAATATAGTCTGTTAATGCTTCCATCATCTTGCCATAGGTCGTAGTGTATCTAGGGTTCGTTATGAAATTTTAAGATGCCACACTTTTTTTTCCGGGAATCGGAACTGGTTTCGAAATCGGTTAGTTAGGGTTCAAAAAGGAGCCCCCCTCCCCCGCTTGGTGCTCCCGAGTCCAGACTTTCAGATTTATGGGAGAGAACTCATGCTACCGGACGCCACTTTGAGTTTTGCCACCGAATGCCGCTTGCCCTCAAGGCCATTGTCGCTGGATGCTAGTCGCCGACGTTGCTCGCGTGAACCCTTGCCTATCACCAACGCCGCTCTAACTCTTGCCGGCCGCAACTACCCGACGTAGGCAAATCTGAACCGAGCTCGTCTCCGCTCGTGACCCACTGGCTCTGCTCGCGCTATAAGCCGCGACGCCCCTGCTGCTGGGTCCTCCTCTGCTCCATCGTTGTTGCAACCATATGCCAGAAGCCACCGTTCCTACCGTAATTTCGTCCTCAGGCCATCCGATCGTAGCTGCTGGTAGGGGTGTGCAAAATACTCGAGAACCGATTGGACCGCCCGGAACCGGATTGGAATCGCTCGGAACCGGTGGTTCTTGAGGAAACCGGTCCGGTTCCCAGTTCCAATTTATAGGAACTGATGGGTACCGGTTCGGTTCCCAGTTCCATGGGTGGATCCCCCCACCTGCCCATCCGGATCGGACCGATTAATATTTGATATTAAAAAAAAATACTAAAAAAAACCCTAGTGATACTTGACCATTTTCCCTCTTTTCCCCTCTTTTCTTCTTTTCCCTCACGCGGGCTGGGCCTAATCCATTTTCCCTCATGTGTCAAGATCGGTTCTATGGATCCACCCGGGAATTGGACCCGAGTGGATCCATGCAACAAACGGGTGGATCTCGGTTTCAATTTTTTAGAATTGGTCCTTAGCGGGCGATTCCCAGTTTTAGGTCGGGAATTGTCCACCCGGACCATGCACACCCCTAGTTGCTAGTCACTAGGTTTCCAATTCTAACCTACGACACCACTGTTGCTGTCTCTGCCTCTGCTCCAACGACCTGACACCAGTAGTCGCGATGCCTGTTGCCGTTGCCCCGAAGACCAGCGATCGACGTCCTTGCTCGTGCTAGAAGCCCCGATGCCCTTGCTGTTGGGTCCTCCTCTGCTCCACCGCCGCTACAACTAGACGCCAGAAACCACCATTCCTATCGCGATTCCGTCCTCAGGCCGTCCGATCGTAGCTGCTGGTCACTAGGTTTCCAATTTTGACCCACGATACCGCCGTTGCTGTCTCCGCCTCTACTCTGACAACTCGACGCTAGCAGTCGCGATGCTTGACGCCATTGCCCCAAAGACCAACAACCGACGTCCCTGCTCAACGCCGGACACCGCTCGCTCGGTGAAATTGGATTTCTGAAACTTCACTCCAAGGCTACAATCTCGGGGTAATACCATCAAATGCTGTGAATTTCATTTCCTGTTCCGGTGGAGGGAGTGAGTGATTGATTCCTAATTTCTAAGACCAGATTGCTTAGTGATTATAGTCCCTCTGGTGTTAATTTCATTGTTTTTGGAGTTCAAATTCTGGATAAGCAAGTTGTTGGAAGCAAATTTTGAGTTGCCATTTGTATTTTGTAGCATCATTTTGCTGGAAATTGATGGAGTTCTGATAGCATCATTATGCCAGTAGCAGCATCTTGTGGGTTTAGATCCAAATGCTTCATCCCCATTAGAAATTTTCAGTTCATTTTCCTTCTGTAACCTGCTCAAGTAAAGTTGATACCTCTACATAAAGCAAAGTTGTCACTGCCTTCACAATCTAATGGAACAAGAAAAGAAATGCAAGCTATGGTCTATGACTACTTGCTCAATGAAACTGCTCTAATCAATTCTTTATTTTGGGGAAGCCGGTGTTTTTGAATTTTGGCAATCTAGATGCTTAACTTCTTTGTTTTGGGTGGCTTTTCTGGATTACTGGTCTTTAATTGCAGAGGTAATATAAGAGAAGGATAACAATGTGCCGCATAATGGATATATGCATGATCAAATTGGACTCCTTTTAGCTTGTGTCATTTGCGCGAGAGTTATCATCAATGAAAATACACAGATTATTATCATCTAGCAAAAGCTAATTGTCTACATACTTGAGAGCCTTTTTTTGAGGGGAAAGTTGTGTATTGATTTGGTTTTTAGCAACTGCCTACACATTCTATAACTCAATTCACATTCTGTTTTGAAATGTTTAATTATATTCTATTATTGTTATGTAGTGTGAAGTTAATGTATCAAGATAACACGTCAATAGAGGTGGAGGGATGTGAGGAGATGACTCCGATTACGGAATTGGAGTTTTCTAGCGATGAAATTGAAGAAGAGGCACCCCCTACCTTGAGTGCCACAAAGAAGGTACCCAGTTCTCATCTTCCTTATAATAAGAAATATACATCCAAATGCTGGAATCATTATTTGAGAATCAGTGATAATGATGAAAAAATATATCAGGTGAAGTGCATTCATTGTGGATCAATGCTTAAGTACCTGTTGCTAATGGTACTTCTGCAATGAGGAAGTTTCCCGTAATGTAGATAAGATGCAAAAATTCTTTGCACCACGTAATGTCAACATGGCTGGCAAGGCAAGAGGAAATTCTAGTACTGGTAGCGTCTTATCGATATGGTCATTTAATCAAGAACGTTGTAGGCATATGATTGCTTGGTTCATCATCTTTGATGAGCAAACTTTTTTCCTTGGTTGAGTGTGTTAGATTTCATGAATATGTTACTGAGTTACAACCTCTCTTCAAACATGTCTCACGTTTCACAGTGACAAAAGATTGCATGAAGTTGTTTTTATGTTAAAAAAAATTCTTTAAAGAATTATTTTGGAAAGATTAATTTTAGGATCGCACTCACAACTGATACATGGAGTTTCAATCAAAATCTGAATTATTTGTGTCTCACTGCACATTTTATTGATGAAAATTAGAAGTTGCATAAAAGAATCATCAACTTTGTAGTGATACATGGTTTTAAGGGTAATGAGATTGGGAAAATGGTGAAGAAATGCATTGAGGAGTGAGGAATGAAAAAAAATGTATCCACAATTACCGTTGATAATTCTAGTTCGAATGATGTTACAATTAGTTATTTAAGGGAAAAACTTTTGAAACAAAGGTCGTTGATATTAGATGATAGTGTTTTGCACATGAGGTGTACAACTCATATATTAAATTTGATTGTGAGATATGGATTGGCTACGGTATGTGACTCCATTGCACGTATCCGAAATGTGGTTAGGTATGTAAGGAGTTCTCACATGAGAGCCCAAAGATTTCAATCTTGCATTGAGAGAGAAAATATCACTTATGAGGGTTCGGTAGTTCTTGACGTCGCCATTAGATGGAACTCCACTTACCTCATGTTAGACACCGCCATAAAATTCAGAAAAGTTTTCAAAAGGATGGAAGATCACGATCTATCTTTTGTAAGTAAGCTTAATCATGAAACTCCTAGTAATGATGATTGAAAAAATGCTATTATTCTTTCGGATTTTCTAAAATATTCTATGATGCCACCAATAAGATATCTGAGACTTCATATGTTACTTTAAATGATTATTTTGAAGGGATAGCTCTTTTATATAGATATTTGAAAGATGTAATCAATGCTTCAAATCCTAAGTTTCAAGCTATGGGTGTGAAAAAGAAAGAAAAATTTGACAAATATTATGAAAGCTTGGATAAAGTGAATATGATGGTGTTGATTGCGGTTGTGTTAGATCCTAGAGTCAAGTTAAATTATGTGAGTTTCTTGTATGGAAAAATTTATGATAATTAATCGAAAATTAAAGAGATGCATTAAATGATGCATTGGAGTGTTTGTATGAATTTTATTAACAATCTTCTCTTATTTCAAGTGATCAAGATTTTAGTTGCCATAATTTTGGTACAAATAGTAGTAGTTCTAATTTTAATTCCAATACCGATACATATGGTAGTGAAGGAATAAAGAAATATAACGGCCAAGCTCAGAAGAAAATGTTTTTATACTCGATTGAACAAGGGTGCGATAACAAGAATTTTGAGCTTGATGAGTATCTTCAAGAAAAAAAATGAAAATGATCTTCGTCTTGACATTTTGATTTGGTGGAAGACTAATGGCTCAAAATATAAGATCATTTCTTTGATGGCTTAAGATATTTTGTCCATTTCTATAACTACCGTTACTTCAGAGTCAACTTTTAATATATCAGGTCATGTGCTTGATGGCTTTCGAAGTTCTTTAACTTTCAAAGTAGTGGAAGCTTTGATTTGCACTCAAGATTGGTTAAGAGTCGTTCGTGTACCGCTTGATGTTGAAGAGTGTATCGAGAACGCATAACAATTTTAGTTGGGTAAGTAATGTTTATATCTTTATGTATTGTAATTCTTTTTGTATATTTGATAAATGAATATTTTATTTAACTTCTTCTTCTTATTATTCCATTTTTAGATATGGTTGGTCTTAATGCGAATATTATTGTCGATAAATAGAGTTGGTGGTGTCGCATCTGTAATGGGTCCAGCGGTTGAGAAGTCAAGCAAGGTTTTTTGTTGGCTTTGTGATGCTTTAACTGTGCAGAAGTTGATTGATGAGCAACTTTGTTTATCGTAATCTTAATGCAGGGCACTCTTATGTACATTGAATTTTTGAACTATGTTGTCAAAGAATTTAGGAGACTTTAGATGGGCAAAATGACATGTTTCATGGATTATTATTAATATTGATTTTTGGATGTGTCTTTACTTAGGATTTTGACTGATTTTCATCCATGTCTTTGCAGAGTTTTGCTGTGCCAATGGAATCATAGGGAAATGTTGTGAAGTTCACACTATGGAGTAAATGAAAATTTGAGATCTTGTTGGCACTTTTGGTTTTTCATCTCCTTAGTATATTTTGCTTCATCATTTTTCATCTTGTTGGCACTTCTGGTTTTTTATCTCCTTAGTATATTTTGCTTAATCATTTTCATTTGACTCAGCTAATAAGGCATATGACATATGGCAAATGTGACGATTTAAGCTTTAGTGTACAATATGTGGGCACAATAATTATAGTTAATCAAGCCTCTCCTTTCCTCTTTGGAAACTTCTTATTGGTTTTGATTATGTATGTCTAAATTTTTAGCAGTTGACATTGGTATATACTATGTTTGCTAAGATGTGGGAAGTTATCGTAGAGTATGCACATACATTATAGTTTTTTTTTTTTTTTTTGGTAAAACGCGTACGTTGTAGTTCAAATCTTAAAAAAAAAAAAAACTGTAGGAACTCGAAACCGACCCTGGAACTTGTGACAGGGTATGTTCCAGGTTATTGGTTCTAACGGGTAAGTTCCAAGTTTCAAAAAATGAGGAACTTGTACCCGAGAGTAGGTTTCAGGTTCCAAAAAATGAGGAACCTTTATCCGAGGGTAGATTCCAGGTTCCAGACGGAATCAAACCAGAATCTGGAACCGCTCACCCCTAGTCGCAACGACCCAAGCGACCGTCTAGGCGAGTATCATCTAGGTTGCACGACCCTCACAAGGTTGGACAAGGTTGCCTGATCTAGATGGAAAACAACCCTCGGTGGTTGCATGACCTCGGCAAGGGCTACTTGGGGTCAAGAAACCCAACTAGCCCTTGTTGGGGTCAAGCGACCCCTAGTGAGGGTCGCGTGAACCAGCTAGCCCTTATCGAGTTGGAGTGACCTTTGAAGTCGTAAGGGGTTACGTAGGTCACAAGACCCAACTGGCCCTTGTTGGATTCGAGTGACATTCCAAGCTGTAATGGGTTATGCAAGTTGTTACGGCTATGAAGGTCGCATGACCCAGCTAGCCCTCGTCGGGTTCGAGTGACTTTTGAAGTTGTAAGGGGTTACGTAGGTCACATGACCCCTAGTAGCACATGACCCGTGCTAGGGTCACTCGACCTAAAGTGGCCCTTGCCAATGGTCTCCAAAGGCTGTTTGAGGTCTTGCAACCTTAGACTACGGTTATCGATAATAGATCTAGATTATCGGCGATGGCCTGCCCTTAGTCAACGATGGCCTACCCTTAGTCGGCAAAGGGCCAATTGTTTTTTTTTTTTTTTAAATAATTAAAATCCTTATCTAAGTATTGTTTTACTCAAAAGTACTTCACAATGGATTTTTAGATTAACAAACATAATTTTCATTTTTGAAAACTTTTTTAACTTAAAATCTTTTGCATTTTCCCAAAACTTTCCCTTGAAATCCAATCAAACACACGCTAAGCTATTTCTATAATTTTTGATATATTGCTAGAAATTATTCGGTGGTTAGTTAAAACCGCATCATAAGCTGATGTGGCATGCATTTTTGCACTGAAATCCAATGAATATTGACATGTCTATGACGTGGTAAACAAATAAAAGAATTAAAAACAAGCCCTTCTTTTTTGGTCTCTTCATTCTCCATCCATGGCCACTTCCTCCATCAGAGTCACCAGCAGAGTCGCCGGCACTGCATCCAAGCCGACCACTACTGCACATCCATGGCCACTTCCTCCATCAGAGTCACCAGCAGAGTCGCCGGCACTGCATCCAAGCCGACCACTACTGCACATCCATGGCCGAGCCATCCCTTCGTCATTGCGATGGCTCGCAGTCGTTGCTGTCCATGGCCAAGCCACTCACTTTGTTGCGGCTTGTCCGTTTGCTGCAACAGAACAGGGCAAAGAAAGAGAGAGATTCCCCCGCTGTTGCGACCAGAGAAAGATTTTTTCGTTTATGTGCCACGTGATGAACAAGTATCAATTTTTATTGGATTTGAAAAAAAAATTAATGCTAAAGTTAGCTTATGACGTCATGCTGCCTAACCATTGAATACTGTGCCGTATGTTACCTTCTCTCAATAAAAGAAGATCGAGGTGGGCTTAGAAAGTACGTTTGGCACTTTTAAAGAGTAGTGGCATTTTGGCCCAATCGAAATCTGTTAACGAAAATTGAAGTGCAACTTGGAGGCTAAAGTGAGAGAAATATTCGATAAAAAAAAACAAAAAAAGAGGAAGAATAAAGGGACATATGCAGGACGATATCGGGAATAAAGTTGAGATGGAGTTTTCCCCAAAAGAGTACCACTGTTGGATCGTTGCAACTTGCACTCTTTTTTCTATTGAGTCCTCAGATTTGATTTTATTTGCGCAGTCCCCTAACTTAAGCTGTTTGTAATTACGTCCTCACTTTTTTATTCAACTTTGCGTCGCTCTAAAGAAATGAGCATCTACCATGGAGCATAAACATTCTCTGAACCTAAATTCTAGTTTGACAAATTTCTTGACAACCTAGTTATATGAACTAGGCTATTATGCTGTGAGGCATCTCCAATAATGACTCAACCGTTTGTGATCAATGGCTGAAATTTAATTGTGATGATCCGACGATTCTAAGCATAAGAACTTGATGTCTTCATGTTGTAGTAGACTGATCCTAGTATAACATTATTTGAAAGAGTAATGATACAATCTCCGACAAAATGGAGCAAAAAGGTTGTCCGAAAACTCATGACAGTAGGAATGTAATTTTATCGAGCTTCAAAAGGCAATTTTTTTATTAGTGAGAGTTGGAATTTGCATGGTCAAAGAGCAAATTGTATTTCTATACATATGATAACAATGCCGCACCACATTAAGACAATTATATAATCTTCCAGGTAGGTCTAATTGCACGATCAATAGACAAAAGAAAAGCATCATTGGGAATAAAGGACCACATTCATTATCCTGACCAATAGAATAATGAGTAACAAAAAAGATTATGAGGAGCAACTATTTGGGTTAATTTTTGTATCAATTCATTGAATGCGAATGTAGTGAAAGTCAGACATAATTAATTACATTATGGAAAACATATACATAGACTAAAAATTGTGTTTTCTTAAAGACCAATGTCAATTTTTTTTCCCAGTAATTGAGGACCCAATGTTAGCTTTGAAAATTTTTGAAATGTGATTAACTGATTTCATAAGAACAACGTTGTGCACATTAAATTTACCCCGAATGCCTCGTACCGCGTGTCAGAACTTGGGCCTCAGCCCCTCCACGAAAGCCTTGCACTCTTTAATGGCTCTCGCGTCCGCCCCGTTCCTGATCAGCTGCGGGAAGAACAGCTACATGGCGGTCGCCGCCACGAACCCCACCGTCAGCGGCGTCAACACCGCCCTGCTCAGCCACCACCTCTCCCCCACCTCCGCCTTCACCGCCACCTCCACCACCACGCACGCCCCCTGCAGCACAAAGAACCCCAGTAGGCCTTGCACGTGTCACGTCATAGTACAGTAGCTCGTGCATTAACCCGGACACGAGGAACGCCGCCATGACTGCAGCCACCGTCGCCCACGCGGCCCGCGTAACAATTTGATATGTATCAACTTTTGCATTCAATAAAATATTTTTGAATGTATTGTTATTATATTGAATACATATTGATAAAGTCTTAAGGTACTATATAAATTTTGAGTGTAGGCTAGGGTATCCGGTTATTAACCTTGTGCATATGTCTTGTGATATATAAAGAAATGTGGTGACAAGACGGTTCCAAATAGGACTTATGAGAGATGTTATCCATTTGACACACTACCATATTGAATCCATATTAATAAAGTTGAGAGCACTCGTGACCATGGAAGACTCTGTGTGTATACATGCAATTACCGCCATGATTTGGTGTTTAAGACTTTATAAGATATGATTGGTTCGACTACATTAATTGATATTATAATTTACTGTTTTTACGGTTGTCGTAAAACATGGTTGGTTTAAGGTGAGATAAAATGTTTCTTAATTAGTCCCCGAGAACGATAAATCCCAAAACAAGTACGTTAATCTTTCTACTCAATTATGCATGTTCTTGTTTTGGTTATTAAAATCTTGGGATTGCGCGATTTGCATCCAACAGGGTAGTCTTGTGCTTGCTTGATTTTGATGGGGAAGCACGTGAAAGAGTATGAAGAGGAAGAGGGACTTCAATGGGTCGGGATGGGCGGGTGATGAAGAAGGAGGTGATGCCGGTGGGGAGGACGAGTGGAGGCCGGAGGAGACCGTGAGCCACACGTTGATGAAGTTACATGCTTCCTCTTCCATTTTCCCTATCTCTCTTCTGCTAGGCGCTCCCCGTCTCTTTCCTTAAGGTAATCTTGGAATGATCGATCACATTATATCTCTCGTACAATGTGGGAATATATTTTATTTTCTTGTTTAATTGATTTTCTACCAAGTTCATAAATCTTTTGAAACAACTTAATACTTCAGATTTATGATAAATCAAATAGACATATCCGAATCGAGTATAATCATCTATTAAAAGTGATGAAATAAACAGTCACATGCCTTCCTCTCACATTCATTGGACCACTTTAATACGTACGAATGGATTAAATGCAAAGGAAATTTAGCTCTTTTACCTTTTCTAAATGGTTTTCTTTTCGTTTTCCCTACTATACAATGCTCACATATAGGTAAATCGATTTTTTTTAATGTTGCCCAACAAACACTCTTTGGCTAGTCTATTCATTTGTTGTTGGCTAATATGACCAAGTCTAGCATGCCACATAATCACATCATTATCATATTAAGTAGAAGACGTGAAATAAGGGAATAACAAATATTGACATCACCACATTCAACATCTAGTATCAATAAAACCATCAGTCAACATCTAGTACAATAAAAAGTGACCACAACCATAGTAGTTTGTATCCAAATACAAATCTACACAGTTATTACAGGAGTTCACACTAAAACCAAGTTTAATCAACATAAAAAACAGACACTTAAATTTTGACGAATCTCCGAAGCATATAGAATATCATGTAGGAAAATGGTGCGTCCATCACGCATGTTCAATTAGCAGGTGCCGATTCTTTTAACTTTCAGATCTGGAGTTATTTCCTACATAGATCCACTTAGTTCCAGTTGGTATCGTCGGAATTCCACGAAGGATTCTCTATCCTTCGCTACATGGTCCGTTTCTCCTGAATCTACAATCCACAAAGGATTAGACTTAGTCAAGAATACAGAACTCGACACACAAGTAAAGTTATGAAAAATACAAGGGGTGTTTACCTTCTTTGGCTCACGACAGTCGCGAGCATAATGACCCTTCTTGTCACAGTTGTAACACTTCACCCTTGTAAGCTTCTTCATTTGAGGACGCTTTCCTCTTTCATGTTGGTTAAGCTTGGGTTTCTTCCCTGAAGGACCTGCTTCCTTGCCTTTCCCTTTATCAAACCAGTTAGGACGTTTGCGCTTGGAGCTCGAAGCTCCATGTGAGCTAGAACTAGCATGATAGAGTTCAGCTTCTGGCTTAGCCGTTAAGAGGCGGTCCTCTTCTAGCTCAAAATGACGCATAGCATCCTCAAAGGTTTTTATATTATCATTATGGATCAGGTGCACCTTCATATGCTCCAAACTCTAAGGCAATGAACGAATCACTGCTTGCACTTGCTGCTCATATGTCAGGACATGGCTAGCATCTTTCAGCTCATTTATCATATTTGATATCTTTCTAAGATGTTGCTTTATAGTCTGACCATGAGACTTCTTATAATAATGAGCTGCCTTAGTCTAGTTACCGAAGTATGACCAAATCTTGTTGCCAATGCTTCCCACATTTCTTTGACATTGTCAAAACGCCTAAACTCTCACATGACGTCATTGTCCATGCTGTTCAGCAACGTAATGCGAGCAAGAAAGTTCTTTCTTTTCCATGCAGCAAAAGTTTCCTTATCTCTTATGTGTTGTGCAGTATTTCCTTCTTCAGGTTCTACCATGGTTAGGTTAAGAGCTTCTAGTGCCTCTTGCTCTTCCAGCACATATTGGATTTTCATGTACCATATTTCATAATTGTTACCATTAAGCTTTTCACCTTTGTTCAACTCGGAAACTATGCTCTTTGTGGTTGAAGCCATTGATCTGAACACATTAGACATATATACACGAATTATTAATGCCTATCATTTATGCATCCCTTTTGCACAAACCCATCATATTAATGAATAATTTCAAGTAAGGCTTAGAATCAAAATGTCACTATGTTTCCAATCATCCTCCAAAAATCCTAACTTAAAATTATCATTAATATAATTGTCTTATGCAAAATAAATTCTATGAAGCTACAAAAACTTCTATAACTACCCACAGCAACCAGCAATAATAGAAAGCAAATAATAATTGATATCCAATAAAATAATAATGCTTTCACATAATATAACTAACATATCAGTTGCTACATCAACAACAATCAAGTAGTAAACATTACATAAGATGTCCACAAAGCACACTTAACAAAGATCAGCCATTACCTCTAACACCAAGTCAGCACACGAATTGGGAAAGATCCTCTTTTGTTCAATTTCTTGATATTTTCCCTTGTAACAATCCAGTAATATTCATCTACAAAATCCATCACAATTTTCTTATATGAAACAGCTCTGTTGACGTCCCATATGCGATTCAACACTCCTTGCCATTCAGGTGGAAGGGTGTTCATGAAAAATCGCATCATCTCAGACTGTGGCATAAGACAACCATTCCATATGACATTTTGAATTTTCCCATTGACTTCAAGGACGTGATCAATTAAGTCACCACTCTCCGATCGATTATCAGTTAGCTCAGCTATCAACTTAGAAAGCTTTTCCTTTTGTTCATCGGTAATTGCGCGAATAGGTGTGCACAATCTGAGGGGAGGCATAGTTTCTGTAAAAAATGTAGAACAAATAAGGGATCACATATAATCCACATAGACTTAATTAAAAAAGAAACACATTCTTTTCCTCCTTTTTTTTTTTTTTTGGTCAACGGTCAACGGTCAACAGTCAACGGCCAGGTCGTCGATCGTTGGACCGGTCGGACGAACCGACCAGCACGTGCCGCGTGCGTGCGTGGGCATACATCACGCAGACGTAAGATGGCACGTGCGCGATATGTGCCAGGCTTCCATGCGGGCGGGTCGGGTCGGGTTGTCGACCGGCAAACGGTCGTCGGCGATGACGTCATTGATGACGTCATCCTGGCGGTTATCGACCGTTGGGTGACGTCACGATGATGTCAACACGCGTCGATTCGCAGACCAGCGCGTGTCGGTTCGCTGGCTGGCGGAGCGCACGTGCCGATTCGCCGATCGGCGTGTGTGTCGCACGCGCTGGCCACGCGTGTGGGCGCGTCCGGCGGCGCACGACCCGTCGACGGACTCGTCTCGACAAGCCCTTTCATCATACGCCATCAGAAATCGATTTTGACTTACAAAAACTTGGAAAAATGGACGAACATCGCTCGTGTGTCGGGATTTTTCGCCTCGATCTGTACCGGCTGATTATTTTCGCGAAAAATCAATCAAAAAACATGAAAGGGGTCGGGAAAACATGAACTAGTGCTCTGATACCAATGTTGGGAATATTGGATCCCCGAAAACCGGATTCGACATTAAATCGAACCTCTAAAACGAATGCGGAAGACAAGCCCGGGAAAATCACGTATCACCGATCCTAAAGCACACCACGGATTCGAGCGTATCTTGTTAGCCATAGATTAAACACCGACACCGACGTGAGAAAGAGAATTTGGCCCTGTTCGATCCGATGATGCCAAATCGTGGTTGAAGGGAAGAAAAACGTTGCCGAAGCCTTACTGTTTTCCTTTTGGGAGAGAGAGAGAAAGAGGGGGAGAGGGAGACGTACGTACGTTCTGATTTTCAAAAGGTGCATTCTCCCTCTCTCTCATCTCTTTTATACGTTCCTCCATCCACAAGCCCTATTCCTGTGAGCCGGGCTTTTAGGCCCAACATGGGCGGACGGGCCTTAAACCCATCATTAATAAAACCATCAATGTCTTTCGACCATAAAAAACTTGATGATGTCTGTCTATGTGGGATGAATAGGCAAATCCGTTCTTGGTTTGCGTCTTTTCATTAAGAACTAGAAGTACTAGCCACGTGAAGGGAAAGTGGTACGATTGGGCCTAACTGGTGAGAAAATATTGGCATTCAATAATTGGAAGCAATTCTTGTAATTTCCTCCACCAGTATTGAATAATTGAATTAGGATAAAAAATTGTTATATACATTAATTCTTATTAATATATGAAATTGTGTACCGTGTTATATTGTATTCGGATTTGTCTTTCTACAATTCGTGTTTTGTCTCATCTTGTTCAAATAAGATTGTGTTCGATAGAACGAAATTATTCCAATATGAATATTTATTTCGAGCGTAATTACATTTCCCCTATTATTTCTTTTGAAAGATTTAGAATGCATATTCATAACAGTAGTATTAAGAAAGCCATACAGTAATTAACTTCGAAGCATGAATTGTTATTATCATAAAATAAGAGTAAAGTTTATAAGCAACTCAACCCAATTGAAGGAGAGAGGAGACATAATTGAATGTGTTGACAGCTAACCAAGACTGTTAAATTCTAAGTTTAGATGACATAAGTGATCATCCGTCCTACTGCTACTTTCTCTATGCGTAAGTACTTACGAACAATCCTGCTACTAAGGCCGATCTATATTGCTCATTTATTGGCGACTGTTTTCTTGATATGTCATTTTTATTTGCTGTCTATTGTTGTTTCGTATATCGCAAGCTAACCTCTTTGACCCTGAGCATAACCTTCTTGCATAACATGAGCATTCCACCAAATAAGAGGAAAATGCCCACTTCAAGGCTCCACCCATGAAAATGACCTTGATAATAATAACATCATCACAACAATTACTTTGAGCGCTTCCCTTATTTTCTTCCTCATATATTACATTTTTGAGATTTTTTTAGACATTTCGATACCATTTCCTTCCATTTCAATTTTTTTCAACCCAAAAAAAGGAATCAACAAATTCCTTTTACCTTATTCCACCGTAACAAGCAACTACAAGAATTATAATGCTTCTTCTATTCCATTCCTTCCTCAACTTCGTTTTACTTTTTCCCGTTCCATTTCATTGCGCCAAACGTGGTATAACATTTGATTGGCCTTGGTATAAATAAATCCCACGGTTATGTCGGGCATAAATCATGTGAGTTAGACAGTCAAATCAGAACAAGGACTAAAGTTGAGCTCCGATGGTGGCACATCAAAGTTGCTTGTTGCACAATATTAAACTACTCAGGGGCTGTTTGGTAATCATCCAAATAGTACCCGATTCTGATTTTTTGTTTTCGGGAGTAGTTTTGGAACAGAATCGCGTCTGGTAAATTTTTTGTTCCTTGGAACAAATTTCTATTTTTTTGTTCCCGAAAGTAGATTTGGCACAGAATCAAGAATAAAAAAAGAAAAGTTGATTATTGTTTCAGAAACAAATCAAAGAATCAAAACCAACTCTTATTATTCTTCTATTTTCTCTTCTCTTCTTTTCTTCTTCTTCATCGATTGCCATCTCGTTGCCACTAGCGGGGCTAGGCTTGCCTCGCAACGCCCAACCCCGCTAGTGGCTGGGACTAGGCAAGCCTCGGCGGGGCTGGGCGAGCCTCACCGGTGGCCAGGCGGACCTTGCCCAGCCCCGCCCAACCCCAGCAAGGTCGGCCTGGCCGCTGGGGAGGCCGAGTTGGCGAGGCCAAGCCTCGACAGGGCTAGGCGAGCCTCACCCAACTGTTGGCGAGGCTCGACCGACAAGGGCGGCGACGGTGACGCTTTGGTGAGGCCGGACCGGATCGGCGATCGGCCATAAGAAGAAGAAGAAGAGGAGAAAAAGGAAAAAAGAAAAGAAAAAAATGGAAAAAAAGAAAAAAAAAAGTAAAAAGTAAAAAAATTATTTAAAAATTAAAAGAAATTGATTTGGAAAAGAATCAATGAGTACGCTACAAAGGCAATTCTATTCAAGAATTAGAAATTTTGAATAGTTACCAAACAGCTTAAAATGCTTAGAAATTATCCTTAGGAACATAATAAAAAATAATCATTTTAGATCACAATTTGTTCTTGGGAATAAAATCGTTACCAAACATGCATTTAGTCACCACCAATTCCTCTTTGGCCAACATGAAGAAGCCATCTTTATTGACCAAAGAAACTTAAAAAAAAAAAAAGGGACTTCGCCATATTGACTAACAACGGCACGCCAATTCCGAAAAGGACATGTTGCCGACTTCATCACATTTTCTACTCAAGTCATCATCAAGTTTTTTATTGCATTTTTTTCCGGTTTGACCTTAAATCATTCCTTTATTAATTCAATTTTAAATATTTAATATTTTTGTCAACTCAATTGTTTCAATTTTAGTTTATTTAATTTTTCATTTTCTCTTTTCTCCTTCTTCTCATTGATCCAAAGACTAAGGCCAGCAAAGTCAATCTCATTGGTTGGACTAGGGGGTGGCGAGGGCAAGGTTTAGTTCGATCAAATATGGCTTGGCAAGCTCCATGTCGGCGAGGGTGAGAGCTAGTCAAGCTTGTCCAACCATGGCAAGGCTCACCCTCACCCAAATCTAGTTGGGCGAGACCTTGGCTAGCACCACAATGACAAGGGCAAAGGGTAAAGGCTAGCCTCGTTATCGCTAGGCAAGGTCGAGATTGCCCAAATTTGGCTAGGTGAGACCTTGGCTAGCATCGTGAGGTCGACCTCACTAGCCCTAGCCTCTGGCTACTGGCCAACGGAAGAAGAAAAGAGAAAAAAATAGAGAGAAAAGAATAAATAAAATAAATAAAATATTAAAAATTGACACATCGCGTTGACTAAATAGTCGTTGTTGACTAGCATCCATATTAGCACCCGTTTACCAAAATTGATAGGATAGATTGAATGAGCACAAATGCAAAATATTTAAAACTGAATTGACAAAAAAAAGTTTATGATTAAATTGAAAAAATTGCAATAAGTTTAGAATTGTTTTGATAATTTTCTTTTTTACAATTTGTGATGGAACACATTGCTGCAAGATACAATATATCATTTTCTAGTCAGCAAACTGGCATATTGTCGTTTGTTCTTATCCCATCTAACCATCAAGACCCTGTTTGGTAACGTTTCTATTTTCATAATTTCTATTCTCCTGTTCCTCAGAATAAAAAAAAAAAAATCCATTTCATAACATCATTAGTTTTTTTAATCATTGAAATAGAAAAGTGGTTGAGGAATAGATTTGGAATAAAAACAAGAAGTAGAAAAAAAGTAATTTCTTATTCTCAAAAATAATTTATAGAAATAAGTTTTTTCTTTTTCTTTTTTCTTTTCTTCTTTATTGACTGCCACCCCCCACTATCGTTTGTCACCTGCCACTGACCAACCATCGTTGCCCACCATTATTAACCTACTGCTGTCGTTGCCAAATGTTGTTGCCGCCAATGATTGTCGATGTCGCTGTCGTCGCCAACCCCCAACATGGATGACCACCAACGACGCCGCTTGCCACCACTGATTGCCAATGCCCGTTGTTCACTGCCACCAACAACCACGGTTGACTATAGATCCACGACGACTGATTGTGACGAGTGGCGGGTGGCATCATTGGTGGTCATCAGCAATGGCCGTAAGGAAGAATAAGGAAACAATTAAAAGAAATTATACATTATAATAAGTTTTGTGAATTGTACCAAACATATTCATATTATTTTACCATTTCGATAATAGATATTTTGTATAGTTACTAAACATGTTCTTTTATTGAGAAGTTATTTCGGGGAATAGAAATAGAAAAAGACTATTTTTAAAAGAAATTGTTTCCCGAAACAAAAGCGTTACTAAATGAATCCCAAGGAAAAGAAATTCTACATTATAATAAATTTTGTGAATTGTACTAAATAGATTCCTATTCTTTTACTATTTTGAGAATAGAAATTGTGTGGTTACTAAGGGCACGTTTGGTAACGTTTTATTCAAAAATTGTTTAAGAGAATAGAGATAGAAAAACATATTTATGCTCCGGGGGAACAATTTTTGAATAGAAGAAGGCATTTGGTAAACTTGTTCTGGGAATAAAAAATGAACAAAAACAAGTTTGTAAATTTGTGTTCTTTTAATTTCTTAATATTTTTATTTTATTTTTTTATTTTTTTTTTTTCTTCTTTTGGCTGGTTGCGGGCCTCGGCCATGGTCGGCGACCGGCCGACAAGGTCCGATGGCCTCGCCCGGCCACCGGTGAGGCCGAGCCTCGCCGAGCCACCGCCAGGTCAGCGAGCCTCAAAGGTCGCCGCACTCGACGGCGTCGCCAGCCCTCAACGGTCGGTCGTCGGCCATGGCTGAGGCCGGTGACCGGCCAAAGAAAAAAGAAAAAGAAAAGAAGAAAAAAAGAGAAGAAAAGAGAAGAGAGAGAAAATTTGTTCTTAAAAATTGTTCCAGAAACAATAAACATGTTTTTTTTTTTGTTTCTCATTAATGTTCCAAATGTGTTCCTGGAAATAAAAAAATAGATTTGGAACAAAAATACAAACAAACGCGTTTCTATTCTTTTTTTGTTCTCTAGAACAAAAAAACGGAAATTTTGTTTATAAAAAAAAAAAAAGAACGTTAACAAACAAGGCCTAAACGTCTTTTTTTTATTGAAAAATTATTCCGATGAATAGAAATTGAAAAAGATTATTTTTGAAAAAAAATTATTTTTCAAAATAGAAACGTTATCAAATGAATCTCAACGTGCCAAAAAAATGTATAAACCGCATCAATTTCACCGCATATAACTCTAGTTGTTACGACTCATGACATACGAGAGAATCCTTAAGCGAAAACCAAGGGTAAGATCAGGACAAGTTTGATCCTTTCGTGTTCATGCGGAATTCCTTCCTTAAGATCTATCCAGCGAAACCTAGGGGTGAGCGGGTCCAGGGTGGGTAGGGTTTAGACCTGGACCCTGTTCCCTACCCCGTTATTTTCATTGGACCCTTTGTTCCGGCCCACCCTGCTTTTTTGGTCCGAGAACGGGGGTTGACCCTGTTTATATTGGAACCTATTTTGCAACCGCCCATCTATACGACTTTGAATTTTATTTTAATACATGAAAAAACAACATAATTCTTCTAATTTATATTGAAATATGAAGCGTTATTAATAAATAAATATCTACCTCATTTCGTATATATTAATCAAATCCTAAGTGGTTGACTCGAGATTAAATCACGATAATTTAGCAACTCTACTCGGGGTTTTTCTTTGTGGATCACTCGGCAGGGGGCCTTCTTCGGTCCTTGGAAAAAAGAAACACAAAAAAAAGGGAGGAAAAGCTTGAGAGTCAAGGTCAATGTCAGGAGGCAGAGGAGACGTGGGCAACGTAGAGAGAGATGTGAGGGAGACGTGACAAGCCGGCAGGGAGAAAAGAAAAAAGAAGAAATAGAACAGTGTACTGTTCATCTTCTTCACGAGCTCCCTTCGCATGCCATAGTCGCCGATTGCTGCGCCTGCGTCGCCGCGGCCGCACCACCGCGCCACCGCCGGAGCACCCTCACCCGCGAGCTCGCACCGCCACTCGTCACCCCTGCTGTGGCTGCGACGACCCGACACCTCTGACCGCCCGAAGCTCCGTCGCCGTCGCCCTTGCCCTTGTGAAGCCGCCACTGCACCAGCACCGTCGCTTGGCTCCTTGCGACACCAGCAACTAGTGAAGCCGCAAGGTCGACAAGAAGGCGTACAATCCGGTTCTCAAACCGGTTCCCGAACCGGTCCGGTCGATCCGGTTCCTAGGTGGGTAATCCCTCGGAACTGGTTCCCGGACCGGTTCAAACCGGTTCTGACTTTTGGGAACCGATTCCCGGACCGGTTTCAATGGGAACCGGTTCCCGACCCTGTTTTCCGGGTGGGCCGGTCCGGGAACCAGGTTTACCCGGTCGGTTGCACACCCCTAGCGAAACCTCCTCAACATCGTGCTCAGCAAATTGTATGCCCACCAAGTTGGTCAATTACGAAGCACATACAGGCGGTGGCAAACTCCATTAAATCTTTGAAATTTTAAGACTTTATTATATTTTCGTGATAAATTTTAATACATCTAGTGCATTTGTCACTTAAAAAAAAAAAACTGATAAGGAACCACATCACTCAGGCACTCTTTACTGTCAAACTTACAAAATGCCGAAAGCCATTACTCTCCTCATTTATGATCTCATTTGGATGAAATGAAATGATAGAAATTCGATTGCCTGGAAACGATTGAATCGTATTGAAAGTTTATGTTAGGGAAATCCCTTATGATGTTTTGAAGATGACAAAATAAATCAAAGGCTACTAACATGTTTAATGGTTAAGTAATAGACCATGCAGATGATAGAACATGTAAAGGATATCGTCAAAGTGTGAAGACGACCGGAAGACTCGAACGTAACATATGTCCAAAGTATATTATGAAGATTTCAGACTTCGTGTCAAAGTCGAAGATGCGAGACTCAAGACTCAAAGTCGAAGCGCTAGACTTTAGTGTCAAAGTCTGTTCTACATCGAAGTCTGTCATTCGACTAAATCCAGATCGAACGTGAATGCTAAACCGGAAGGACGAGATTCTATGCTGAAGCTGAACCGAGAAGATAGACTCTATCTTTGAAAACCGGGTACAGACCTTAAAGCTAAATCTGTTGAAGCGAGATATGTTCAAACCAGTTGTAAAGTCTACGAGACTCAAATTGTAAAGTCTACGAGACCCCATTGTAAAGTCTACGAGACTCAGATTGTAAAGTCTACGAGACCCAGCTTTTAAAGTCTACAGACTCATATTGTAAAGTCTACGAGACTCAGACTTTATATCCAGATTCGATGAATCGTAACTCAAGCCCAATCATATAACGGCTAGTGATCTGGTTTGGATTCCACATCAAGATTGATTTGATTGATTCAATCTAATTGATTGACGATTGGATCTTGAAGACAAGAACTTTCTATACGAAGAAGCTTTACTTATGGAAACCAAGATTTCGTTTGTATGGGCGATCGGAATCAATTTGGGATTCTACCTTTGTCACTCAACGGCTACCAAATCTTCTAGATACGAGCTGTCCAATGGGTATATTGGAAGACGATTCTCCGGGATGCTGTCCAACGGCTAGTTTGGAAGTGGAGGAGTATTTAAGGAGATTATGGACCGATGAGCAAGTAAGAGACGGAGCGTAGAATTTATAATTCCAAAGTCTGAGCGACCTTTGATTATACACTTGTCTTTGGAGAGCTTAAACGTTTGTAATCGTGAGAGAAATACCAAAAGAGTGACTTAGTGAGATAGTGTGATCTACTACTGAGTGTTTGCACTCGAAATTGTAATCTCTTATTGATTGCATAGTGGAATCCAGCCAAGAAGGCTGTTAGCGTGGGAGAGTGGACGTAGGCTTGGATTAAGCCGAACCACTATAAATCTTGTGTTCTTATTCTCTTCCCTAATTCATTTATTTTGTTCATACTAGCACTCTCAGTTTCAAATCACCATCTCCTTCCCCACCACCGCCACCACCGCCGTCAACCTTGCCATCCTCATCGACGCGTCCACCCCATTCCCTCCAACCTCCTCGTCCATCTTTCCGCACGACGCCTCCATCACCTTCCTCCACTCTCTCTCTCCACCTTTGTCGCTACACATGCCGGTCCACCCCTCCATCTTCTTCACCAGCAGCTTGTGCAGCCGGTCACAGCAAGCATTCGAATCAACTCACTGTTATACTAACCAAAAAAAAATTTTAAAAAAAAAACACTCACTGTTACAAGCCACGAACGTAGCAAATCTAAAGCCAAATCGGAGAGAGCTGCAACTTCCTGTCGCTTGGAGTCTGCACTTACAGCAAGAACATTCCTCACCGTCTTGCGCTTGGAAACCACACCGGAGCAAGGCGGAGAAGGAACACAACGACCTAGGCCGAAGAAGCAACGAGCTTTGGGACAGAGAGCGAAGATGAGTGAGCGTCGGAGCAAGGCGGAGAAGCAACGTGCTTTGGGCAAGAGAGCAGAGATGACCCAACCCCGGAGCAAGCCGGAGAAGCAACGCAACCTAGAGAGTGAATTCTCACCCAAAATTTTGAATTGAGAAGAAAGAAAGGAGGGAAGGGAAGCTGTAGCGTAAGGCCATTCGTTCTTCAAAGGAGGAGAGAGAAAGCGCCATTAATGCGTGCAGGCCTACTCCAAAAAAAGATAAGAGAGAAAAAAGCAGCAACAAGTCTATCGATGATGGTAAATTTTTAAATAGAAAAGAAAAAAATAATATATTTTGTGTAGAAAAACCAGTAGGGCCACTCGTGCTCACGTGGAGCCACGCGACACTTTCTCATTGGTCGGGGTGCACGGTGACCTGGCACTCCAAGACCATCCAATATTTTCTCGGCAGACGAGGGGAGGTCTCAGTTTGGTTTGGATGGCGGTGTGGCAGCCGGTGAGTGGTGGCAACGGTTGTAATGAATTTAAGGGGGTCGGGGTTTGGGAGAGAAGATAGGGCTTGTCAGTCCAAAGTTGCTTTTAAAAGTATATTTTACATTGATTACCAAACAATATTTTCATTAGGTGGAAATTTTTGGAGGTAAAGTCTTTTCTTGAGATGCAAAGCCCCACTTGGAGATCGAACCACATCAGATATGTAAGCTACATCTATTTAGGGACATCCATCAATGGTAACATATGGATGGAGGCAAAATCAGGAGACCACGATATCATTATTCACAAATGAAATGCCAATAATATAGATTTCATATCATTAAAACATGATGGACAAAATCAATCATTCACTTAAAAAAATGAATGGGCACTCATATTCTTTTGTCTTGTGGATTCAACATAGGTCTAGCTCTCTCAAAAATCTCTATTCAATTATTCAAACTTTTGTGTCGGCAATTTAATATCTAGTGAGAGAGAGAATCGTGCAGTGCATGGAAAAATAAGACGAACGTCTGCAACCGGTACTTGTGGCTGAGGTAGATTGAGGATCCAACGTGTTGGTGCAAAGCCCATCCCTTGTAGGACAACGGGTGACGTGAGGAAGGACGTAGGCATTTTGGTTCTCTTTATGCCTTCCAAACCTAACCGCTCAAAGCGCAATTAATGTGGGGTAACATCTTATCGCTACGATATTTTGTGATGTTGCGTGTTCAATTAGTTCGTGACTCCATCAAACTTTTGTTAATGTTCTTTTCGACCCTTTCACAAGCTCTCCATTATATTTTGGCAGCAAAAGAAGCCATCGGAATCAGTCAAGCGTGAGCAGTTGGGGTGCAATAGAGAGGGCACAAAGTATATAATGACTCCATGTGCCGCATCGTTCAATTTTCCCCCCCTAGATTGTGACTAATGCCTCGTAGCAAGAGATCCAGACATTACTGACCTGGAAGAACTCGCCACGGCACTTAAACAATATCATGAGCGGCTCCCGCCACTCAATCAGCTCATACCCCCTCGTCTGTACTCCCACTTCCCACCCTATAAATAGGGCGCCCCAGTTCGCAGTTGAGCCACGCGCTCACTTGGGGAGTCTTCCTTGAGATTTCTCTGGTGATCCGCGCCTTGAGCGATGAAAATGGCTTCCTCCAGGGTTTTCCTCCTGTGCGGCCTGCTTCTGGCCGTTCTCGTTCTCATGGCCGCGCAGGTCTCGGCTCGTGACCTTGCTGAGGAGACTCAGTCACGTGAGTGCTCTCGACAATGAAGTCTTCCCTCAATTTACTTATCTAGTTCTCTTCAGTTTGATGGGAAACGCATTCTCACTTTTGACGTGTATATATGTTTCCGTGTAACTGTCCGTCGTGCAAGCACTCATGTTTGTTAAAGGCAGACAGACAAATAATCATGGAAAATTATTTGTAGAAATGCTTTTTTTTTTGGTAGAGGCAAGTATACATAAATGGAGAAAGCCACCACCCATGGTGGCGGCGTAGTGGTTGGGCGCTGGTTCCTTTCACGAGAAGATCCGATGTTTGAATCCCTACGTTGTCTGCCTTGTTGGAAAGGAACCCACGACTTATCCGGAGAGCAAGAGTGGTGGTGACTCCACTCCCTCTAGGGTTTACTCCACCGCGAAGCGGTGCATGGAAGTTTCCTAAGTTAAAAAAAATAAAAATATATAAATAAATGGAGAAAGCCAATATACACAAAACTATTTGTAGAAATGTTTTTATCAAGACGATAGATGAAACGAATTGCAAACTTGATTATGAGGGTTCCGTCAATGTCTTGTTAGCTTCCGTTGTTCACGGTAGATTAATTAATTTTTGATTTTGAGAAAGGTATGTTGTAAAATAAGATGTGATGTACATCGTAAAGAGGTCATAAAGTGGTCAACAAAACGGTAGCAGTTTCAATAGTTGCATCTTAACTTACTACTCTACGTATTCGTACAAAATAAGTTAGATTACATGTTATCTGTTAGTGGACTCGGATATGATCACATACTCTGCGTTTATATTTCAGAGGAGAGCGTGAAAGAGGCTAACTATGGCCAAGGATATGGTGAACACGGCCACGGTGGAAAGGGGTATGAAGGTGGCTATGGCGATCACGGTTATGGTGATCACGGTTATGGTGATCACGGTCACGGTGATCACGGTCACGGTTATGGCGGTCACGGCCACGGTGGTCATCATGGTGGTCACCCTCCGTAAGAAACCGAAGATGTCAAGCACTAGATAATGGACTCAGTTGGGTCCATCATCCTGCTGGGAATGTAGGGGAATGTCGGAGAATATATGCCATGTAACTCATAGAAGCTTAAAAGCTTCTGCAATAATGGTTGAATAAAATGGTTTCTCCACTGTCATGAGCAGCTTTGCTGCGTTTCAGATGGTTCTTTTGGTGATTTCAAGTACGAGTCGTCTCAAATGTCCACTGATGTTTGCATGTGAATGAATAAAACCCACTTTAATTGGCGACAAATTCTATCCCTTAGCTCTGTATAGCAAGTGCTATTTCTCGAGTTTCCCATCTTTTTCTTATTGGAGACGTCGGATTCAGCTCAGGGTATGAGAACGTATATTAGACATGAGGACTCCCGAAGTAAGTGCAAGTTATGCAAGCACGCATGGTTATGTTTTAACTCAATAAATACTAGCGGGTAGTATTGTGCTCTTAGAATGATGATGCACCTGTTTCAACTTTGGACATGGTGACCGCGGAGGAACGTCTACTCAGGTTTCCATTATTTTATGAATAACCAACTGGAAAATCAACAACCGGAACATGTGAAAGTATTTCACGTCACCGTTGCATCATCCATCATTCATCCGGATTTGCTAATAGCCCATGTTTTTCCCCAACCCTGGTTTCAGGAAAATTCCTTCAACTGAACTTCTGAATGGTGCTCTCGTTTATTTTATTTTTATGTGGTGATAATATTTATAATATCATGACTTGTAAGGTGCGATACACTAGTCAAAGGTGTGAATGAAGAAACTTTCCTTCGATCAACGATGCAAGAAAATATGGCTCTTTGCAGATTGCCTGTCGCAAATTTTTTAATTCAAAAGTAAATGTCCCATATAGTGGGCTTTTGCAACAACATAGAACCCGAAAAGGACATTACGGTGCAAAATTCTTCTTGTCTACTCAGTCTATCACGTGTGTCTCTAATCGAAATGAAACCCGGTGCGGAAATGCATTTCTACTCAACCTATATCCTTCTGTCATTATCTCTCATTGCGTACTCTTTCTTTCTTTTCTTTTTTTTTCTGAGAAAGTAAAAGTAGGATGTGAGAAATAGCAAGGCAAGGATTGTACAGCTAATGTTGATATTAAGCTAATAATTTTTTTGGACAAAAAACACTCACTTTTGAATGTAAAATCTTGAATTTGTTGATATCTGCGTGTTGCTTTCAACGTAATTAATTTTAGATTGCCATTTTGCAAGGTCTGTACCTTATCCTCTAATAATAAAGGAAGTTAATTTTACTGAGTCAAGTCGTATAACTTTATCCACAGACTCCAAGGTGCTTTTACTTGTATAGTTGTATGTATATGTTTCGTGTGATACCAATCAGAGCATAAAATAATTGCTCCAATCACTGCGGATGAAGTGACAAAAACGTAAAAGCGATGAGACCATCTTTCAACAATGAACTGTTGCGTAAGATAAGAGAATTTTTTACGGATATCGTGTACCTTGAACTACGCAATCATTTAAAAAATATCAAGTTATAAGCAAAGGATACAAGATATATATGTGCATATAATATATTCTGGTAATTGTTTTGCTAAGGCTGTTATTAGATAGCACATGTTGTAGAATCAACTATAATGTATGATCAAATTCATTGCACTATCACGTATATCGTAAATTATTTCTGAGGGATATCATATAATTACTATTTAGGTTATCATACGTCTGTATTCCTGAAGAACATCTAGAGCCCTTCATGTACTCATATTTGTATGCGTGTTAACATAGATGAGGTGCAGAGGAAAGCGATAGATGACCTAAACCTAAACCGATTTGCCACATCCCTCTCTGGTTCCTCACCGAGGATGACTTGTATGAACTTAATGTTGATCTAGGTTATATCCGGACCAAACGTCAACTTTTCTTACGACGGCACGTCACTACCTAATCTTGGAGGCCATTTTATTGATCGTGGTCGTCAAAAACCCTGTCGCTGAAAGTTTCTTGCTGGACTTACATCATATATTTGACTTTGGAATACTTATATCTCTTCCGTTGTTTTGGTTTGCCATAATTTAATATGAAGAATAATTGAAGAATATGCATTAATTCCTCCTGATTAGAAAGAACACATATGATTGATCGTTCGAAAGGATGGATTGTTATGATATTTTTGTCTACGGAATTTGATGTTTAACCCCTATATAACAATAATGATTTTTATTATATATAAGATCTCTTATTTGAGAAATTAATTCTTGTTTAACTAATTGGAGGCACGTCACTACCTAATCTTGGAGGCCATTTTATTGATCGTGGTCGTCAAAAACCCTGTCGCTGAAAGTTTCTTGCTGGACTTACATCATATATTTGACTTTGGAATACTTATATCTCGTCGGTTGTTTTGGTTTGCCATAATTTAATATGAAGAATAATTGAAGAATATGCATTAATTCCTCCTGATTAGAAAGAACACGTATGATTGATACGTTCTGAAAGGATGGATTGTTATGATATTTTTGTCTACGGAATGTGATGTTTAACCTCTACATAACAATAATGATTTTTATTATATATAAGATCTCTTATTTGAGAAATTAATTCTTGTTCAACTAATTGGAGGCACGTCACTACCTAATCTTGGAGGCCATTTTATTGATCATGATCGTCAAAAACCCTGTCGCTGAAAGTTTCTTGCTGGACTTACATCATATATTTGACTTTGGAATACTTATATCTCTTCTGTTGTTTTGGTTTGCCATAATTTAATATGAAGAATAATTGAAGAATATGCATTAATTCCTCCTGATTAGAAAGAACACGTATGATTGATACGTTCCGAAAGGATGGATAGTTATGATATTTTTGTCTACAGAATTTGATGTTTAACCCCTATATAACAATAATGATTTTTATTATATATAAGATCTCTTATTTGAGAAATTAATTCTTGTTTAACTAATTGGACATCTCTCACATGAAAACTTAACTTTAAATAAATGTGGGTGATGTCCATATTTATAACTAATCCATAAGAAGAATTCAAAGTTAGGAAGATGAGGTCTTACTTTGTATGCCCAGTTGTTGATCTTTAGGAATACTATATTATTTCACAAGTTTTAAAGTGTACTCAAGTCTTCACATTTATATAATTGAAACGGCGTGGTTACGTAGAAGTGAAATTCAATATTTTCCTGGATCTAATAAAAAATTTCCACTGCTAGCGTGCACATGTTTATACCCTGTCCCACCACGAGCTCTTTGGAGTCTATGGGCCCGTTTGGTTCGGCTTTTGGGGAACCGAAAAAACCGCAAATACATTTTGGGTAAATGGGGTTTTCGAAATGCAAATGTTGTTTGGTAAGATTTGCATTGAGAAACAACTTTGGCAAAAATACCGTTTGGTAAAATTTACATTTGTAATTAACTTTTATTAAATTAAAAAAGAAAAAATATGTTTATATTTTTTATATAAACATATTTTTATATAAAAAGATATAAACATATAAACATAAAATATATTTATTAAACATCAAAAATATATACAAAAATAGATATGTTTATATTTATAAATATATATATTTAGTTATTAAACATAAAATATATTTATATAAAAAATGGATATGTTTATATCTATATAATATATTTTATATAAATATGTATTATATTTTTTTATAAATATATATTTATTAAACATAAAATATAAAAAAATAGATATGTTTATATTTTTTATATAAAAATAAACATAAAATATATTTTTATATATTTATAAAACAAAAACCGCGGAAAACCTGAATAAAAAATATGTTTATGTTTTTTATATAAACATATTTTTATATAAGAAATATAAAAATATAAACATAAAATATATATAAAAAATAGATATGTTTATATTTATAAATATTTATTTATTTATTTATTTATTAAACATAAAATATATTTATATAAAAATGGATATGTTTATATCTATATAAAATATATATCAACATAAAATATAAAAAAAAATAGATATGTTTATATATTTATATAAAATTTAAAATATATATTTTTATATAAAAATATAAACATATTTATTTTTATATAAATTATTTTTATTTTTATTTTTATTTGGTTCCACCGAAGAGATGAATAATACGGAAGTTGCATTTCGAAGATGCAACTTGCCAAAGGCTCAAGAGTTGCATTAGGCTAAAGGCCCTTAGGGCCACTTGGAGATGCAATTGCATCTCACCAAAGTCGCGCAAAAAAACAAACCAAACAACTTTGCATTTGGCCAAGGGACTTTAGAGCCCAAATGAGCATTCCAAATGCTGAACCAAACAGGGCCTATAACGAAGGTGCGACTTTGTGCAAATCATTCTTCATCACGAGCAAACTCAGATCTTAGCTTGCAAACTTGCCGAGGCAACTCATTCATCTCGTTGATATTGCTTCCCCCGGACTTCTCTACATGGTTCGTATGTATGATCAAATGGCACTCCCTACTAATGTTTCTTATGAATTAATCATCTCTCGTCATTCTTACGATGAGAAGCTCATGATAGTCAGGGAAATCCGGGCACGTAAATATTATCTCATTCGAATGAAATGATTTGACAGAAACTTGGCAGTGCAATTTTGAATCCCATCACATATGTGATAGTTCTGATCTCTACTAGGAGAAAATGTCATATAGTACATATGCTGCTATGCAGATGATATATTGATGAGATATAGTACATATAGTACCATGAACCCGATGACAATCATGAGCATGTTGGAAATTAATCCAGAGAAATCAAACTATTTGTTGTAATCAGAATATCAATGTAAAGAAGATGATAACAACTTTTTAATATCATTCATTTTACCAATCTTGAAGAAGAAGAAAATAAGATATCACTGAAAAATAACATAAAATTGGAGCTGGGGTACAGATATTCGAATCTCCTTAAAGCGATTAGTTCTTACCAATGGTGCTTTGCAAATTCATGAACTATGTCTCCCAAGATACAACACCTTGAACATGTTTGGATTAGCACTATGCAAATAGGACTCAGTCGAACCGTTCAATTAAACCAGCACAAAAAAAAAAAAAAAAAAAACGAAAAAGTAGAAAAGTATATCAAAGCTCTTTTGGAATCGAGTTAGAAAAACCAAAAACCCAAAAAACCATCAAGAAGCTCTATGATCCTATCTATTTATAGAGCTTTTTAGTTCATGTACAGAATAGATACATGAATTAAATAGACGTATGTATCCACGAAATTCATGAATCCAAAGACACATGAACTCAAGAGATTCATGAACTTAATAAATATATGAACTAAAATATACATGAATTTAGGAAATTCATGAATTCAAAAAAGAGATACGTGAATTGAAAAAACATATTTTAATTTATTGGCTTTCGTTAATCTATTAAACATAATTATAACCATAATTATAACAATCCCTCACATTAATGGATCAACAAAATATTTTTGACTTGAAGGAATCTGAGCATGCCTATTGAAACACACCGCATTAAGATAGGTGGCTTTCACTTTGAACTTTCTTTAGTGAAAGCCTATCGGACTTACTTAACTGGTCGATGGACTAAGCCTTGAATCGCCAGTTTTTTGTGTAAGCCCAGACAATAAACCTCACACAAAGTATTTCCAATTCAAGATTGGTTCTCGATTGTGTTCGTTCTTTTGGCCTTGAACCTATCAGGATTCATGCGTGCTTTAGAAAATCTAGCCTTTAAAGATTCTCATAGAGCCGGCCAGCTCCACGCATATAGGTGCATTCCTATTAAAGATATCCTGTCATATTCCACTTGGATGTTACATTCCAAATTATAGGAATCATTAAACGCATAGCATTACCCTTAATAACGCTGTAGGAAAGCACTATTGCATTATAGGAATGGGAGACAATGCTTACACTAGAGTTTCCAAAATTTGCGTTGTCTATTGAACCTGGATCATGGGATCTCCAATCGCATAGGTTAGGTTTCCACCCTTATAGGGTTAAGGCTCTTAAACCCATTCCCCTCGATGCGCAATTTATCTACTCTTTTGACAAACTTTTTGTCAGCGGATCCGCAATATTTTCTTTTGACTATACAAAGTCTAAAGAAATGATTTCATTTGAGAGCAATTGCTTTACGGTATTGTGTCTACGAAAATGTGTCTAGACTTATTGTTATAGATCACATTATGCACCTCCACACTTTTAGAAAATTGTAGGATGGTAACTTTTCATTTCATAACTTATATGGAGTTTTTCTTGTTTTTTTGTGGGGTATTTTATTAAGAATATAATATGTAGTTAAAACTTCCTCCCCCCACAAGTTCGGAGGTAAACTTGAACTCAAAAGCATGGCATTAGCCATCTCCTTTAGTGTCCTGTTTAATCGTTCAGCAACTCCATTTTGTTGTGAAGTATAAGGTGCAGTCATTTGGAGAATTATTCCAAAACGAACACAAAACTCTTTGAAATTGATTGAATTGTATTCTCCTCCTCTATCAGACCTAAGCACTTTGATTCATTTATCAAATTGGTTTTCAACTTCATTTTTATACTTGACAAACATGCTCATAGTCTCATCTTTACTAGTTAGTAAATGAATATAGCAAAATCTAGTACAGTCATCTATAAATGTAATGAAGTACTTCTTTCCACCTCTACTTTCTACAAACTTTAAATCATATAGATCACTATGGATTAATTGTAGAGGTTCACTTTTTCTTTCAATGGATTTGAAAGGTTTCGTGGCAAACTTGGCCTCAACACAAGTCTCACACTTGTAACGGGCATCCAACTCAAATCTTGGAATTAACCCCAAGTTTGTTATTCTCTTCATTGTACCATAATTTACATATCCTAATCTACTATGCCATAGATATGGAGACACAACAGTGTAAACTAAAGAGTTTTCTTCATTAATAGTCTTTGGGTACACATAATTCGAGTTTACATCAATGATAGTCACATTGGCTTTAAATAGGTCATTACATGAGTACCATTTTCCCACATACATCCCTCCTTTCGAAAGTACAAACTTGTCAAATTCAAATACAACTTTAAAACCCTTCTTGACAAGTATGGGGCCAGAAATTAGGTTTTTCTGAAGCTCTAGTACATGCAACACATTCGGCTAGGGGTGAGCAGCGGTTTAGGGTCGACCCTGGACCAATCCTGGACCGGCCCAACCCTGCCGGTCCTGGTCCGGTTCCCAAGGGAGCCGGGTCGGTCCTTGGTCCTGAAATTCCAGGAACAACACTGTGCGGGTTGGTCCTCGGTCTTGAGAGTTTTGGGTCGGTCCAACCCTGGACCAACCCTGTATATTATTCTATTATATTACCATGTATATTATTATATCATATTATTTATAATTCTTTTATATATTCAAACCTAAGTAAAATTTATGTTATATCATATTAATATTATATATAATTCTTTTATATATTCAAATCTAAGTAAAATGTCTGTTCAAAGAAAAAAAAAAACCCAAGTAAAATGATGTTGAAGCCGTTGACTCCTCGGGCTCACGATCCCGACAAACGACATCCAATTCCAAAGGCATGAAGTTTACGCCGCAAAGGTCTTCACGGCCTCTTCCGCCACAGTCCAGAGTACGTTCTTCACCGTGAGGACCAAGGACTCCTCACAGTCACGGACTCGCGACATCTAAAATGGCGCGAAGTTTACGTTGTAAATCTTCTCACGGCTTCCTTCCCCAAAGTACGTTCTCTTCCATTCTATCTTCTTTGTTCTTCAATTTGCCAAAATCAAAAGTAGCAACATCCCGCTTGTCGCATTGTGGACCCTATCTTGTCCCATATCTTGATGAGCGTTAGCAGATACGAAATTTCTATTATTATGTCATCTTAAATTTGCTGAATATGTATTCATATTTATAGTTTAGTTGCATAATGCCGTATTGTGGATGGATGTGTAATTTGAATTTGTAGGTTTGCTTTTTAGGGAGTATAAAAAAACAAGACTAAAAAAATTATCGATCGGTCTCTGGTTGACCGGAACCGGACCGAACCCATTGGGTCGGTCCGGTCCTTGGTCCCAGGCTCAATAGGGTCGGTCCTCGGTCCTAAAAATTGAGGACCGACACTGTATGGGTTGGTCCTAGGGTTAGGGGGTGACCCGGACCAACCCGGACCATGCTCACCCCTACATTCGGCAATGTGACCTCCTTACCAGATGCAAAATTCAGGATCACCTTTCCTCTTCCGGTAATTTTTGCTGATGCGGAGTTAGCCATATAAAGCTTTTCATCTTCTTCAGCCTTCTCATAAGATGAGAACATGTGTTTATTTGCACAAATGTGATTTGTGGCACCTGTATCTAGCCACCATCCATTAGTGTTCAACATTAAAGATGCTTCGGACATTACCATAGTAGACAATCTCTCATTAGTTGTAACTGGAGGTGTTGCCATCACGGTAGGAAAGGTTCGTTGAACTATCCCTCCAGAAATGAAGCCAAAAACCATTTGGCCTGTATTGTTCTAAAAAACAATCCCAAGCATACCAATCATATGACTTGTACTCACACCACCAAAATTGGTGTTAACCCAAGGGCTCGTAGCATTAACTGCTACAAATTCAAACCCTGAGGGTTGAATATCTTCCATAGCAACGGTCGAATCGAATATAGGAACGTCTCCTGAAACATTATGAACATTGAATGGCACTTGATTGTTTTCAGCCATCTCAATAATCTGACAAGAACAACAAATAGTGAGTGATATAATTGTTTTAAGATTGTTGGAAATTATATCCAAATAAAACATAAACTGTTTGTTGTAATCAGAACATCAATGCAAAGAAAATAACAACTTTATAATATCCTTCATTTTACCAATCTTGGAGAAGAAGAAAATAAGATATCAGTGAAAAATAACATAAAATTGGAGGTAAGGTATGGATATCCGAATCTCCTTATGGCGATTAGTTCCTGCCAATAGTGCTTCGTAGATTCGCGAACTATGCTTCTCAAGATACAACACCTCATACCTGTTTGGATTAGCACTATGCAAACAAGACTCAGTCGAACTGTTCAATTGAACCAGCACACCCAGAAAAAATGGAAAAGTAGAAAGGTATATTAAAGCTCTTTTGGAATTGAGTCGAAAAAACCAAAAATCCAAAAAACCATCAAGAAGCTCTATGATCCTATCTATTTATAGAGCTTTTTAGTTCATGTACATAAGAGATACATGAATTAAATAGATGTATGTATCCATGAAATTCATGAATCAAGAGATATGCGAATCCAAGAGATTCATGAATCCAAAGACACATGAATTCAAGATATTTGTGAACTTAATAAGTACATGAACTAAAAGATACATGAATTTAGGAAATTCATGAATTCAAAAAGAGATATATAAATAAATAAATAAACGTATCTTAATTTATTGGCTTTCGTTGATCAATTAACCATAATTATAACCATGGCCACAGCCACGGCACATGGGAAATAGCTTGGCTACACAGGCAACCCATAGAAGGAAGTGAAGACAACGGGAATGTAATTAGATATCTACTGAATTTTAAGTTGCTGCTTCTTATCGCAACCTTTCTTTTTCGGCGCCCAATCAGGGTGGGTGCCTTGCGGAGGCTAATGGTTTGGCTAGGTCTTTTAGCCTGGACTCTCCCAAGTCCACCAATTCATGACTTAATAATCCAAGTTTTTAACATGTAAGTTAATTTTAAAAGGAGTCACCACTAATCGGTTTGTGGTGGATCGATTAGAAACCCAAGCGAAGTATCGGGAGAAATACTTGCTCCTGCCCAACCAGAGAAATTAAGATCGGACTTGATTATACTAATTAATCACTAATGCCATTTCGGTACCTAATCTTGTTTAAATCCTAAGGTTTTTTTGGATGTTTGAGGGATTTTCCATGCATTTTGTGGAGGAAAAACATTTTTTGGATATTTTTTTCTCATTTTTTTGACATAAAAAGCATTTTTTGGATTTTTTGATCTTTTTGGAAAATATAAGTCTTTTTTGGCTTTTTTTTTTTTACTTTTTTGGGAAAATAAGAAATATTTTTTATTTTTTGATTTTTTGGAAAATAAATTATTTTTTTTTTTGAATTTTTATTAAAATATTATTATATTAATATAATATAATATATTTAACGACTCGGGCAGGCTCCTGGGTTGGGATTGACTCGAGTCGTCTACCTAGACCCAAGTGGCCTGCAATGTAGGCCCAACTCGTTTTTTTTCCTTTTTCTTTTAATCGCGGCCCAGCAACCCGTCGTTTGAAAATGACCCGACTTGACCGACGACCTAGTCTTGGCGAAACCCTACCCGATCCGACAACCCAACTTCGTGGGAACCCTAGAGCTCGACGATTCGCGGCGCCGAGAGGGGGGAAGCTGTGACATCGCCCGGCGCTAGTGACGGCAGCAACACAGAAGATAGTAACGATAGGAGGATGTGACGCGGCATTTGGTGGCGGTGATGGGTGGAGATGTAGAGTGGAACGGCGGATGGAGTGCGACCGGCGAGACTGGATCCCATGGTGGCTCAAGGCGACGAGGACGGATGGCGAGTGTCGGCTGATACCTGGCTGTAGCGACAATGCGACGTGGCGGCAAACGGTGGTAGTGACGACGATAGGGCAGCGACGGTGGCCCCTCAACTTCCAGATCTGGCGTGGCATTGGCGTCGGGCATGGCTCTAGGCGGCTCTCCCTTGTTTCCCTTCTCTCTAGCAACCCCTTCGCGGATTGGAACTCCCTCGGAACCAGACTCTCCTTGCTCGACCAGATCTCTCCCCCTCGGGCTCGCTTGCCGCCGGCCTCCCCCAAAGTCTCTCGGAGGGAGGCCGTTCGAGCTCGCGACCCGATTTCTCTCGTGTGCTTACTCTTTGATTTCCCCTAAAGTCTCTCAAGGGAAGATCTCAGAGTTCGCCGTGTCCTTTAACAAAGCTTATGGCCTGCTATTTATAGGTGAGGGGGCGGCCGGTCGATGAAGCTTCGACCATTGGTTGTCGCGCACCGAACGGCCTCCGCCGGCTGAACCGACATCTCATCCGCCGAGGTGGCTCTAGCTAGGCTGCCTTGCATTGAAGATGCGTCCACTCCATCGTACATTGCCGTCTCCCCCTCCATTCCGGTGTCACATGTGTCTTCGTCTCCGGCGCGTGCTGCTTATTCGGTTAGGGAAGAAGACAAAGGGACAAAAAGGAGGGCCAGGCTGAGTTACGTGGGTTGGGCCATGGGGGCCCACGCGAGGGAATGAAAGAGGGGGCTGGGCGTAAAAGGCCAGCCCCAATGGTTGCTTTTTTTTTTGCTTTTCTGTTTGTTTTTATTATTATTATTTTTTTGTTGTTTTTGTTATTATTTATTATCCGAAAAAGGAAAAAAGAAAAAAAAACACAAATATAGAAACTAAGGCCTAATTAAAAGCCTAATCAAAATTTAGGTGTCAACACTCCTAATACGTACTCCTGTGTGTTGTATATAGAATGTGTGTGAGTGACCAATAAACCGAAGCTTCCAGCTTTATGCGTCGACGAAGATGATATTCCCACTGGCTCACCTGCGCAAGTGAGCGTATAAAGCTCCAGCTTCACATGTCCATTGAAGTGTGTTAAGGACCTGTATCTACTTTCCAATAGGCAAGCTGGCTTACCATTTTAGCAGGACTTCACCAATGGCTGGTCGAGATTTCTCAGCCTCACTTTTGCTTTCGTTTGGGCTTAGATTAGGAGGAAACTTATCTTTCTCCATATGCAAATTCATTGGATCGGGTAGTTTTACCAACTGTTTTTATTTATTTATTTAATGAACCAATTATTTAGAAAAAAGACAATTTTGCTTAATGTTTCGATTTTTGATTTCTTGCGCGCGTACAATGTGTGCTCATGTTCGCTGGTCATCCGAAAAGATATGTGTTACCGTGGCTCGATTAACAACCCTCAATAGCACCAAAACAACAATACTTGTGACGTTGTAAGTATGCATGTCTGAAATTGATTTACAGCAATCCGTTATCGCCGTGAGATTGATAACAAAATAATAGTTAGAACCCTTAAAGAAGTTCTAGCAATGAAAATTTTGTTCTTCATCCATGCATGTTAAAAAAAAGATTGTGCGTTTCTACATGTCCGCCTATACAATGCCTTGCACAAATGTGGTAAACTGTAGAGCGGTAGGTGACCTAAACTTTTAACCGATTTAGGATTGATCACATCCCACCAGGTTCAATTTTCCCACTCAAGCTTACTTGAACAACTTGAGTCGATCTCATTCTGGATGCTGAAATAAGAAAATTTCGGGACTAAACGTTGAACTTGTCGTTTCTCGTAATGTGCCAATGTCAAGATCCGCGAATGCATCCTAATAGCCTTGGAACCATTAGTATCCACAACCTTTTAGGGCGTGTTTGATAACGATTCTATTCCGGGAGTTGATTCGACTAGAAATGATTATTTTTTATTCTATTCTGGGAACTGATTATGAGAAAAAAGCGCGTTTGTGCTTGTCCAAATTTTTTATTCGGAATAGAATTGCGTTTGATACCGTGTTAATTGATTATATTCCAAATTAATTTCTTTTGATTTTTAAATAAATTTTAAATAATTTTTTTACTTTTTACTTTTTTTTTTTCCTTTTTTTTTCCTATTTTTCATTCTTCATCTTCTTCTTCATCTAGCCGGCGACGCTCACCGGAGCATTGCCGGCCCTCGGCAAGGTTGGCCTTCGTCGGCCGAGCCTCGCTGGCGGCTGGGCGAGCCTCACCGGCAGCTAGGCAAGGCTCGCCCGAAGCCGGCGAGGCTCGACCTCGCCCGATCTAGCGAGGCCGAGCCTCGCCCAGCCCCGCCGGTGGCCAGGCCGACCTCGCCGGGGCTGGGCGAGGCCGGCCTATCCACCGGCGAGGCCGGGCCTCGCCAAATCTGGCAAGGCCGAGCCTCGCCGGTGGCTGGGCTTGCCTCCAGCGAGCTTGCCGGACCTTGCCCTGGCTTGGCAAGTCTCGGCAACCGGCGGCGGTGGGCGGCGGCAAACGGCGGTAGGCAATGGCGGACGGCAACCAAGATGACGAAAGGGAAAAGTGAGAGTTCACCGTTTTGATTCTTTTTCTGATTCTCGGATAAAGAATCAATTTTTTTATTCTCAAATCTTGTCCAAAATTGTTCCCGGGAAGAAAAGTTTTACCAAACACGATTCTCTTCCCAAACTAATTCCGTGAACAAAAAATCAAAATTTGACACTGTTTGACACGTTGCCAAACAGGCCCTTATATGACCATATGAAACCATCTCGCCAGAATTTTTTTGCAGTCTAAGGCTGTTACTTGCCAAGTTGTTAGATAAATCCAAACTATGTTTAATGTATAAGAAGACAATCCTCTTACCTAGGTAAGAGCTAACAGGCTACGCTCGTTTTGTTTGGTCCACCAGCAACTTCCTTTATGTACGCTTCTAAGACTATATATATGAGGTGACCTTACCATGCAAGTTCGATCCTCATATTCATCACTTAGAGCAAACTCGAGTTCTTTGTTTCACTGCCTTCAGGTGCACTGAGGAATGGCTTCCTCTAGGGTTTTTGTGCTCTGTGGCCTTGTCTTCGCCATGCTTCTTCTCGTCTCCTCTTACGAGGCTGCAGCTCGCGAGCTTGTCGAGGAGACTAATTCATCTCGTAAGTTTCCACTCTACTTCATCTATCTTCGCTGTATACATACTTCATATAATCTGTTGAATTTTTGTGCGCATGTAAGAGAGCATGAAGGAATATGGGCTCGGGAAAGGCCACAGTAGTCTTGGGAAGGGGTACAGCCGTAGTGCTCGTGTACATCGCGACGACGACGACAACGACAATGATGATGATGATGATGATGACGATGACTATGACGACCACAACCATGGGCATGGCAGCCATGGCGGCCCCAGTGATCATGGGAAGTAGCATTGTCACGACGGCCGACAGAAAGAAGAAAGTAAAATACCCTGAAATAACTAGAAAACTACTGAAGTGCCATATGTTGCTCCTCCTAGCTATTACAGTATGTAAGGGAAAGTGTGTGACTAACAAAGCTCCGAGCTCTCTATACGTCAAGGAAGATGATATTGCCCCTGTTTAGTATTTATAGATACTTTCATGTACTGATGGCCGATGGATATGCATTCTATGGAAAAAGGCATATATTTGAAACATCTGCGGAATCATAGTACTTCCCAACGATGCGAACATGTAATCAGTAAAAGAAATGAGCAAAAAGAGTGAAAAAGTCTGGCTTGCAACGAAATTATTATACAAGAAATGTACATCTGTACTTGGTTCAAAGGCGCTTATAATTATCATTTTCCCTATTAACTGTGAATGTAGGGGATCAACAAATAGAATTAATTAGCTAATAAGTGTGCATAGCTTCGGAGCGGCGAAGTGGAAATAAGTATTAAGTTTCTCCTCTCGTAGCACTCAGCCATACACTTCCTAAGGAAGACGTGCTGGAAAGGCACGCGAACAAACGAAGAATCGTCTTCATATTCCTCCAGTTTGATCGAACATACGTCCTCTTTGACTCACCAAACCTAAGCATCTCCGTCGGCTCATCCAACCATCTCGCCGGAGAAGTGATACTGCTTGACAGGTCTTCAAACGAATGCAAAGACAGTGGTGGGCAAATGCACGATTCGGCTCAAATCGACATTGTTCGGTCTAGTGCCAACTCGAGTGTCTTCCAGGATCTCCTGGTGCTCGTCCGCAGGGACGGGGAAATTGGCCAGGTGCAGGTTTATAACCCCCGTGACTGCGTGCTATCCGTCCACCTTAATCCCGCCTCAAGCAACGTCAAACAAGATTGTGTTAATCTATTCGTTCATTAGGCAGAAAGGTCGCACGATGCCTCGGTCCTATTGAACGGCCGGACGTCTGAGTCTCGGCATACAAGACCATGCGCAAAGGACCCGGTTTTATAACTTGTGTGGGGCTAGTTATTAAGGTTGCCTCTAGAAAAGACTTTGGGAAGGGACTTTAGGCATCCAAAGCTCTTTGAATCAAATATTGGGTGTTTGGTAAAATTCTTGGCACCCACCTTGAGGAAAAGTCAGCCTTCTCGGCATGCAAGAAGCCTAGGGTTTGTTAAATAAATAAATAAAATCTTCCAAAACTATCCACACTTATCGTTTTTTTTTCTAGTTTTACCCTTGTTTGTGCTTGTTCATCTTTTTCTCCATTGGGGTCAGTCGGTGTGGTTGCATGTGGCTACAAGAGGCCAACAACAGGCTAAAGAGAGGCCAGCAGGGTCGCAACGACCCAAGCGACCATGTAGGCAAGTATCATCTAGGTTGCATGACTCTCACGAGGCTGGATGAGGTCACCTAATCTAGACGGTAGACAACCCGAGGTCACCTAATCTAGACGGTAGACAACCCACGGTGGTCGTGTGACCCCGGAGAGGTGCTACTTGGGGTCGAGAAACCCAACTAGCCCTTGTTGGGATCAAGCAACCCCTAGCGAGGGTCGCGCGAACCATCTAGCCCTCGTCAAGTTGGAGTGACCTTTGAAGCTATAAGGGGTTACGTAGGTCGCAAGACCCAACTATCCTTGTTAGATTCGAGTGACCTTCCGAGCTATAACGGGTTATGCAGGTCGTTACAGCTCCAAAGGTCACATGACCCAGCTGGCCCTCGTCAGGTTCGAGTGACCTTTCGAGTTGTAAGGGGTTACGTAGGTCACATGACCCCTAGTAGCACATGACCCACACTAGGGTCACTCGACCCCAAGTGGCCCTCGCCAATGGTCTCCAGGGGCTGTCTGAGGTCTTGCGACCTTAGACGACGATTACCAACAATAGATCTGGATTATCGGCGATGGCCTACCCTTAGTCGGTGATGGGCCAATTGTTTTTTTTTTCTTTTTTTAAATAATTAAAATCCTTATCCAAATACTATTTTACTTAAAAGTACTTCACAATGAATTTTTAGATTACAATTTAAAAAAACACAATTTTCATTTTTGAAAATTTTTTTAACTTAAAATCTTTTGCATTTTCTCAAAAATTTTCCTAGAAATCCAATCAAACACACTCTAGGCTATTTCTATAATTTTTTATATATTGCTAGAAATTATTCTGTGGTTAGTTAAAACCGCGTCATAAGCTGATGTGGCATGCATTTTTGTATTGAAATCCAATGAATAATTGACACGTCTATGACGTGACAAACAAATAAAAGAACTAACAACCAGCCCTTGTTTTTTGGTCTCTTCTTCATTCTCCATCCACGGCCACTTCCTCCATCAGAGCCACCAACAGAGTCGCCGGCACTGCATCTAAGCCGACCACTACCGCACATCCATGGCCGAGCCATCCCTTCGTTATTGTGGTGGCTCGCAGTCGTTGCCGTCCATGGCCAAGCCACTCACTTTGTTGCAGCTCGTCCATTTACTGCAATAGAACGGGGCAAAGAAAGAGAGAGATTCCCTCATTGTTGCGACCGGAGAAAGATTTCTTCATTTATGTGCCACGTCATGAACAAGTATCAATTTTTATTGGATTTGAAAAAAAAATTAATGCTAAAGTTAGCTTATGATGTCATGCTACCTAACCATTGAATATTGTGCCGTATGTTACCTTCTCTCAATAAACGAAGATCGAGGTGGGCTTAGAAAGTACGTTTGGCACTTTTTAAAGAGTAGTGGCATTTTGGCCCAATCGAAATCTGTTAACGAAAATTAAAGTGCAAATTGGAGGACTCCAAAGTGAGGGAAATATTTGATAAAAAAAACAAAAACAAAAAAAGAGGAAGAATAAGGCTGCGTTTGGCGAGTTGGAATAAAATTCGGAATAAAATATGATTTATCATATCCTACGTTTAACTTTCATTTCATGATAGGAAAAATCATATATAAAGGGGATATAAATAAGATAAAATTATCTTATGGGAGAGGTGAGATAAATGTGAATAAGATTTATAATGTCCATAATAAGAAAGTTATTTTTCTCGAATAATAAACTTATTAAGTTAACAAAATTGAAATTATATTTTAATATAAATAATATTTGAATTATAAATTAAGAAATTAAAAATAAAAAGATAGAAATTTATTTTTAATTAATCTTATTTTAATTTATATATTCAAATTTAACTCAATCTTATAATAAATATTCAATCAATAAATTAAATATTATTTATTATATATTTTAGGTATGTTAGTATAGTTTATTATTTGATAAAATTTTATAAAAAAATGATGAAAGGGGAAAAAAGAAATAATAAAGAAAATAATATAAAAAAGAGGAAAAATAAAATAAAAATAAATTAAGGAATAGTGTTACGAGATATTCTCACTATCTCCGTTTATGAACATTTAGGTTCATTTATAATGACATACCATTTATATCAAAAAAAAAATATATATATATGATATAATGTGAATATATTCGACTTTAATCCCATAGTTCTACTTATTAAAATCTGAATGACCAAATGTAGTCTAAAGGGACATAAACAACTTGAGATGGGATCATTGCAACTTACACTCTTTTTTCTATTGAGTCCTTAGATTTGATTTTATTTGCACAATCCCCTAACTTAAGTTGTTTGTAATTACGTCCTCACTTTTTAGTCAATTTTGTGTCGCTCTAAAGGAATGAGCATCTACCATGAAGCATAAACATTCTCTGAACCTAAATTATAGTTCGACAAATTTCTTGACAACCTAGTTATATGAATTGGGCTATTATGCTATGAGGCATCTCCAAAAATGACTCTCAACCGTTGGTGATCAATGGCTGAAATTTAATTGTGATGATCCAACGATTCTAAGCATAAGAACTTGATGTCTTCATGTTATAGTAGATTGATTCTAGTATAACATTATTTGAAAGAGTAATGATACAATCTCTGACAAAATGGACTGAAAAGGTTGTTCGAAAACTCATGATAGTAGGAATGTAATTTTATCAAACTTCAAAGGGCAATTTTTTCATTAGTGAGAGTCGGAATTTGCATCGGTTGAAGAGCAAATTGTATTTCTATACATATGATAACAATGCCACACCACATTAAGACAATTATATAATCTTCTAGGTAGGTCTAATTGCATGACCAATAGACAAAAGAAAAGCATCATTGGGAATAAAGGACCGCATTCATTATCCTGACCAATAGAATAATGAGTAACAAAAAAGATTATGACGAGCAACCATTTAGGTTAATTTTTGTATCGATTTTGTTGAATGTGGATGTAGTGAAAGTCAAACATAATTAATTACATTATGAAAAACATATACATAGACGAAAGATTGTGTTTTCTTAAAGACCAATGTCAATATTTTTTCCCATAATTGAGGACCTAATGTTAGCTTTGAAAAATTTTGAATGTGATTAACCGATTTCGTAAGAACAACGTTGTGCACATTAAATTTACCCCAAATGCCTCGTACCGCGTGTCAGAACTTGGGCCTCAGCCCCTCCACGAAAGCCTTGCACTCTTTAATGGCCCTCTCGTCCGCCCCGTTCCTTATCAGCTGCGGGAAGAACAGCCACATGGCGGTCGCCGCGACGAACCCCACCGTCAGCGGCGTCGAAACCGCCCTGCTCAGCCTCCACCTCTCCGCCCACTGCCGCCTTCGCCGCCACCTCCACCACCACGCACGCCCCCTGCAGCACGAAGAACCCCGTCACCTCCCAAGTAGGCCTTCGCACGTGTCACGTAGTAGTACAGCAGCTCGTGCATCAGCCCGGACACGAGGAACGCCGCCATGACCGCCGCCGCCGCCGCCCACGCGGCCCGCAAGCGCGGTTCGAGGAACGACTTCAGGGGCTTGTACACGGTGTGCCGCAGGGCGTTGGTCACGGTGAGGTTCCACCTCCGGCCCCAGAAATCTTGGAGCGTCGTGGAAAGGTAGGGCTCGTCGGAGGGCATCTGAAGCTCGACGCCGAGGACGGCGTGCGCGGCGGCGTTGCTCAGCCCCATGATCATGTCGACGTAGAGATAAAGCATGCACGAATAGAGAAGCAGAACCAGCTTCGGATGCCCCTACAAGCACAGTTCCCCGATTTCGACACGAATGGAATTAAGTCAATAGCAACTAATTCGAAAATGACAGGAACCCGTGAAAATAAACAAACTCTTGCAGTAACATGAATAGACATCAACATCGACCCCAATTCTTATTCGAATTCGACACAGCAAACCGAATAAACATGCCCAACCTGCAATAGCAGCTTGTCCTGGTGATCGTACACAAGGATTGAGATCCCGCAAAGGAGCAGTTTTGAGGGCAAATTGAGGGGCAATTTGGGGGTTTGGGGAGATGGGTAGTCTTGCGCTTGCCTGATTTTGATGGGGGAAGCACGTGAAGAGTATGAAGAGGAAGAGGGACTTCGATGGTTCGGGATGGGAACCGGGACTGGAGGAGAGGGGGCCCTTGCCGAAGGAGAAGAGGAGGAGCTTGAAGGAGGCGAGCCATATGACGAAGAAGGAGGTGACGCCGGTGGGGAGGACAGTGGAGAGCCGAAGAGGGAGAAGACGGGGAGGAGAGAGAAGAGCCGGAGCTTGCCCGGCGGGAGGCTGGAGGAGACGAAGTAACAGTAGCACACGCACGCGAGGACCGTGAGCCACACGCTGATGAAGTTCCGTGCTTCCTCTTCCATTTTCCTTATCTCTCCTCTGATAGAGCTCTCCCTCGCTCTGTCCTTAAAGGATCGTGCGTCTTAACTTGATGGTGTCTTTCGACCATTAAAAACTTGATGATGTCTCTCCATGGGGGGGATAAATCGGCAAATCCGTTCTTGATTTGCTTCTTTCCATCAGGCTCTGGAAGTACTAGCCACGTGAAGGGAAAGTGGTCCGGTTGGGCCTAACAACTGAGAAAATATTGGCACTGAAAAATTGGAAGCAGTTCTCATAATTTCGACCATGGGTATCCAATAATTGAA